>BLSH010310864.1:2979864-3011897 GCA_018402905.1 Glandirana rugosa
GTATAAAGACGAACGACGGAACTGACTAAGAAACGAAGACTGGCTTGAAGTCTAGCAGGAATGTAGTCAGAGGGATGTCCATATGGGTAAGTTCCGAGACAAGGTCAGCAAACAAGCAAAGAATCAGTCAAGGCAGCAAGCAGAAATATGGTAAATAAACAGATCAGGGTTACTTCAGGCAGTAAGCAGAGACAATGCTGCACTGGTGAGGCAGTGATCAGTGACACTGTAACTATGTGGTGGTTATTAAGGACAATATGACTGGTGTGGCAAAGATCATTGACACTGCAACTGGTGTGGCAGTGATCAGGGCCGCAAAAACTGGTGTGGTTATGTTTAGGGACAGTTTTACTGATGTGGCAGTGATCAGGGATATTATGACTCGGGTAGCAGTGATCAGTGACATAGTAACCAGTGTGGCGGTCAACAGGAACAGTATATCTGGTGTGGCAGTGATCAGGGACAATAGGACTCATGTGGCACTTATCAGGGACGATGTAACTGGTGTGGAGGTGATCAGGAACAATATGACTAGTGTGGTGGTGATCAGGGACACAGTAACTGGTGTGGTGGTGATCAGGGACACAGTAACTCATGTGGTGGTGATCAGGGACACTGTAACTGGTGTGGCAGTGATTATTAACAATATAACTGGTGTGGCGGTGATCAGGGACATTGTGACTGGTGCAACAATAATTAGGGACACTGTGAGTGGGTAGCAGTGATTAGGGGCACTGTGAGTGAGTGGCGGTAATTAGTGACTCTGACTTGTGTGCAGGCGATTAGGGACACTGTGAGTGGACTACAGTGATTAGGGACACTGTGAGTGCACTACAGTGATTAGAGACACTGTGAGTGGGTGCCAGTGATTAGTGACACTAACTGGTGTGCAGGCGATTAGGGACACTGCGAGTGGACTGCAGTGATTAGGGACACTGTGAGTGGGCAGAGGTAATTAGGGACACTGACTGGTGCGCCAGTGATTAGGGATACTGACTGGCAGCATTGATCTTGTGACATTGGTCTGCTGTGGTAGTGATCAAAGATAATGGCTGGTGGAACTGACATACAGCGAAATCAGAGCTGCCAGCCATTGTACCACCGCCACAGCGGTACAATGTCACTATAGCAACACTGCACTTGCTATGCACTGTTTACACTCTGCTTGATTATTACAATGATGATCAATGATGCATAAACAATCAGTAATACTGTTCAAAGTTTTCATTCATAACCTTTGTTTACTACTGTGATTGGTCACACCTATCACATGTTACAGAACTGCTGTGATTGGCCCTGGATCATGTGATTGCTGTTATCAATCACAGAGATCACACAGTAGTAAGCAAGGCATCATGACTGACGGACTTGTTAACTACTGTAAGTGTGATAGCTGTCACATGTTACCAGGACCTCTCACAGCAGCCCGGTACCGCGATCGGTGATCCAGCAGACACAGCGATCACAGATTGCACCACTGCACACCCCAGGGAGCACACATGGTGCTCTTCTGGAAGGATGTACAGGTACGTCCTCTGGAAACTAGACAGCATCCGCTCAGCCCTTTATGTACAGTTTCTGGGTAGAAAGTTGTTAATGCTTTAATTGTCTGATACAATTGTAACATTAAAATGCATTAATTAAAAACAGCTTTAAAAAAGTATTTTTACTTCTTTTTTTTACATTAACATTTTTTCAATTTGATAGTTTTAATTAGAAACAGAAAATGTTTTTTTCTTTATTAAAACTGTACCACATGAAATCTTCCTATGAAAAAGATATTTAGATTGGCAGATAAGTCATTGGAGTTGATTTACTAAAGGTAAATAGGCAAGGGGAGTTGCATTTTGGAAAGAAATTTCCCTCAGAGATTAGTGAATATAGTGAAGTTTCACTTTGCAAAGAATGCACAGTTACATGCAGAAAATGATCCAAACATCTGTAAGCAAAAATACTGTTTTTTTTTTTTTAATTCCCCATCATCCACCATCCAATCATATGTAAGCAAAGATACTGTTTATTTTTATTTTTATTTTTTTTTTCTCCTTACACATGATAGAGTATTCTTTTCAAAGTGAATTTTTACCACATTCACTAAGCTAAGTGGAAATTCCCTTTGCAAAGTAAAAACTCACTTTGCAAAGTGAACATGCTCTACTTCTTTAGTAAATCAACCTCTTTGTGTCTGTGGATCTTTGGGAATGATGTTGAGTGGATGACTTAATAACTGGAGTTATTTACAACTGCCTCAGACCCATGCTCTTGGGATCTCACTCACCTAGGAAATAATTGGAACTGGTAAAACTGATCTTCATGTCCACTGTCTCACTTACTACAAAACATAGTACTCTTTCTGTGAGCCAGCACAAGTCGTAACCATAACAATTGTAATTATTAATTGCTCATTGCAAGTGAAAATCTTTTGGTGTGTGTGGCCAATCTGAGATTTAAAGTATTTGTGCTGTATTTTTTTAAATTAATATATGTATGCTAAATAGATGCTGCTGACGGCTTTCAGGGATGCCTGATGCTCGATCAGTAGCTTGGAATTAACATGTGTTTCAGTAATAAATGCAGTACAGGAATAATGGCAGTGACATCGGCTTATCACTTCTTCCCTGAGATAAATGACCTGCACTGTTCATGTTTGCTCTGACTTGATCTCATAATGCAAATGCTGACATTTAAAATGGTTCAGGTCTGAGTCCAAACATCAGCAGCTAATATTGTGGAATGGCACAAAGCAGCCAAGCAGGGACCTTTTCTCCTCTTATCACCATCAGCTGTACCCAGTTTATAGATATAGGAAATAATTTTCTCATCTAATTATATTTAATATTCGATGACACATGTAATAATTCTGCACACTTTGTTGGATTTCATTGTTTTATATTCATATAAATATATGTAGCAGAACTTTGCAAATTAAATGAGCTGCTTGTAATTTAAGTAAGTAATAGTATCTCCCTACAGTAAAGAGAAATAACATTTCCAGTATATAGAGGACATGCTGATTGTTTGCTGTACAGCCTTCCATTTTTAGAAAATAGCTTAGATTAGTTTCCGGTTGGTGACACACAGGGGTGGTTCCATCACTTGAGCCTGTAGATATACAACGTTGTCACCCAAAAATGTTGAAAACATTTATATAAAATATCCTAGCAACATTTTTATTTGGCACAAGGTTGATAGATAGATAGATAGACAGATAGATAGATAGATAGATAGATAGATAGATAGATAGATAGATAGATAGATAGATTGATTTGGTTAATAGCTAAGTTCACTTTTAGGCCTCATACACACGGACGTTTTTTGACGCCGGCGTTTTCTGCCGTTTTTTGCAGCTCTCCATGTTAGTCAATGGCCCCATAAAAACGTCGGCGTTTTTGAGCTGTAGGTGGCGTCGGCGTTGGTGAGCAGAAAGTAGAACCCATGGCCATCGCGTTCTGAGGCTGTAACGTTTTGACGTTTTTTGACGCTGACGCCACAAAACGCCAACAAACGCCAACAAACGCCACCTAATATTGTGCCGGCGTTTTCCGGCGTTTTTTGACGCCGACGTTTTTAGGTTGAAAAATAGCAGAGGGATCATTTTTTTAAAAAAACGCCTATTGACGCCGACGCTCACTAACGCTCAAAAACGCCAATGCATAATGCCGAAAAACGTTGACTTTTTTTCCTTGACGTTGGACCCGATGTTTTGTTTATTTTTTTAGATACACCGGTGTGTATGAGGCCTAAAAAGAAAAAAGCCTATGCAGTCAAGGGGCCCTAGTAGATATTTTTTAAAAGCCAAGAAGTGGAATTTGGGGGGTTGAAGAGGATTCGTACTGGGAGAGGAATTGGGGGGAGGGGGGTAGATTTTTTTTGGGGGGGGGACAGGGGATTTTGTGCTGGGTGGATCTTTTTTTGCTGTGGCAGATTTTGCTGGGAGAAGGAATTTTTTTGGGGGAGGGGGATTTGTGTTGGGTGGGAGATTTGTGCTTGGGGAATTTGGGAGCGGAGGATTTGGAGGGGGGATTTTAACTGACAGGGAATATTTGGGTGTGGGACAAAGAATTGTGCTGGGAGGGGGGATTTGGATGACAAAGATTTATGGTTGGAGGGGGGATTTGGAGGGGACAAAAATTTGTGCTGGGAGAGTTTCAGCAGAGGGGGAAATTTGTACTGGAAGGGGGGTTTTTGTTTAGGGAGAATTTTGGCTTTGCTGAGGGAATATGTTTGGGGGTGGGGTGGTTTTATCTGAAAGGCGAAAGTGGTAGAAGGTATTGCTTACTACTCAATTTTTTACTCCTGACCCCTGCATTATGTGCATTACATACTCCTGATCCCTGCATTTGTGTATTACACACTCCCGACCACTGCAATTTGTGTGTTACATACACTTGACTCCTGCACTATTGTCTCAACAGTTGCTGGTTGCTAACTTAATTAGGTTCTTGTTTACAGTAAGCTCTGACAAAGTGCTAGCTCTCTCTATTGTCAATGTGCACCAAAGCATATGTAATGAAAGCATTTTGTTTTTCAAAAATGATTGTGTTGAGGTTATACATGTCTGTGAGACTCTCACTTCTAGCACAGCAATTAAAGCATTTTTTTGGGTACAGGGAAGCTCAGGTTTTAGTTAACAGGTCCCTTTAAGTCCCTTCCACTGTTAATGCAATTTATTCATACCCACTGTTCACTATAGCTCATTATTACTTTTTTTGGGGTGCCCAAAGGTGCCCCAGGTCTTATACAATCCTAGCAATGCCCCTGGTGCTGAATGTTATACTAACAATGAGTTGATGTAACAGGGTTTGAATTTGGGGTACATTTGGTGAACTATAGTGAAGTTTGGATGATGAGTCTGAACACCTCTGAAATCAATGGGAGCCAAACTTTAGAAATCAGAAATGGCTATTTTCTAGTCTAGTAGGCAAGTGACTGCCAAACAAAGTCAATGGGGAGTCCTGGGGGACATGTACCAAGGAAAAAAGAAATGTTTGTGCATTTTTGTGTACAACTGCATTGAAATATTAGTTCATAGATCATTAATATTTGATATGAAGATAGTACTATAGTCCATTCATAAAGTTTAATCTATTTTAGAAGATGGTATTAACAGTTAAACATAAACGATTAAAGTGTAACTCTAGACAAAACTTTTTTTTCCCTTAAATCTTTGGATAGATAGATCCTTCCTTTACCTATTCAAAACTAAAAAGAAAATTTTTAGGATTTATATTTTATTTTAATTTTTCTTCATATTTTTCTATTACGTAATGTAGGTTACACAGAATTATAGACGATGATTATTTATAATGAATATTTCTATTTTCCACATTAAAGGGCATTTTAGGGCAATCACGTCAACAAGCTCACTTGGGGTTGTTCTCCCTTGTTTTTTTCTGATGTATCTCTATCTGTGCATTGTGATGTGAGTACCTTTCTTATATAATAATAAAGTGACCTGGCTATTTTACACTGTGGAGCTTCAGATTTTTTTTTTGCCTGATGGTGGTGCGGTATCTGATGCAGTTCACGGTGATACACAGACCCTGCTGATTATCCCAGTGGTTTCCTGGTCATTGTATAAAACTATTTCAAAGGCTTCCTAATCATACCTGAGTGCATTAGACCTCTTATAGTGTGACATTTTTGGTAGAGGAACACACAGAGGGATTTACTTGGAAGAATTTGAGTTTTGTCCGGTCACATTTTGGGTGGAATTAATGGATTTATATTTTTTATGACTTGTCATTTGCACTGCTGGTGATTGCACACGCTCCACGTTAATTGTAGGAGTTGTAAATTTATTTATATTTTAAAGGCACAGAACAACATTTTGTATATTGGTGAATATTTTGTATACAGATATTTTTGTGAGTGCTGCTGTACACACAAGTTTGAAAACATTTATTTTGCATTTAGCACAGGTTTATGGTTTTTGGTTATAATACTCTTTGTTAAAGCATACCATAGAAAAATGGAAAGTATATTCTTCATCTGGTGTGGTGGTGGACACATTTAATTTTTAAGATCTGCCCAGAGATAGGCTTTGAGCATGTGCTAGGTAATTTCACCTCTCTCTGCTTTCTGGATCACCAATCAGCCATCAAGCAGGGTTGAAACTGCTTGATGGCATTGAGAAACGTAGTACTTAGAGGCAGTAAGGTTTCAAGATCACCAGCAGATGTGTTCCAGGATTATCAGATTACAAAAAAAAACAGAGCGTGGTGAATTGATATACTACAATGTCTGAAAGAATAATTGAACTTCTCAGTAAGTAGGGTTTTTTCCCTGTTTACATCATACGCTTTCATTTTCTGTTTTTTTTTTGTTCAATACATTTTTATTGAAAGATAAAGCATGTTGACAGGCATAGCATAAAGTATCGTAAAATGTTATACATAAATCCAAGCATCCAAGTACCATAAACATTGGTTAAGGATTTCATAATGACCAGACTTAACTTATTGGCTATGCAGGT
This sequence comes from Glandirana rugosa, assembly GCA_018402905.1. Lineage (NCBI taxonomy): Eukaryota > Metazoa > Chordata > Amphibia > Anura > Ranidae > Glandirana > Glandirana rugosa. The sequence continues at coordinate 2,986,340 of BLSH010310864.1, forward strand.
ATACAACTAATCAATGTGTACAACAGTTATTATTCGTGAAAGATACGCACAATATGTAGGTATCTCTCCAGAGGGAGAAGAGAGGAATAGATCAGACAAGGGGTAGAAAGAGAGAAAGGAGAGCTAGAGCGAGGGGGGGGGGGGGGATGTGAGCGACTCCTGCAGCATGTAAGGAGAATATAGAAAACTTTGCATACTTTATATACATTCAAGTATTCAAGCACGTTGGGATACAAGATCAGCACACGTGGAGGTGAAGGTGAACCAGCAGGTCTATGTCTTATGTACTACCAAGGCCTTATCTTTAAGTTCATAAGTGAGATATTCCCTATGGTAGATCTGATCGACTGCGTGTAGCCATTGATGAATGGTGGGGATAGTAGGTTTCTTGTAAAAATGGGGAATAATAGATATTGCAGCATTTAGAAGATGAGGAGTGATAGAGTGTTTATATTGGCTGGCTGGTTCATCTGTACAATGGAACAATACAACCCATGGGTCATTGGTATATGATAACCCTTAATCACTTCAATCCAATGTAGTATTGAGGACCAGTAAGGACATATTCGTGGACATTGCCACCAAATGTGAGCGTGAGTAGCGAGCTCCCCACAACCTCTCCAGCATAGAGCCAGCACATCAGGGAAGATCTAGTGGAGATGAGCAGGGGTGAGGTACCATCTAGTTAGCAGTTTGTAGTTAACTTCAGCAATCCTTGATGCGATGGAGGAGATATGTGTGAGTTGAAGTATAGTTGAGCGTTGACCATCCGTGAGATTGTGTTGTAGATCCAGTTACCAGGCTCTCATGAAATTAGGAACCGAGATGGCCTCTAGGTCCAGTGTAGCTTTATAGAATTGAGTTATAGTTTTCTGTGGGGGTTGGGCACTCACCAGAATTTGTTCTATTGGTGGAAAGTCGGCGGTGGAGCATAAAGGTTTTGGTAGTGATTTAATGAATAGGGATAGTTGAGCATGTCTCCAATAGTCCATAAAGGAGGGGGATGTAGATTGGATAATGGGGTGCACTGGTATAAACCCTTTTGGAGTTGTCAGGTGATGGAGGAGAGTATTGGGGCTTGGTAGCCAATGGCGAAACTGTGGGTCCAGTTGACCTGGGGGAAAATAGGCATGGCCTATCAAAGGCATCAGGGGCGAGTTCTATTTCTGGCCGTGAAATTTGTGCAAAGAGTCCCATATAGAGATAGTGGGCCATGTCAAAGGAGACTTGAGAGTTGAAAGGTTCCTGTAAGCCGTAGGGATCCAGAGTTGTGAGAAAGGGTTTGTACCACTTAAGTCAAGTTCTAATTGGACCCACAGTTTTGAGTCAATATGATGTTTCCAATCTGAGATTCTATGCAATACCACGGCTAGATAATATTTTTTGAAGTCTGGGAGTGCTAAACCCCAAGTGTTTTGCATATGAGATGCGGAGGCGTATACGATGCCATACATATCTGAGGACTGTAGATGATAATAATGAGAAGAAACCTGGAGGGATTTTATATGGTATAATTTGAAGAAGGAAAAGCACTCTGGGCAATATGTCCATCTTAATGACACTAATCCTCAACAACCAGGAGCTAGCAAGGTGGTTCCATTTGTTTAAGCCTTGCCTAATAGAGTTTCATTTTCTGTTTTGGGTGGCAATATACCTTTAAATAAGTTCTCCCCAGTTTGCAAGGTCCACTAAAAATAGTAAATGTACTACCTTCTGTAAGAAACTGCTGTATCCATAAAATGTAAAAATAGAGTAGTAACAAATATGAATAAGCTGCAGTTAAATGTTCACAGAAAAGATTCTACCAAAGCTTCAAAGTAACATAATTGCTTTGCCCAATGTATTTTGGTTCCTTAACATAGCACTAGCAAACACTGCACAACAAACTCAGAACATTTCTTTTAAATCTGCGTGTTTTTAGTGCTAAATAATTGCTAGCTTTGAATGTAGCTAGTGATAGAAAGAGCACATATGATGAAATAGCTTATATTAATTAATAAGAGCAAAGGAATCACTATCTGTAAGCTGATGAATCCTTCTAGCACTGATCAGAAGAGCGTTGCTATGGAAGCAATATAACCTATAGTGAGATAGTAACAGAGGTTCATGAGCAAACAGGAAATCAATGTGCTGTCTAGGCTCATCTATTACTGCTATATGTCACTCATATTAGAGCAATACTGAGTTCCAGGCTGCTGGAGAATTAACGCCTTCTGCTACTAAACAGACCATCACCTACACATTCTGTGTAATAAATCTGCTTTCCTACGTATTTAGTGGGGGCTTTCTCAATGTTGTAACTGCATTGCTCATTTGATAATAATGCAAAGTATGGGAAATTATACATTTATCAGGCTGTCAGTATTGCTTTGTCCTCATAAATATGCCAGCTTTACTGACAAAAAGAGTTACAGGAAAAATATATTATTGAGCAATAGTGTAACATTATTTATTGGTTAGAAGTGATAAAACAGTGTTGAAGGATGCTACAAGAATTAGAGGTCTCCAAGCCTTAGATAAGGGGAGACAAACAAACAAATATTCCCAGCTCACTTTCCAGCAAACCTGCAACAAAACCAAATTGACCCTAACAGATCGCGCTAAAAACAAGGGGTTTAGTCGCATACATTTGCAAACATGTGCAAGAGCAGTGGCCATGTCAAGGCACCCCAGTTTACTGTGGTCCTAACTCTATAATTTTGAGAGTCTCCCAAATTGGAGCACATAAATAGCAGTTGGACAGATTAAGGGCAGGTCTGCCTGGAGGGAGCCCACCTTAAAGTGTTAGTGAAGGCAGAACTTTGCTGACAGTTGTTTTTACAACAGAAGAGACCATAGAGGTCTTCTGTCATAAATGTCCCCCCTGGTTGTCAGTAGGTAATGTGATCTGAGGCACACATGTGCAGCTCAGACCACATTTACAGCCTGCTGTGTGTTGTCACCTTGGCTTAGCCAATCAAGCAGGCGAAAATATAAAACCCGGAAGAAGGACCGGGTGAAGATGGAAGCACCAGGGATCGGGGAGAGCCCTGACAGCACATCGCATTTGTAGGTACGTCTGTCATAATGTACTAGCATGCAGTGCATACTAGTGCATTATGACTTAAACCTGCAGGGAGACCATTTATTTCAATTTTGTTCTCGAAAGTTTACTACCACTGTAAAGGTATAGGGATACACATAATCTGCAACAGCACAACAGCAGCTGAAGGGATCCCGTGCTAGCCCGCACCAATTCACAAACTGTGCAAACAAATGGCAACCATCCAAACCTATAAATAGCCTTTGCAATAAGGAGCACATGAAAGTGCAATGCACATCAAAAACAAACAAACAAACCAAAACTCCCAGCTCACTTACCAGCTAGTCTGCAACAAAACCAAATTGACCCTGTTTGTTATTGTTGCAGGCTAGCTGGTAAGTGAGCTGGGATGTTTTCTTTGTCTGTGCTCCTTGCTGCAAAGGCTAGTTATAGGTTAGAGTCTTTGCAATTTGCTTGCACATAAGGGTATGCAACTTTGGACCTCCACCTGTAGTAAAACTAAAAATCCCATCTGGCTCTGTCTCTCACAGTCATACCATGCAAAACATCATGGGATTTGTTGTTTCACCACAGCTGGCGTGCCTGGGTTGCCTACCTGTGCCCTAGATCAATAAAGGTAACCAGAGGTATTAAAAGATCAAAGCCCAGTCCTGCCATTTTTAGCGGTAAAAGGAAGCAATGCTGTTATAGTTGAACTAAAGCTGGCTATACATTAGCAAAATGGTGTTCCAATTTTTTTAAGAACATTCTTTCAACTTTGTAATGTTAGTGGGGTCAAATGGACATTCATTTTCAAGCACAGTGGCAGGAAAGTTCAAAGAAGCAGGATGGAAATTTCTTCTTAATTAATTATCTAGCAGTGTATATGTTTTTTGTTCAGAAAAATCCATTTACTTCAAAAGTGAGTGTTAAAAGCAAACAAAATTTTGAAGCATTTTCAAACGATATTCCTCAAGTCATCAAATCTGTTGAGAAATTTTATACGAATGATCATTTGAAAATCTACTAGTCAATGACCATCTTTAGACTATAGCAAATTCAATAGATTGGTGCTGTGGTTATGAAAGCACTAATCTATGGCTGTTAGCTGGCCTAGACATCATTCAGCTGTTAGGTATTTTTGTAATATCTTACCGCTCTGAAGCAGCCAAACACTCCAGCCATGCTGGTGTATTTACACAGTGATCAGATCGCCTTTTAATCGCCTCTTATCCAGCCTAAGAACATTTAACTCTGTCAGCCTACATTGATCTGCTATGGCCTGTGTTAATTAGGTCACCCTTCTTTGTACCCTTTACAGTTTCAGGACATATTCTTAAACACTCACATTAATAGATCTTAGGCTGGGTATACACAAGTAAAATTCAGTTCGACATTTTCCATTGTAAGAACGTTGTAAGAACATTTGTTCATTTTTCCAATCCAATAGTGGGGTCACAATGACGTTAGTCTTTGACTGCAGTGACGAGAAAATGTGAAGGAGCAGGGTGGCAGATTTTTCTAGAATGTACAAATTTTTAACAGTGTATGTGGTTTTAGTTTAGTAAACTCCATTCATTCCAAAATTGAATGTTAATAACAAACAAAATCTTTCAAAAGACATTCAAATGTTCTGAGAATTTTCATACAAAATTTACTAAGAATTCCCATAACAATTTTCATTCTAATTTCTACCAGCGTAAACCCAGCTTAACGGTATCTGTTCTTGTTAGGATTTTTGTTAAAGATGGACTGTCAGGGACGCACTGGCCATAGTGCAGTTTAAGTCCCAAGGCAAATGCAAATGCGCAGGTGCATTCCTGGGGATGCCCATCTTGCTGTGCGCATGCGCCGGCATGCGTGCATTCGCCACTGACATTGGCACCGAATGCCCTATATACAGTTAGTGCTGCAGATGCATTAGGAGGTTGCTGTCTAATCTTCCCTGTGTTCCTGTTACTGTTTCCTGTGTTTGACTCCTGTGATTGACCCGGATTATCCTGACAACTCTACCTGTTCTAACCTCGAATTGCCTCTAACACTCTATTTACCTCTTGCACATCTTCCTGATCTTGTGTTGCCAACTTCTGCCTGTATCCTGACCATTCTCTGCCTGCCGTCTATGCCTATAACTGACCGTCCGTTGTTGACCTGGCTTGTCTGACCCTGCATCCGGCTATCTTTCTGCCCTGTTGTGCATTGTGCCTGATTCCTCCATCTGCTCTGTGCTGCCAGTTTTACTGCATCTGTTACCAGCCATTGCCTACCCAGCCTGGGGTCTGCTGTTCCTGCTGCCATCCGCTGCTTCAGCTATCCAGTTCAACTCTGCTGAAGCAGCTGCCATGCACTGCTGCAACCAATGAAAGGTCTTATAGGCACTCTTGCCTCTCCGCGCTCTCACGGCCACTGTCACAACATCAGTGGTCTTTGAGTCGGGGTTGTACCAGAGGTCTTCTGCCAGAAGATACAAGACAGGAACTAAAGCTGGACCTAAAATTGAAAGATTATTTTCACTTCAGCCTGCAGGATTAAAAGAAAAAAATCAAACAGATTCCTCCATGCACGCTGCACAGCACAATTGAATGAATCTCACTCAGTGGACATTGTATTCTGACAGCTTGCCCAATCAGCTGGCAATATACCCAAACAATGGCTGTATCTGACTGGATCCAGGAGCTGTTCATCCAAATTTTTCAATTGAGGGATGTTGGGCGGGAGGAGGACCAACAAGGCCACCCTCAGAGTGAATTTTAGAGACTCAATACATTAGCCTGCTAGAAATCACAGCTATTACAGCCCCTTTACAAATCAGTTCTGACATATTTGTACTCCCTATACCCCCCAATACTTTATTTGATGTTTACCCCAATAAGATCCATGTATTAAAGATCAAAGGGAAAAAAACACTACCAGAGTACCTCCTCTGTGTGCTGTGGAGTGCTAATTTAATTGCAGGTCTGTTCTGATCTGCATTAAAGTACCATTTAAAATTAATGGCACCGTGATGCACCGCAGTTCATGAGCTGCTGTACTTTGGTGACATGTGTTACCTGAATGCAATGGTGTCATTCTGACCTAATAGATAATAAGCTATAAATAAATCAACTTAACAAGTTTCCTGGCCTTGGAACTACTAGACATCAATTGCATTAAACATAAATCAGTGAAATGGTAATGCTTGTGGCAAATATGGGTAAGGTTTTTAAACCATGACACTAGAAAAGTTACAGCAATATGCCAAACAAAAGCTAAAAATACCCTCAGCAAATTCAGAACCTGAGATTAGGTAAAGGCCAAATGTATCATGTTTTCACTTTAACCGGTTCCCCACCGCGCGCCGTCTTTTTACGGCGGCAGTGGGGGAGCCCTGTGTGAATCGCCGTAAATAAGCGGCGATTCGCATTTGGCCACCAGGGGGCACCCGCCGCACTCCTGGGGAGTGTGCCCGCGGCTCGGGCGGACCCGATGTCCGCCGGCGAGCCGCGATGAGCGGCTACAGAGAAAGAACGGGGTACAGCCGATGTAAATAGGGCGGTTCCCCGCCCTGTCAGTGGGGCATGAGAGATCTACTGATCCCTGTCACTGGGATCAGTTAGATCTCTCATGCCCATGTTAGCCCAACCCCCCCACAGTAAGAACACACCCAGGGAACACGATTAACCCCTAGCTCTCCCCCTGCAGGTTAACCCCTTCACTGCCAATGACATTTATACAGTAATCAGTGGACATTTAAATTTCTGATTGCTGAATAAATGTCATTGGTCCCAAAAAAGTGTCAAAATGTTCCGACATGTCCCCCCAATATCGCATTACCGCTAAAAATCGCAGATCGCCGCCATTACTAGTAAAAAATTTAAAAAAAATAAAAACCCCAGAAATGAATTTTCACCATCCGTAAACGCGGCCACTTTTGCGCAAACGAATCAATAAACGCCGATTGCGATTTTTTTTATCGCAAATATGAGGAAGAATATAAATCGGCCAAAAACGGTGAAAAAAAATGTTTTTTTATATTTTTTTTTTGGATTTGAATTTTAGCAAAAAGTAAGAAATTTGTTTTTTTTTTGCAAAATGGTCGATCTTCTTTTGTTTATAGCGGCGATAAGAAATGACGCAGAGGCGATCAAATACCACCAAAAGAAAGCTCTATTTGTGGGAAAAAAAGGACGCAAATTTTGTTTGGGTACAATGTTGCACGACCGCGCAATTGTCAGTTAAAGCGACGCAGCGCCGAATCGCAAAAAGTGCTCTGGTCCTAAAGTGGGAAATTCTTCCGGGGCTGAAGTGGTTAAACCCTACCTGGGAAATAGTATATTCACAGTTCATTTTGCCACACCCCACATTGAGATCACTATACAGTATATTCTCCTACCATTATTTAATTTTTTCCAATACCGCAAACATCTACTACAGCATACCAAACTCAATACAATTTCTCAATTTTCCACTTGCATTTCCTGTCCTTAGTTGTTCTCTCTGTTATATCTGTTATCCACATTTTGTGTAGTTCCACAACAATGGTCATTAATGATGGTTTTCCTGAATCATGTGCAATGGAAATCACATTAGGTAATGCATGCATGTTTCCAAGAACATTTCCCAGCTGTATTTTTCCACCACTGTCAATGCACAATATTGTGAGGGGTTCTAATACAATTTAAAGCCCAACTCTAGCCAAAGCATTTTATATTTTTGAATTATTATTATTATATAGGATTTATATAGCGCCAACAGTTTGCCTCCCTGAAGAGATGAGTTTTCTGGGATTGCCTAAAAGTGGACAGAGTAGAAGATAACCGGACAGATTGGGGTAGTGAGTTCCAGAGGATGGGAGAGGCTCTGGAGAAGTCCTGGAGACGAGCATGGGAGGAGGAGACAAGGGAGCTAGAGAGCAGAAGGTCTTGGGAGGAGCAGAGAGGACGATTTGGGTGATATTTGGAAATAAGATTGGTGCTGTAGCTTGGGGCAGAATTGTGAATGGCTTTGTATGTTATGGTTAGGGTTTTGAATTTTATTCGTTGGGCAATGGGAAGCCAGTGGAGGGATTGGAAGAGAGGAGTGGCAGACACTGAGCGGTTGGTAAGGTGGATGAATCTGGCAGCAGCATTCATGATAGACTGAAGAGGGGATAGCTTGCAGAGAGGTAGGCCAATGATGAGGGAGTTACAAAAGTTGCTTAGTGGTGTCAACGGTTAGAAAGGGGCATATTTTGGAGATGTTTCGGAGGTGAAGTCTGCAAGATTTGGACAGTGATTGGATTTTGAGCTGAAAGGACAGGTCAGAGTCTAGGATAACACCTAGCACCCTGGCATGAGGGGAGGGACTGATGGTTGGATTATTGATCTTGAGGGAGAAGTCGGGGGGGGGGGGGCATGAGCTGAGTTTTACAAAGAGTGGGTTTGAGGAAATGGTGTTACATCCATCCTGATATGTCAGTTAGTAATGCGAGAGGAGACTGAAGGAGTGAGGTGAGGAGTAAAGAGAAAAGAATAGAACAAGTAAGAGTTAGAACTTTTGTTGGGTTTTATTGCTATACTGTGACCTTTTGGGACTTTTTTTGTTTCCTATTCCTGTGATAACAGGTAAATAAGTGATGGTGTCTCTGGATATACAAAGGCACAGACAGCAATAACAACTTCACAGACATTCTTTTTTTAAATCAGAAAACAAGTTTATTGAGATCTCCAAACATCACATACAGGTAATATACATCATAAGAACAATAGGGCATTAATTACACACATGTAGGCATTCCTCATTGGCAGCCACAGATTACCCATATTCTCATCCTTAACTCCAGAGTCCCTGTGGTGTATTGCTCCTCTCCCTGTCCGCAGGGCTCCACGCCCCCTTCACACTGGAAGGTCCCTCCCATAATATCAACATAGTACCCTTTCCATAATCAGGTCCATCGGGGCAAGTCCCGGGGTATCCAGCCAGCCACCCCACACCCTCTCAAATATCGCAGCATCGTACCCACTTGCTCCAGCCACATCTTCACCGTAGGCGGTTCTGGGGAAATCCAATGTAGCAGGAGCAATCTACGGGCCTGAAACAAGTGCTCCCAAAATGCAGTGCTTTGGGTCTAAAGGAATATCCACTTGCAATGCACTGTTAATAGTTGCCAGTATAGAGTGCCAGTATCGGTGAAGTTTGGGACATCTCCATAAAAAATGAATAAGATCCCCCTCATCTCGTCTACACCTGGTGCACAGAGGGTCCAGTCTTACCCCCATTTTATGTAATTTGAGTGGAGTGTGATGAGTTCTTAGCAGGATATATAGTTGGGACATTCTTTGTGCTACATTGAGGGAACTGATGTGCACATTCTCCATTACTTCTTCCCAAATCTCACCCGGTATCTCACCCACATCCCTCTCCCATTGTTCACAAGCCGAGCTAGGGAATTTTGCTAGGTAAAGCCCCAATAATGAGGAATAGCAACTAGAAATGATACCCTTCGTCTCCATTGCCTGTTGCAGCATTGCGAACACTGGGGTAGGGCACATACTGGGACTGTCCAGGGACCCCTGGGCTTTCACAGCGTGCTGCAGCTGTAAGTAGTAGAATTGCATAGCTTGAGGCAGTCTATATTTCTGTTGTAATTGAAGGAAGGAGAGAAGAACTCCTTTCTCAAAGATATGTTTCAAATGAGTTATTCCCCACTTTCGCCATCTAGCAGCGTGTTGTAGTTTCATCAACTCCGGGTATGTGTGGTTGTCCCATATCGGGCTGTAAGTGGTATACCCCCGCACCCCTTGTACTTGTTTTGTTTTATCACAGACCTTTTGCAGTAAACTATACGTTGGGAACTTTTTGTTTGATTTGGCAAACTGTTGCGCCTCTAGCCCCTCTGCCAATGCATCCACCCCACACCACTGTAGCATTATTTTCAGGGAGTTGTTTTTCGGTTGCCCCGTTAAGCCCCCTACCCATTGCTGAGTTTGAGGAGCCAAGTAATACAACCAAGGGTTCAGCAGAGCTAGCCCTCCCTGGTCTTTCGGTTTTTGTAATTGTTCTAGTTTTATCCTGGCCTGCCCCCCCTTCCACAGCAGGGATCTGAAGATAGTGTTTACTATTCTGAATATCCTAAGTGGAACCACAACCGGAGAGAGTTATGGAGTGGGTACAGTAGTTTGGCATCAAGACCATCTTAATTAAGTTGGCTTTCCCTGCCACTGACAACCACAACTTATTCCATATGGCCACTCTATCGGCAAATTTCACTAACAAAGGTTGAATATTAAATTGGCAATAATTTACCGGCCTCGCTGTAATCACTATGCCCAAATATTTGAATTGTGAGACCACCGGGACTGGACATTCAACCTCCACCCTTTGGTGTTCCTCCTGGTCCAAGTGGAGCAGTGCTGACTTAGACCAATTGATTGTTAAACCAGGGTATTTCCCAAATTCTGTGATCGTGTCCATAACTGCTTTTAGTGAAGAGTCCGTGTCCCCCAGCAATAGCAGCATGTCGTCAGCATACAGGAGAATTTTCTCCTGTATACTCCCATGCTTGAACCCTACTATGCCCTCATGCTCTCTGATCCTCGCTGCCAACGGCTCTATTACAAGAGCAAAGAGCAACGGTGACAGTCGTCCCCCTTTTCAGCCTAAAACTATCTGAAACCAGCCCGCCCTCGCGTATAGTGGCCGTCGGTTGATTGTATAATAGTCGTATCCAGGAAATGAACATGTCCCCAAATCCAAACTGTCTCAAAACTGCCCACAAGAATTCCCACTCTACCCCGTCGAATGCCTTGTTGGCATCTAATGACAACAAGGCTCGGTTTCCCATATTGTCCTCTGGGATTTGAATGTTGACATATAAACGACGCAAATTGACCGCCGTGGATTTATTGGGCATAAAACCTGCTTGGTAGTCATGTATTAGATCTGCTATTACCTTGTTCAACCTTCTGGCAAGTACTTTCGCCAAAATTTTTACATCTGCCTGCAGCAGAGAAATAGGCCTATAGGAATTGGGTTCCGTGGCCAATTTATCCAGTTTTAAAAGTAGGACTATAGTGGCTCTAAGCATTGACTTGGGTAGTTTTTGTTCAATTCTGGCCGTCTGTAGCACCTCCAGCAGTCTAGGGAGTATGGTGTCTGCATATTTCTGATAGACCTCCATAGGCAATCCATCATCCCCCGGGGCCTTAGATCTAGGGAACATGTTTACTGCTTCCTGTATCTCCTCCAATGTTATTGGAGCATCTAAAGCAGCTCTCTGAGTGTCTGAGAGCTGGGGCAAGGAGACTCCTCCTATATAAGCCTCGAGTTCCTCCTGCTGGTATACCACCCTTGAGGAGTATAAGCCCTTATAAAAACTCACCAACTCTGACATAATACCCTCTGATGTGTTAATCAATTGGCCTGTGGCGGTTTGTAAAGCACCGATAACTGGGATGGAGGGGTGAACATTGACTATCTTAGCCAACAATCGTCCCGTCTGCTCCCCTTCCTCAAAAAACGTGACCTTAGAAAAGAAACGCTTCCTTTCTGCCTTCAAACTAATGAATTTATTCAGATCCTCCTGGGCTGCCATCCACGAGGACCTGAGATGCTCCGTCAGGCTAGCCATGTACTTGCTCTCCAGGTCCTCTACCCGTTTACCCAGCTGAACCTCAAGCTCCCTGCTCATGGATTTAACCTTACTAATGGCCGCAACAAACACTCCCCTTTAAAAGCATTTAAAAGCATCCCATCTTGCCAAGACATCCCCATACCCCGCATTCTCAAAAAAGTAGGTATCAATTTGTGAAGTAATAGATTCCTCCGACGGAATCAGGTCCAGCCAGAACGCATTTAGGCGCCAGTGGGCCCTCCTAAGATTGGTAAGTGGTCTGGCTTGTAACCATATTATTAGAGGCGAGTGGTCAGAGACCCCTCTCTGCGTATATTCTATCTTGCTCACTCTCTGCAGGGCTTGCGATGTCCCCACACATAAGTCTATACGAGAGAGAGAGAAGTGGGTTTTTGAAAAACAGGAAAACTGAGAGGTATGAGGATGCCTCGCACGCCACATATCTACCCATCCCAATTCCCCCAGGAATCTGGACAGCATTGTCCCCCTTCCAGGCCTTGGGGATGTACCTCCTGGGTGTCTGTCCACACTGGGATCCATGACCCCGTTAAAGTCCCCCACAGCATATATTGGCAACTCTGGTTTTGTTAGCGTGAACTCTACCAAGTCTCTCAGTATATCAGAATGGGGGGGCACATAAATTACCGCTAACACACACGTCAATGCACATATTCTACAGTGTAAAAAGACATAGCGACCCTCCGGGTCTATGGAGGCCTGAAACTCCTGGAAGTCTAGGGATTTATGCACCAGAACGCTCACACCCCTAGAATAAGAGGTATGAGCCGCATGGTACGCCCGGCCTATCCAGGAGTATCCAATACAGCCCACAGTGTCTTTAGTGAGGTGAGTTTCCTGCAGACCTATAACTGCCGGGTGATATCTCCGAAGCACTGTGGAAACCATCATCCTTTTTAGAGGGTTGCTAAAGCCCCTCACATTCCAGGTTACCAATGGGATGTCCGCCATGAGTGACCGAGTAATGTATCTGTAGCAAATCAGTTACCATCATAAGTAGTTTCACACCACCCTCCATAAATAGACCGCTGCTCAGTCTCATCTCCTGCCCATACCGTTCTTCCAAAAGAGTTGTGTGCAAATAGGAGATCTCAAAAGAAAAAAAAAACACAACTGGAAAACCTAACAGTCCATAGGGGCAAAGCAGTACCCCTGAACTTCGCTGCAAACTGCGGCCCAACCAAAAGTTGTCTATCACACCATTTTGTGTCATTAGTTGATGATCCTCGAGAGACTTCTCAAGTTAGCCCGTCAATTGGAGCTATGACAGATCCGAACTGTCTGTAACATGTCCCCGGCCGAGGACTCCATATCCAATCGCTTGCTGCTCTCTGAAATATACTCTCGTCCAAAGAGATCCGTGTCCATATTACCTTCAGTGGTTCGGTTCATTCCTAGCTCTGCGCCTCAACTCCGGTTCATGTATATCCAGCATGGCATACGGCAGCTCCAATCTTCGCAGTCTCTGCTTGACTTCATAGAATTTAGAGCGCTGCTGCTGCACTTCTGCTGAGAAATCCAGGTAGAATGACACCCGGACGCCATTGTATTTAATCTCCGGTTTCTCCCTGGCCAGGTGGAGTATTCTTTCTCTGTCCCAATAATGCAGAATACGGGCCAACATAGGCCGAGGTGCATTCCCTGGGATAGCTCTGGTGGGGACCCTATGGGCCCTTTCCACTGCAAATAACGGGGTGAACGCGTCCTTTCCGAAGGTGTCCAGCAGCCAGTGCTACACAAATTCTGTGGGATCTCTTCCCTCCACCTTCTCAGGGAGACCCACTATGCGGACATTGTTTCTTCTCATCCTGTTCTCAATATTGTCCGCCTTGGCCCTTTTCACTTGTGCCAGGCGGGTTGTTTTCGTGGGTCTCCTGAGTCAATGGCGGCAATTTGTCTTCCAAGTCACTTATTCGCCCCTCTGCAGCGGTCGTTCGTTCACGAATCTTTTGTATGTCCTGTCTCAGCAGGGCGACCTCCTCAGTCAGACCCCCTAATTTGTCATTAACAATATTAACTGACACCGTGCACTTCTGAACTGCCTGTAAGATCTGCCTCAGGGTAGGCTGTTCCTCTTCTTCTGTATCGTTCAGTTTTCCTTGAATGTGCTCTGAGTCAGGGAGTGTCATGTCCTCCATTTCCACAGCCAGGCCTGCAAATAGATCTGCCTGTGTGTCTTCTATGGCCACCCTGTCTTCCTCCTCCTCCTGCCCTCTCATGTCAGCCAGTCTCCTTGTGTAGAGCAGAATGTCCCCTGGATTGTCCTTACCTGCCGGTGCTCGGCAGTTTGCTTCTGGCTCCCTGCTCCTTCATCTTCTCTCCCCCCCTTGTTGTCCTGTGGGAGTGCCGATTCTGCGCCATGTTGTCCGTTCTGTGCCACCACGCTGTTTTTATTCCTCCTCATTTTGGACATGACAGCGATCGCTTGCGGGACTGGAACATACCTCCGTGATTCTGGACACTAGCTGCAGCCTCCGGTATGAAATTCAGCTATATTTTCGGCCGGAATAAGGATAATATACAGGATTACTGTAGGGAGCTCCGTGCGAACGGTCCGCTCACATGCCTAGCTTGGCCACTCCCCAACTTCACAGACATTCTAACTGTTCTTCGCTGCACTGAAAAAGGTGCTTAGTTGCTGTCTCTGTTTCTGTTGAAGAGATTCATTACTTTGTGTCCTTGTGACCACCTGTCAATCGAAAAGGAAATGAGGAGTAATAGCCAAAACTGAAGATAATAAAAATAAATAAAAAAATTAAAAAATTAAAGCAGCTCTAGAATGTACAATATATATGTAAAGTGCTGTGTAAATGGATTGCACTACATAAGTACCTGTAATAAATAAATAGACCCTTCCCCAACACACAGCACACACGCACAGCAGTCTGATTGTTCAAAGAAAATACAGTAAAACCTTGGAGCATAATTCGTTCAGAAAACATGCTTGTAATCCAAAGCACTTGTATATCAAAGCGAATTTCCCCATAAGAAATAATGGAAACTCAGGTGATTCATTCCACAACCATTTATTCATAAGTCCTTCAGTTTATAGTCCATATAAAAAGATTATAGGAATGTGATAGGTTGTGTAACCATAAAATGTTCATCTACAAATGGCAGCCTTCACAAGGGGATTAGAAGCAAAATCCAGCAGGAGCTACAGAGTATAAAAGAAAAGAGTGGCGCCTATAAGTGTAGCAATATGGTTACATTCATTAAAGGTACAACATTTAGCAACTCACATAGTTGATGAATAAAAGTGGCACATCTAAGTATGCAGGCATCCGGGGTAAAGGTGTCCACATAGACCGTCCTCCACACTGCCGGCTCTCACCGCTGTCAGTCAGAGTCTGCGATCGTGACTGGGAAGACTATCCTGCAGTAGAGTGATCTGAAAGATCACTTGAAGCGCTCATGGAGCACAGCATGGAAGGGATGACGTCAATGGTGGTGCAGAGGACGGCTTTACCCCGGATGCCTGCATACCTAAATGTGCCTATTTTAATCATTAACCATGTGAGTTGCTAAATGTGTCTCCAGGGCAAGAAGTAAACGTAAATTTCCTCAATGGGAAACAGATGGCAAAAAATCTAAGAGGGATTAAGGCTGGGTTCTCGCTATTGCGAATTGGATGCAGGTTTTCCAGATTCACGTCACAATAGCAGGAGATTTTGACCGGATCGCTCTGGTGTGAATTTGCACAGGAGCCCTGTGCGTCTTTTGGTCTGTTTCAGGTCCGAATTCAGCCAAAAATTTGTGCTGAAATTGGACCTGAAGCGGTGAACGGGGAAGCACTGGACCCCTGCTGTGAGTCACATGTGAAGATAGTGTGAACCCAGCCTTCATTCCTTCTTTCCTCTATCTAAACTAAAAAAGTTCTATATACAGTATCTCACAAAAGTGAGTACACCCCTCACATTTTTGTAAATATTTTATTATATCTTTTCATGTGACAACACTGAAGAAATGACACTTTGCTACAATGTAAAGTAGTGAGTGTGCAGCTTGTATAATAGTGTAAATTTGCCATCCCCTCAAAATAACTCAACACATAGCCATTAATATCTACACCTCTGGCAACAAAAGTGAGTACACCCCTAAGTGAAACTATCCAAATTTAGCCCAATTAGCTGTTTTCCCTCTCCGGGGCCTCATTAGTGTTACAAGGTCTCAGGTGTGAATGGAGAGCGGGTGTGTTAAATTTGGTGTCATCACTCTCACTCTCTAATCCTGGTCACTGGAAGTTCAACATGGCACCTCGTGGCAAAGAGCTCTGAGGATCTGAAAAAAAGAATTGTTGTTCTACATAAAGATTGCCTAGGCTATAAGAAGATTGCCAAGACCCTGAAACCGAGCTGCAGCATGATGGCCAAGACCATACAGTGGTTTAATGGGACAGGTTCCACTCAGAACAGGCCTCGCCATGGTCGACCACAGAAGTTGAGTGCACATGCTCAGCGTCATATCCAGAGGTTGTCTTTGGGAAATAGACGTATGTGTGCTGCCAGCAATGCTGCAGAGGTTGAAGAGGTGGGGGGGTCAGCCTGTCAGTGCTCAGACCATACGCCGCACACTGCATCAAATTGGTCTGCATGGCTGTGATCCCAGAAGGAAGCCTCTTCTAAAGATGATGCACAAGAAAGCCTGCACACCATTTGTGGAAGACAAGTAGACTAAGGACATGGATTACTGGAACTATGTCCTGTGGGCTGATGAGGCCAAGATAAACTTATTTGGTTCAGATGGTGCCAAGCATGTGTGGCGGAAACCAGATGAGGAGTACAAAGACAAGTGTGTCTTGCCTACAGTCAAGCATGGTGGTGGGAGTGTCATGGTCTGGGGCTTCATGAGTACTGCCAGCACCGGGGAGCTACAGTTCATTGAGGAAACCATGAATGCCAACATGTACTGTGACATACGGAAACAGTGCATGATCCCCTCCCTCCACCAGCTCCATGATGTCGTCATGGAGGAGTGGAAGAGGACTTCAGTGGCAACCTGTGAATCTCTGGTGAACTCCATGCTCAAGAAGGTTAAGGCAGTGTTGGAAAATAATGGTGGCCACACAAAATATTGACACCTTGGGCCCAATTTGGATATTTTCACTTAGGGATGTACTCACTTTTGTTGCCAGCGGTTTAGACATTAATGGCTGTGTGTGGAGTTATTATGAGGGGACAGCAAATTTACACTGTTATACAAGCTGTACACTAACTACTTTTACATTGTAGCAAAGTTTAATTTCTTCAGTGTTGTCACATGAAAAGATAGAATAAAATATTTACAAAAATGTGAGAGGTGTACTCACTTTTGTGAGATACTGTACTTTAATGGCAATGCACAATTATTGCACTTTAACATATGACCAGCAGACATAGGTATTTTTTTTGCAGAAAAGAATACACAATGTGCATGCAAAGAAATGCAGCAAAATGCACACCACTAACATTAAATTGCATGTCGATGCACAAAAATACATACCAAAATTTGCATTAAAAACACTATACACTGTATGCATTTTTACAACTAAGGCTGGGTTTACACCTATGCGAATTGGATGCAGCTTACACCGCATCCAATTCGCATGACACTTGAAAACACATTGTTTTCAATGTGTCAGATTCACATAGGTGCGGTGCATTCGCACTCCGCATTGCACAGAAAACGTGTGCGTTTTCTGTGCAATGCGGTGCAAATTCCCAGCCTATTAAGTTCAATGGGAACGCATCTAACACGGAGATGTGTTCCGAACTGAACAGGGATATTTCTCCCTGCTCGCAGCCCCTTCCTCCGCCCTGCAGCTCCGCCCCTTCTCAACAGCAAACAAGCTGGAATTCGCACCACAATAGTGTGAATCCAGCCTTAAAGTGGAACTACACTGCATCTAAGCACCACAAACCAAAAATGCTATTTAAATCATTCTTAATTTTCAAAGCAAACTCCCCCATCCATCCATATCTCCATGCTTTATTTTGCTTAGAAATTACTTTGAAAAACGCCATCTAGTGTTGCTGGCCAAATCCATCTTGAGTAAGGGCAGATGATTCATGTAGCATTTACTTTCTAGAATGCATCTGCCCTTAGCTCATGCAGGCAGGCAGAAGGGTGTGCCAAGCTGAGAAAGCCCCTCCTCCCCTCCTGAATACTCCTGGGATGTATGGCATAATTTGCGTAGACCTGGAAGCCAGGAAGTAACTGATAAATGTAAAAAAAAAAGTTTAAGCCCTGGTTCACACTGACGCCACTTGCCATGCTACTTGAGAGTTCAAAGTCGCATGACAAGTCACGCCCCCTTAACAGCAATGGAACCATTCTAAGCAGTGTGGCTCAAGTCGCTCTGATTTCGAAAAAGGTTCCTGCACTACTTTGGTGCGACATCAACATGACATGCATTGACTTATTTTAAAGAAGTAATTTGCAAGCCGCAATGAAGTTGCTCAGGGATGTCGGGTTAAAGTCGTGCGACTTTGAAGCCATGGCAGTGTGAACAATGGCTCAAACAAGTAAATATGATATACTTTCCTATATATTTACAAATGCTAGCAGCATGAGGATTACAAACAGTCAATGTTGATTGAGAGAATGAAGTTCCACTTTAATGTGTGAATCCAGCCAAACTGTGCAAATGAATGTTGCCAGAGGCGGAAACTCTGACAAGTAGGAATGCCATTAGAATATTACAGAACAATATTATTTTCTCCTATAGCTGCAGCTCTAATTGTACTGCAGGATTTTAGGACTATTAATGAAAAATGTTATTATATTCCATACATTACTGGAAAGGTAACACTCTTAAGAAAGTAACAGGAATCAGAATTTGCTGAGCTTGGCATTCCTGCAAGTCATGTTTGTTGTGTTAGAAACTTTGTCCTTTAGAAAATGAGTTAAAGGATTGCATGTGTCTCGAACACAGTTTTTTGGCCCACTTTAATTTGCTGACTGCGTATTTTGTTTTTGCTGTAATACTGGATTAACTGCTGAATGACAGTAGAAAGGAAACATAACTTAAAATGTGATGATATTAGTGTGTCAAGATCAGAGACAAAATAAGAACATTTATTACAATTAATAATTTTCAAAAGGTATTCCAGAAAAATATTGCATTCATAAAATAGAATAATTTGCAACTTACTTCCCATCTATTTTTTTTAAAAAAAACTTGTGCCCATAAAATAGCTCAATATGTAATGTAATTTAGACTTTTTAAACATTTTAATAGGTTATTTCACGTTTTAAGGACTTTTGCCAAAAGCATCCCTATGCATTACAGTGTCCTCAGTACACTAACATGCAATGCTCTGTTTTAGAAAAGAATGCTTACTTTTTAAACTGCTTATTCCATTCCCTCCCACCCTTCCGATGGTCAAGATGTACTGAGTGTTGGATGTGCGGCCCTGGCAACTCAAAAATGAGCACTTGGCTTCATTCCCTACCCACACATGCACAGTCCGCTCTCTTTCACTTTCACAAATTCCTGAGCGAGAGTGGTATGCACAGGCAGTAAGACCCCTTCCAAACTGAGCGCCGCTAAAACAGCGCTAAATCGACGGTCGTTTTTGCCATGCTTTAGTGGCATTTTGGCGGCGCATTTGCAACAGCTTTCGGGTGCTAGTGGACTGTTTTTATAAGGTCACGTGATAACGTGACCTTAAAAAACACAAACATTACCCATTTTACGGCGCTTCCAAAGGCTTTTCAGGAGCTTTGTAGGCGCTGCCCATTCATTGCAATGGGCAGGGGCGTTCTGTTTACAGCACTCCCATCCCGCCCCAAAGATACTGCTTGCAGGACTTTTCGTAATGTCCTGCAAGCGCACCGCCCCGGTGTGAAAGCACGCAGTGCAATGAATGGGAGGAGGTTTTCAGGCGCTTTTCAGAGGCTATTTCTAGTGCTAAAACACCTGAAAACCGCCTCAGTGTGAAAGGGGTCTAAGAATTATTTTACAAAACTGAGGACTGCATGCACTGAGGACTCTGTAATGCATAGGTATGTTATTGGTGAAAGTCATTAAAGGTGAACTAACACTTTAAATAAAATATATGTTTTATATTTTTCCTCTCCAAAATTATCTTTTTTTTTTATTTACAAACTTTTATTGTAAAGATTCAAAAAACAGTACGTGAGACAGATATATGCCAGATGATGACAGATAGATAAAAAACAATACAGTAGAAATGTAATATGGTAATGTAAGCTATACCAGATGCTCAATATTCCTGTCCCTGAGTCTGGAGACCCAGGTGGGGGCTGTCCAATAGCAAAACAATCGGGAATCAGAGGGGTATACCTAAGTTCATGTGGGGAAAAGGAATGCGGATCATATACGAACTGTATATCAACTCAAAAGAAAACAACATTGAAAAACAAAATGAGAAATATTGTTTGCAAGAGAACAGAAAGAAACAAGAATAGATCTAAGCATAAATCAATTACATGAAAACCCACCACAAGACCATAATTGTTAGAATTGACTTAATCAGAATGGTGGTAAATTAACCATGGGTCCAATTTTACATCAAAAGATGTTTTGGAATCATGTAATGTATGGAAAATGTTTTCCATCAACATAATTTGATCAATACGTGAGATTACTTGAGAGAAAGGTACTATATTAGATTTCCAATTGAGAGCAATTTCCCATTGCATAGCTACGCAGGTAGTGTATAAATCTCAACGAATATTTGGAGAAATCAGGAATTTTATCAAACAGAAGGCAATGTTTGTGAGGGACAAAACTAGATGTCTGCCTGCCAACGTGTCAATCAGGGTGAATAGCTCCCTCCAGGTAGGTTGTAATCTATCACATTCCCAAAATACGTGTAAAAGGGAACCAGGGAGAGCACAGCCACGAAAACAGGAGGGGGAGACTTGATGGTAAATAGCATGTAAGCGTAAAGGGGTATAATACCAGCAGGGCAGCCATCAGATATTTTGGGGCCCCTTACACAGCTTTAGACCTGGGCCCCCTCATCCGACCACCAACATTCCCCAGGGCCTGGCCACTGGCCATCCCACCACATCCGCCCACTGGCCATGTTGCAGCCGCAGTAGGAATTATACACCCTGTCACACTTACCAGGTGTAGCCTGCCAAGCATGACCCATTCAAGTGAAGTGAAGTTTGCAATGCATGCTAGTGTGGGATCCAAGGGGTTAAAAAAAACAGTGGACAGGCAGCACAGCCTCATCCGATGCTTGCAATAAGACCTCACGCCGAACTATAGGTGCTGGAGGTCCCAAACGTGGACCAGTTGTGGTCCAGGGGGCCCTCTCCATGTGACCCAAGTTTGGTATTTTTATTGGCTATGGTTCGGGTGAACGGTGTCCCCAAACCAGGTGTCCCCCTCCTATAGACTCCAATGTTAAGTCCGAAATTCAACCGACAATTGCCGGTCAATGACTGGTCATTTTAGGGACCCTATACGGCCGAACTATAGGTGCTGTAGGTCCCAAACTGGGATTAGTTGTTGCCGAGAGAGTTCTCTCTATGTGACCCAAGTTTGGTATTTTTATTGGCTATGGTTCACGAGAACGGTGTCCCAAAACCAGGTGTCCCCCTCCTATAGACTCCAATGTTAAGTCCGAAATTCAACCGACAATTGCTGGTCAATGACCGGTCATTTTGGGGACCCTATACGGCCGAACCATAGGCGCTGTAGGTCCCAAACTGGGATCAGTTGTTGCCGAGAGGGTCTTCACTATGTGACCCAAGTTTGGTATTTTTATTGGCTATGGTTCGGGAGAATGGTGTCCCCAAACCAGGTGTCCCCCTCCCATAGACTCCAATGTTAAGTCCGAAATTCACCCGACAATTGCCGGTCAATGACTGGTCAATTTTGGGACCCCATACGGCCGAACCATAGGTACTTGAGGTCCCAAACATGGACCAGTTGATGCAGAGGGGGCCCTCTCTATGTGACCCAAGTTTGGTATTTTTATCGGCTATGGTTCGGGAAAACGGTGTCCCCAAACTGGGTGCCCCCCACCCATAGACTCCAATGTTAAAGACCGCTAAAGTCTTTGTTATAAGGGCCCCTTGAGACACTGGGGCCCCTTATAACAGTATTGCCTGTACCCCCATGATGGCGGCCCTGAATACCAGCGTGTGAAATGTTTCAACACTGTTTCACGTATCGTTAATGATTTTCTGCAATTACGCATATTAACAAAATTATTTTTTTAAAGTATGTCCAAATCCAAAAACTATTTTTCAGGCTTCCCCCCCCCCCCCCCCCTTTTTATCACCTGGCATTTCTGCGAGTGACAGATTTCCTGTCTGACAATGCTCACTCACTGTACTTTATCTATGGAGGAACAGCATTGTCATCCTTAGTTGCTTTCTTAATTTGGACTACAAACTCCTCCTCCTCTATCTCCATTATATAGGAGTTCACAGAAGCTGCTCTCCTGATTTGTACAGCAAACACCTCTTCCGCTAATTATCTCCATTGCCTAATATGACCACATGACTTATAGGTCAATGAAATCACAAGCATCCCCACCCCTCTTGTATGGGTAGCTGTGAGGTAGGGAATCCCCAACCCAAAACTGAATGGCCCAGCAATGATTGCTTACTTCCAGGTTCAGAACGGACTCAAGCTCAAGTACAATTTCTGCAAGCACAGACAAATAGCTGTTGTTTTTTTCTTGGGTGGAGATATTCTTTACAAGGTCAGCTCACCCAAAACAGATTTTTCAGGTTTTGGTAGACACTAGAGAGTTACACCACCTGACAGGTTCCTATAACTCTCAGGGGCTGTTGGTGAAATCTCTGTAATTGATTTCCACACATCTGATGTGACCAGTGTGAAGGGGGTCCCATCATGGAGAACGTAATATCCTAGGTGAATAATAACAGAGTGATATATTTGGCAGTGAGTTCTCAATGTTAATGTATTCAAGATATATAAGAGGCCAAGAGCTAATTTAAATCACCAGCCTCCACCTACTGTAAATTTCACTATTGGGTGGACCAACACTTTAGGGTCCCTTTAGATCTAAAATTTTCAGTAACATAAGGTTTTTGCAATGCACAGTAATGCCCAGCACCTTGTGTGATGCATTGTGGGGCCATTGATTTAGAATGAGACACAAGTGCAGAAAATGCCAGTGAAGCCATACCACAGGGAACCACCACACACATTCCAGGAGTTATGGTGCTCTGTGTTAAAAAAATATGCAGATTTGGTTTTATACTCATTGTTGTTCATTGGCAGCCTCATTCAAAATGAATGGACACACCGCAACAGATCACAAAAGTCTGAAGGAACCTTTAAACTGATGTAAGTACATTATCAAAACTACTATATAACGATTTTAAGTGTGCATAAAGATATATAAATGCACCTATCAAAGCAAATATATCCACTGCTTCTGAGTAAAAAAGCTATAGTAACCTAACCTTCTTTATGTGCTGCAGGCTTAGCATGAAAGGGGTTATTATGCTATCAGGTAATGTTTTTTAATTATAATCATAGACATTTATATTTTGGAAATAAGCTGTGTTCAGCGTTTTTGGCTTAGCTGTTAAGAAGGGGTTACACTGTGTATTTTAAGACCTCAGCATGCTCCTAAATCTTCTTCCTACGGTGCAAACTTCCATCAACCTCCTCCTAGCTCTGTCGGGCCCACTCCAAATCTTAATTATTTCTCTTCCAAATATAAGGTTGTAATTATTTATTCTCTCCATATCTCCTAAATATCACCCTCATTTATCCTCCAAAACCTATGTTAGTATTCCTCCTAAACTCACTCAGTCCTATTCCAAATCAGTCAGTGCTCATTCAAGCAGACGTCAGTCTTGCATTCAAATATTAGATTCAGAACATGAAAGACAAACCTAAGAACCAAAGTATTTCATGACCGCAGCTGTCATCTAGAGGCTCAGCTGGCTGGTGCTCTGCTTGCCACAAGTCTTTCCCATGCTGTGTTTTTATCAGATCCCACTTGGAGATGGTTTTCAATTTTGATATATTTATAGTAATATATATAAATATTTTTATTCAACAAAGTGTATATTCTGACTGATTTTATATATATATATATATATATATATATATATATATGCAATTTTTTATGCCACACGGTATTTGCGCAGCGTTTTTTCAATTGCAATTTTTTTGGGGAAAAATACACTGTAATTTTTCTTCATTTTTTTTTATAATGTGAACGATGATGTTACGCCCAGTAAATAGATACCTAACATGTCACGCTTTAAAATTGCATCTGCTAGTGGAATGGCGACAAATTACAATGCTTAAAATTCTCCATAGACGACGCTTTAAATGCCTTTACAGGTTACCAGTTTAGAGTTACACAAGAGTACTTGTGCTATACTTATTGCTCTCGCTCTGACATTTGCGTCCATACCTCACATGTGTGGTGCGATCCATTTACAAATGCGTGCGGGAGTAACCTATGCATTCTCATTTGCATGTAAACACGGGGGAAGGGGGGTACTTTAAATTTTTCTTTTTTTTTTTTTTCACTTTTTTTTGGGATTAACTTGATTGCTACCACAAGGGATGTTGTTCATCCCTTGTGACAACATGGGCTGTGACAGGTCTTCCTTATGGAGAGATGCCCTCTGGGCTCCCATGCAGCCAATCAGACACAGATCGGTCTGATCGGCTGCTCTCCTGGCCGCTAATAGCCAGGAAAACAAAGACATACTCATCGCTCCCAGTTTGTGGGGTCACAGAGCGAGGTGAACGACGTCCGTTCCTCTCTCTCTGTTCCGTGCAGCCATCACCGCTGGCCACAGCGCACCCGGGCTCTGCGATGGGACGGTAGAGCCCGGGAAAGGTTGCGAAGGGAGCCCCTTCCGCCACCCACAGAAGGGATTGAGTGGCTATTCAGGAAGGGAAGGGAATCGCCAGCTGAAAAAATCCATACTGGTATGATGCCTGTAGGTGCAGGCATCATCCCGGTATAACTACTTCAACTCGAGGATGTCCATGGACATCCTATGGGTGGGAAGTAGTTAACCAATAATACCAAGCATGTGCTAATGATCCTCAGTTTCATGTGTAGGTTGAAACACAGTCATTAACTGAAGCAGAAACAGATGTGTAGGAGGCTTAAAACTGGGTGAGAAACAGCCAAACTCTGCTACTAAGGTGAGGTTGTGGAAGACATTTTCATGTCACAGGTCATACACTATGGCAAGACTGAACACAGCAACAAGAAGCAAGGTCGTTATATTGCATCAGCAAGGTCTCTCCCAGGCAAAGATTTCAAAGCAGACTGAGGATGCAAGATGTGATGTTCAAGCTCTTTTAACCACTTCAATACCGGGCACTTAGAACACTTCCTGCCCAGACCAATTTTCAGCTTTCAGTGCTGTTGCGATTCGAATGAGAATTGCGCGGTCGTGCGACGCTGTACCCAAACAAAATTTTTATCATTTTGTTCCCACAAATGGAGCTTTCTTTTGGTGGTATTTGATCGCCTCTGCGTCATTTCTGATCACCGCTATTGACAAAAAAAGACCAAAAATTTTGAAAAAAAAAAAACATTTTCTTTGTTTCTGTCACAAAAATTTGTATAGAGTACATTTTCTCCTTCACTGACGGGCACTGATGTGGCTACACTGATGGGCACTGATGAGGCTAGTCACGGCGGGTAGTCACGACATATACATGGGGTAGTAGTTACGTTGGAATAGTCACGGTGGAGTAGTCACGGTTAGACATGACGGAGTAGTCACGGACAGTCACATCGGAGTAGTCACGGGTAGTCACATCGGTGTAGTCACGGGCAGTCACTTCCTCTTTTACATGAGATATGTTTAAAAACACTGTCTTTGTTTCTTTTACAAAAAAAAAAAAGTTTTAAAAACCAGAAAAAAACAGTTATCGCCACTAGTCTTTACTGCGTCTCCGCTAGTTTATGGTGGTTTTCTTTCGAGGTAAACACCCTTGTTTTACT
>BLSH010310864.1:3015507-3028381 GCA_018402905.1 Glandirana rugosa
GTATTTGACCGGCAAAGACACAGTCACTTACTGTCAACCTCTACACGTCTCTATTAGCCACTTCTTGTCGAAGAAGAGAAGCTGTTCTTCACCGATTATCTCTGCACATCTCCAACTGTCATTCACTGACACAGAAACGGCCAGTTTATGAAGCTGCGATCTCTGCACTTCACTGGGGATCTGGGTCAGAATTCACCCTCCCCGATTCACCAGCTCAGAGATGGAGAATTGGGGGGGTGAAGAGGGAATCCCGGGGAAGGAGGAAGATTAGAGACTTCCTCCTGCCTCGTTCAGACCCCCCAACACATTAGCCATGTCCCCCTGCCCTGTATATGTGTATATGTGCATATACATGTATATGATATATGTGTGTATATACGTGTACATATAATGTATGTGTATATATATGTATATATAAGGTGTGTATGTGTTTATATATACATATATAGTGTAGGGGGGCTAATAATTTTATTTACTGTTTGGAGGGGCTCCTCCGAGAATGTCCGTTACTGAGCGGTGATAATTTATCACTGCTTAATAAGCGGACATCTCTGAGTTTCTGTGAATTTTGGTGCCGTAATCTCGTAATGTCTCACGAGATTAGGGTGTTCTCCACAGTTTAAAGCGTTTGTAGATCACTTCACTTCACAAACTGTGAAGTGATCTACACCACTTAATAAACAGGCACACAGGGGAGAACGATCTCCTCTGTGAATGCCGGAGAACTGTGCAGTGGATTTTTTACACTGCTTAATAAACGGACACCTAAATAAGACTTTTTATGAAGAGAAGGTTGAAACTATAGGCTACATTGAAAGTAAATACTACTGGCTACAGCACCTGCTGTGTGTTGTCATCAATGAAGAAAAACCTGCAGCTGGCAACACAAATTAGATAATGTTGTTATACCAAATTAGTATTGCAATTATAATAATCATGAGGAGCGATTTCCTGTTCATAAATGTAGCAACATCATTAAGCTAAGAAGAATTTTTTTTCTGTCTTTTGCTTTTTTTACTGATCAACCAACAAGGAGTGATTTGGTTATATCTAATAGCTGTGTACTTCCGCACTACTGCTGTACATTACTGTAATCCTCAAGTTTTACCCAGGAAGTAAAAAGTATTTGCAAATGAAAAGTAATAAAATGTGGGAGCTTAAGTAATTGGTCCTGGCTTTGTAGTGGTCTGGAGTAATCACAAATTGACCATGATGTCTCGTAAGCATAGGGTATTGCTGTTTACATGGATGACCTAAATCCAAACTACAAAATCTGCGTTCAAAAAAGTTAAGTGTTTCCTGCAGCCGTCTAAGTAAATGCAGGATTTTGTTTCCTCGTGTCAGAGCAAACCCCCTATTGATTGGAGTGGTAATAGTCCGAAGCAGCATCAGAGGTAGAGGAAGCACAGATCCATTAAAGATAAGCAAAAATACATGCATTGCATGCCTTTAGCTATAGCTTCATCTGCAGTCTCCAAATCAGAGCAGAGAGAGGCAGCAGTGCCTTATGGCCTGTACACACATTCCGAAAATCGAATGGAAATCGTCGTCCAAGGAAGAATTGTACAATTTTCGGATGGTGTGTACACTTCTTTCGACAGCTGATCCCGACAGACAGAAAAATTTTTTCGAAGGAGCAAGCTCCATAATCTTTCTCGTATGAAACCGGATCGTAAGATTTTCGTTTAATCAGTACAGTTGTCGCCCGAAAATACAATACAAATACACCACAACACATGACATCACTTTTGATTTTTTTATTCTGTCGTACGAGAATTTTCATGACTTTAGTAAACTCTTCCAATTCGATCTGAGATTAGCATGCAATAAAAAAACGGGCGATCTGTCGTCCGATTTTCGGATCGCGTGTATGGGGCATAAGATCCCACACTATAGTTATGAAGCTCAAGGGACAGGATTATCTAGGGACAAGTAGTGCATTACTATTTTTCAAAAGGAATTCAAGCAAATGGTGGATTTTTCATGGTGCTACTGAAGGCTGGTGCAAGGATTTTTGACATCCTAGATCAGTGGTTCTCAACTCCTGTCCTCGTGACCCACCGACAGGCCAGATTTTAAGTAGTACCTTGGGGAGATGCAGACTAGAATACTGCAATCACTGAGCAGCAAATGATATCACCTGTGATGCTGTGATGTATTTCAGTTATCCTGCAAACCTGGCCTGTTAGTGGGTCCCGAGGACAGGAGTTGAGAACCACTGCCCTAGACGAAACTTCATTTTGCCACCCCCTTGGCTCTGCCCCTGACTCCACCCCCTTTTCCCTGCCCATGTAAACCATGTGACCTACCTGACCATTACACTGACCTACCTGCCCATTATACTCACCTACCTGATGCCTACACTGACCCCCTACCTGCCCCTTACACTAACTTACCTGACCATTACACTGACCTAAATGACCCCTACACTGACCTACCTGACTATTACACTTACCTACCTGACCCCCTACACTGACCTACCTGACCACTACACTGACCTACCTGACCTCTACACTGACCTACCTGACCCCTTCACTGACCTACCGGACCATTACACTGACCTACCTGATTCCTAATGCAACGTCAGTGTTCTTCACTCACCAGGGCTCTGCATGGGCTTCCGTTCCTTCGGGAAACAGTCCATCAGTGCTGTGCTGTGTTGCACCTCTGACACTACTTACTTACAAACGGGGCGGCTGCCACCTGAGTTAGTTACATGCTGCAGACAGAGGCACCCTCTGCATACAGTCAGCACGGCACCGACTAACATAGCGTGGAGACCAGCGGGAGACGGAGTGTAGGGGAACCATCGACCGGGCACCCCTAGGAGGCAGTGCGCCCTAGGCGGCTGCCTAGTTTGCCTAGTGGTAGCACCAGCCCTGGTGCTACTCCTAGCACAACTAGAGGCGTTGTAAAGGCAGAAGGTTTTTTTTTATCTTGCATTCTATGCATTAAGATAAAACACCTTCTGTGTGTAGCAGCCCCCCAGCACCCCGTAATTACTTACCTGAGCCCCATCTCTCTCCAGCGATGTCCACGAGTGTCTAAGCCATCCCGGACACTCCTCCTGATTGGCTGAGACACAGCAGCAGTGCCATTGGCTCCCACAGCTGTCAATCCAAGTCAATGAGCCAATCAGGGGAGAAAGGGGGTGGGGCCGGGTTGGGGCTCCATGTCTAAAT
The DNA here is from genome assembly GCA_018402905.1 of Glandirana rugosa. Lineage (NCBI taxonomy): Eukaryota > Metazoa > Chordata > Amphibia > Anura > Ranidae > Glandirana > Glandirana rugosa. The sequence continues at coordinate 3,018,690 of BLSH010310864.1, forward strand.
GGACACATGGAGCTCTGACTCAGCTCAGGTGCCCCCATAGAAAGCTGCTGGCTGTGGGGGCACTCAATAGGAGGGAGGGGCCAGGAGCAGCAAAGAGGGACCCAAGAAGATGAGGATTAGGGCTGCTCTGTGCAAATCCACTGCAACAGAGCAAGTAAGTATAACATGTTTGTTAAAAACAAAAAATACATTAAAACTGCGCTACTTCAAACAAAAACAGCAATCCAACAGCAGCAACTTAACTATGAGACACACTGCCAGTATACAATCCAAAAAAAAATAAGTTGCACTAAAGATGTGAAAGATATATGGAATATGATACAGTCCTGATATAATCAAGTCCACACAGTGATAGAATTAAAAAAAAAAGTATCTCACAAAGGTCAGTACACCCCTCACATTTTTGTAAATATTTTTTTATATCTTTACATGTGACAAACACTGAAGAAATGACACTTTGCTACAATGTAAAGTAGTGAGTGTAAAGCTTGTACAACAGTGTAAATTTGCTGTCCCCTCAAAATAACTCAACACACATCCATTAATGTCTAAACTGCTGGCAACAAAAGTGAGTACACCCCTAAGTGAAAATGTCCAAATTGGGCTCAAAGTGTCAATATTTTGTGTGGCCACCATTATTTTCCAGCACTGCCTTAACCCTCTTGGGCATGGAGTTCACCAGAGCTTTACAGGTTGCCATAGGAGTCCTCTTCCACCCCTCCATGATGTTGTCACGGAGCTGGTGGATGTTAGAGACCTTGCGCTCCTCCACCTTCCATTTGAGGATGCCCCACAGATGCTCAATAGGTGTAGGTCTGGAGACATGCTTGGCGAGTCCATCACCTTTACTCTCAGCTTCTTTAGCAAGGCAGTGGTCATTTTGGAGGTGTGTTTGGGGTCGTTATCATGTTGGAACACTGACCTGCGGCCCAGTCTCCGAAGGGAGGGGCTCACGCTCTGCTTCAGTGTGTCACAGTACATGTTGGCATTCATGGTTCCCTCAATGAACTGTTGCTCCCCAGTGCCGGCAGCACTCATGCAGCCCCAGACCATGACACTCCCACCACCATGCTTGACTGTAGGCAAAACACACTTGTCTTTGTACTCCTTACCTGGTTGCCACCACACATGCTTGACACCATCTGAACCAAATAAGTTTATCTTGGTCTCATCAGACCACAGTTCCATTAATCCATGTCCTTAGTTTGCTTGTCTTCAGCAAACTGTTTGCAGGCTTTCTTGTGTATCAGCTTTAGAAAAGGCTTCCTTCTGGGACGACAGCCATGCAGACCAATTTGATGCAGTGTGTGTGTCACGGTTCTGGTGGTGGAGTCTGGCTTATGCAGGGAACAACCGCTCTTGTGCACCCGATCCAGGGACCTCTGGTAGAGTAGACAGGAAGTCCCGGAGTGCGAGATGGCACGAGGGCTGGATGGTCACTGGTGGTGGTGTGAAGCTCTAGGTGGTCGTGCAGATCAGAAGAGTGGTCGTGCAGGCTGGGTCGGCAACTGGCGGACTGTGAGGTACAAGGGGTCAGGCAAAAGAGTGGTCAAAGTCAAAGCAAAGTTCGTTAACAGACTGGCAGCAGAAGTACAGAGGGGTCAGACAATCGGATGGTCATGGATAGCCAGGGTCGGTGCAGGCAGACAATCAGCAGGTCAGGTCAAGCCGGGCCTGATCAGGAAAACAGGTGACAAACACAGGAACAGCCTTAGAAACAATAGAATGGGATTTTTATGGTGCCAAACACAATTAGACTAAATAGATTAAAATCATTCAAACTTTATCACACAGATAATAGATTTAAAAAGATTGAATCAAACATATAACAGTTCATCAATCCATGGTCGTACAAAATACAACACTACCACTGAGAATACAGTTTCTTGAAATAACCAGAATTTTAACAAGTTGCCTGTATGTTCAACATGTTTCGCAATTCATAGCTTCATCAGGAACCTATTAGGCGTGCAAAAATTCTAAATAAATAACAAATGCATTTTGATGAGACATTTAAACGATACATCAATTCATAAAATACATAGATATTTTATTGGGAAATCGAAGCTTCCCTTCAAAGTATCAACACTAATCACAGAACAAACAATCAAAACAGTCAAAAATAATTTTGAAATAATTTTAATAATCAAATTTCAATTACTTCAAATAATTTACCTGATCAAAGGTCAGGATGCGATCATCCAACCAAGAAAGCAATAATCAGATCAGCTGAACCAAATCAGAGGGGGGAGGCCAATGAATAGACTACAGAGTGGAACAACCATACATGGGTAGATGGTCCCTTCTTTCCAAGTTGATGTATCAAATCTGTTGATACAAACATATGAATAAAGCCAACTAAATGATATTATGGTGGAATATTGGGATAGGAGCCCACTTGATGGGGGCCCCTCCCCAATTAAATCCCTATTAGTGGTATATTTAAGAAAAACGTTCAAGGTATATTTAAGAAAAACGTTCAATCAAGACAGGGGCAGGGGGAGCGCTAGCTCTATTGGGGAAGGGACCCGGGGCCACCGGCTTCAGTAAGGACACATGAAATACCGGGTGTATCCGTAGAGATGGTGGGAGTTCCAACTCATAGGAGACCTGGTTGATTTTCCTTTTAACAGAGAAGGGTCCAATGAAACGTGGGCCCAACTTTTTGGACGGGCATGCCAGCTTCAGATTTTTGTAGATAGCCAGGCCTTGTTGCCAGGTTGGAGACTGAGTTCACCACGTTTTTTCCTATCAAAAGTGGCTTTAGTTGCTTCTTGCGTTTTAGCAAGTGTCTCTTGCAGCAGCTTCCAGTTAGACCTGAAAAATGGGTGGACTCATATACTGCTGGTACCGCTGTCTCACCTGCTAAGCTGGGAAGCACAGTAGGGTGGAAGCCGTAGTTGGCCCAGAAAGGTGATTGCTTTGTTGCGGAAAGTTGTAGGCGAATTCCGCCAGGGGTAACAGCGTGCACCAGTCATCTTGGGAGTAGGCCGAGAAACAGCGGAGGTATTGTTCCAACGTTTGGTTTGTCCTCGCAGTCTGGCCATTGGTTTGGGGATGATATGCTGTTGAAAATGAAAGGTCGATCTCCAGGGCAGTACAGGGGGCTCTCCAGAACCGTGAGGTGAACTGAACTCCCCGGTCGGACACTATATTTTTCGGGACGCCATGTAGCCGGACAATTTCTCTAATAAAGATCTCTGAGGTCTCCTTTGCAGTGGAGGTGCCCTTCTTTGGGAGGAAATGCGCCATCTTTGTCAGTCTATTCCCAACTACGAAGATTGTGGTGTGCCCTTTGGCTGGGGGCAGCTCCACTATAAAGTCCATTGAGATTTTGGACCATGGCCGATCAGGGATGTGAAGAGGTTTTAACGGCCCCCAGGCCTTGGTTTTGTCCGTTTTGTTTCTGGCACAGGTAGAAAAGGAGCAGACATAGACCAAGCAGTCTTCAGAGAGTAATGGCCACCAAAAGGAGCTTAGCACAAGCTCAGCGGTTTTCTACGTGCCAAAGTTCCCTGCTAGTTTATGGTCATGGCAGAGTTTTAAAATGGCAGGACGTAGCTCCTTGGGCACGTAGATTTGGTTTTGATGCCACCAGAGACTATCCTTCCAGGTCAGCCCTTGGCCAGGTGATACAGATGAGCAGGCTAAGGTTCTCCGAATCTGGGAGAGTAAGTCATCCTGGGTGAGCAAGAAATTCCTAGGCTGTAGGATGGTGTTGGGGGGAGCGGAGGTTCCAGGTTCCGAAAACATACGGGATAGGGCATCGGGTTTGGTGTTTTTTGCTCAAGGTCGGTATGTCAAGTGAAACTGGAATTTAGAGAAAAAGAGCGCCCAGCGAGCCTGACGAGGTTTGAGCCTTTTGGCCGTTCGGAGATACTCTATATTCTTGTGATCTGTATAGATCAGGATGGGGTGCTGGGCTCCCTCCAACAGATAGCACCATTCCTCCAGAGAGGCTTTGAAGGCCAACAACTCCCTGTCTCCAACATCATAATTCTTCTCTGGAGCAGAGAGTTTGCGGGAGAAGAAGGCTACAGGTTGGAGGAGTGCCTTAGCTCCCTGTCTCTGGGAAAGGACCGCTCCCAGAGCCGTCTCAGAAGCATCAACCTCCAGGACATAGGGCACAGTAGCGTCCGGATGCTTCAAAATGGGTGCTGTGGGGAAGAGTTTCTTCAGTGACTGGAAGGCGTCTTGCCCCTCAGAAGACCAGTGTAACTGCTGACCCTGTTTTGTAAGTTGGGTGATGGGGGCGATGATGCCCGAGAATCCCCTGATGAACCTTCTATAGAAAATGGAGAAGCCTAGAAAACGTTGGACCCCTTTCTTATCCACAGGTGCTGGCCAGTCAAAAATAGCTGTGAACTTCTGAGGGTCCATTGTAACTCCAGTGACAGACAGGATTAATCCAAGGAAAGGGATGCTGGAGCGCTTGAAGGTGCATTTTTCGGCCTTGGCGTACAGTCTGTGTTGCCGTAAGCGGCTGAGGACACAGCGGACATGTTGGCGGTGCTCTTCCAGGGAGGAGGAAAAGATCAAATTATCATCCAGATATATGATGACGAAAAGGTCCAGATAGTCACAGAATACGTCATTGACCAGGTGCTGAAAGGTGGCTGGGGCATTGCAGAGTCCGAGCTACTTGTAGTGGCCAAAACGAGTCCGGAAAGCCGTCTTCCACTCGTCGCCCTCTCGCATGCGAATCAAGTTGTAAGCCCCTCTGAGGTTTAACTTGGTCAACACAGTAGCCGTCCCAAGCCTCTGAAAGAGTTCTGGAACAAGCGGGAGAGGAAAGCGGTTTTTGACCATGATCCGGTTTAGATCTCTGTAGTCTATGCAAGGGCAGAGAGTATGGTCTTTCTTTTCAACAAAGAAAATGTCTGCCCCGGCAGGGGATGTAGAGGATCGGATGAACCCTTTGGTCAGATTTTCGTCTAAATAGGCCTTGAGGGCCGACAGCTCAAGTTCAGACAAAGGGTAGATAAGGCCGAAAGGGACCTCAGTTCCTGGAAGCAACTCAATGGGACAGTTGTAAGACCTGTGTGGTGGTAGTTGGTCTGCCCCCTTTTTACTAAAGACATCGAGGTACTCATGGTAGACTGGAGGAACAGCTTGACGGGTTTTCGGGTCAGGCTCAGAGTCCAGGCTCAGGAGTGAGGGGCCAACATTCCTGGATGGGAGCAGACAGTATGGGGACGGGACATGTATATGCCCAGAGGACCAGTTTATGTTGGGGATATGTGCTTAGAGCCTAGGAAGCCCCAAGATGATGGGGAACAGAGGTGAGGCAATAATGTTGAACGGACAGCACTTGCAGGGGGGCTAAGTAGCACCGGTTTGCACCGTTTCCGGCGCATAAAGTCTAGAAAATAGCCAATCTTCTCTTAACAGTGTGGCGTATGGTCTGAGCACTGACAGGCTGATCCCCCACCCCTTAAAACTCCACAGCAATGCTGGCAGCACTCATACGTCTATTTCCCAAAGACAACCTCTGGATATGATGCTGAGCACGTGCACTCAACCTCTTTGGTCGACCATGGCGAGGTCTGTTCTTAGTCTAACCTGTTTTGTTAAACCGCTGTATGGTCTTGGCCACCATGAGCAACAGGGAACCGAGAAGAGGAGGATCTAGGCTGCTCTGTGCAAAACCATTAAGCAGAGCAGATAAATAACATGTTTGCTATTTTTAACAAAAAAAAACGAGACTTTAGTATCACTTGAAAAGTGAAATGTGCTTAACAAGGTTTTCCTGGATGTTGGTTCCTGTGCAGAGTCCCGTTCAGTCCAAAGCAGTCTGATCTGCTGTATCAGAGTCATTGGCTCTGATAAATGACTGTCAACATTCATACATAGTTTCAATAGAAAATTGAGAGCTTTTTTTAGCTGCCAATTAGAGCCGTTATTATGGACCTCAATCAAAAGAGTCAAGGGGTATGATGTAAGAGTGCTGAAATGTTTGATTATATTTCCAGTTTCTTATACTTCCCATGTAGACTTGCCTAATACACCATTCATTGCAGTCTATAGATTATTATGTAGTTCCCATTTAATCTAGATCTGGTTTTCATATATATTTCAAAATAATGAATCCATTTTAAGTGTATTTAATATTTATTACAAGGATTTAAAGCACATATAGGAAGGCAGCAAGTCGACTCATTGAATGTGTTTGGAGTAAAAATTATATTTAAGTGAGGTTTGGGAAAACTGCAACACATGTTAACAAATAATGACACTGTTACTGAGGATCATAATTACGCAGAGCTTAAAACAAGCTATTTTCCACTTCCACTTGACGGGAAATAAAGACCTACCACTGTGTTAGGTGAAATGAACATATATAAAACTGAATGTCAGATAATAATTATCATCCCATGTTTCCAATCACTGGTTTGCTAAACATTTCTAGAGAGGCCAGATTTACTTACAACAGAATGTGGGGTCTGCAGACACCTATTACCTTCATGCTGAGCTTTGCAGAGCTTTTATTTTTACAATGGCAGAAATCCAGGAAGTTCAGAGCTAAAAATATACTGCAGAGTTTTCAGCAGGTAGAACCATATGCCTGCAGCAGTGTTAGAGAGAAAATTACATGCGTGTCAGGAGACTTGAACTGACCTACTGAGCCAGGTTCAATAATCTACTTCTGGGAGGCTGAGAGGAAGTGGCAGGGATATACTGATGTAGGATTGTTTATACAGCCATTTTTTACTAGTAGAAAAAACGTCATTCCTTTAATATAACCATTTTTTATCAATCAATCATTACATGAACCATGTAAAACACAGAATCACTGTAAAGCAACATCATTTAAAGAATGGGCACAATCATATTTATTTTCTTATTTATAAAGTATTCTGAATACTACCGCCCTTTACAGATTATATAGACCATTCACATCAGCCCCTATGCTAAAGCAGCTGATAATTGAATGGCCTTACCACAGCCACTCCCTGTGCCACTCTGTACCTGTGCCAGTCAGTGCTTGTGGAGCCATTACCAGTGCTAGCTAGTATGTGCACCAGCAATTATCAGTTTCAGCCAATACTTGTGGCAGCTGTTACCAGTTCCAGCCAAAACCAGTTATGGCTGATATAAATGTGGCAAGGCTAACGGAGAAGTTAGAACAGCTCCCTGAAATATATAACCAACATACTGTATGCCCAGCTACTGCAACTCATACAAGATAAAGGAGGTATGGCAAGAAATAAACTGGCATGTAATAATAGTAGACTGGGAAAACCTGACGGACAGAGAGCAAGAGAAAAAAATTGAGTGTTTATATACCTATTGTTTATTTGCACTGGTCTGTGATATATATTGTGTTTAATACATTTAATATGTTAAACTATCACTCAAACTTGAACCAATTTGTAATGTGTACATAGTAATAAAATGTACATTACATTTGGTTGCAGTCAAGAAGGTGAAATTTTCATGAGCGACATTGCCTCTTAGGTCAAAGCTAGCACCCATTGGGGTGACCTGGAGGCGAGAATTATGTGTCACTCCCACAGCTAGACATCCGGATGGAAGTCGCACCACGTTCTACGAATGTGTTCTTGGCACAGAGGGTGGGTTGCGCTGTTCCGGGGACTCCTTTCTTCCTGCTCCGGGGACTTCTTTCTTCCTTCTTCCTTCATTCTTTCTTTCTTTTTCTTTCTTTCTTTCTTTCTTTCTTTCTTTCTTTCTTTCTTTCTTTCTTTCTTTCTTTCTCTCTTTCTTCTTTCTTTCTTCTTCTTTCTTCTTCTTTCTTCTTCTTCTTTCTTCTTCTTTCTTTCCTTCTTCCCCTTCTGACCTCTTTCTTCCCCTTACTACCTCTGTCTTTCCTTCTTCTCTCCTTCCTCCTCATACCCTTGCCCTTGCTGTTAACTAACTAACTATGATTGAAACTGTTTAATTGTATTATCACCCTGGTTATCCTTATGTCATGTAACAATTTCTGTGCACCGCGCAGACATGGTCTGACACATTTGTACGTATCCCTATTCCCCTTTCCCTCATTTATGTACAATTACTCAATAAAAATCTATTGAATTAAAAAAAAGAAGGTGAAATTTAATCGGAAATCTGTGAGACCACTAAAAAAAGGTGTTTGACCCCATTTCCAGCCACCTCCGTGCTTCCAGGGCCAAGAACATGAGGACCCACATTTTTTTGAGGAGCTGAGATTGTGAGGATAATCATGAAATGTAGACCATGAACATTTTCAAACAACTTTTATTCTGATTCATGGTTCATATAGGAGGAGCTGTTGAAGACCTTTTCTTTCACATTATGCAAGGGCATGAAGCAATTAAAAACTCTCAAACTTTTATAGCGCACATTTTTATTACAAATTGCTTTTATGTATTTAGAATATCTGGAAATGTGGAGGACAGTAAGGGTAGCATCCCTGCCAGCCATTGGAGCCATCACTGCTGCCTTCAACATCCAGTGCCCATGATAGAGAGACCAGCAGAGTGGCAAAGAAACATGTCCTGCCATCCAAGCAGGAGAGAAAAAAACACAGAACCCGCCAAACACAGAAATTCAGACTATATTGGTAAAAATGAAGGGGCAACTGAGACAAAGAAAGCATAGAGGGATGACCACTTTCCTAAAGTTCCTTTGAGTTTGACATGCAACAGCAAGACAAACACAAATTCCCAGCTGTGATAGTTGACATTGTGCAAATGTACTTGCATATGCCATAAACTCCATCCATCAGCCCATAATTTTATACCACACTCGATCGTAACCAATGCATCCATCATACACAAACACCCTACAGCAACTTATGACAACTTACACAGCACACATCTACATACCAAGCGCTCACCCCATTAGCCAGTACCTTACCTTATCTCCTATATTCCCATGACATGCTGGTGATGCTATGCAAAGGTCCTGAACATCTATCCATCCACCTCACCTATGCAAACATCCTATCAAAACTTTTCCCAAAAACTAATATCTTATTTATTTTTGTCAGTCAAGGACGTATCCTTCATCCACCATATACCTATGACAATCCGGATCATTCATTGCTCTAATTTAGGGGTCTCCAAACTACGGCCCTCCAGTTGTTCAGGAACAAAAATTCCCATCATGCCTAGTCATGTCTGTGAATGTCAATGCTTCATGGGATGTGTAGTTCCGCAACAGCTGGAGTACCGTAGTTTGGAGATCCCTGCTCTAATTGATGGACATTAGGGATGGGCTTTTATGTTTTGGTCGAACGTGAGTTTGACCAGAACATCTGCTGTTCACTTGTTCGGGAAAACCCAAACATTATGGGCGTTCGTGGCAACTTTGTGCGCCCCATAATGCATTAAAATGGCGGCGGAATGCTGCCCGCTGATTGGCCAAAGCATGCACATGACCTGCATGCTTTGGCCAATCAAGGGGCGGCCTGCTGTGAGAGCTTTGATTGGCTAAAGGCAGGATGCTTGTACAGCGGCTCTATGTAGTGTGTCGGCGTTGTTAGTGAGAGAGCGTAGGTTCACGAATACAGGCAGTTTAGATAGCTAACTTTAAAAAAGTGTTAAAAAAAGAAAAAAGTCCAAAAAATAGATAGCTAACTAGATAGATAGTTAGAAATCTAAAGTATATCTGTCAGTTAGTGCAGACAGGTTAGTGTAGGGGAAAAATATATATATATATATATATATATATATATATATATATAAATACATATATATTGTGACAGC
>BLSH010310864.1:3034895-3048608 GCA_018402905.1 Glandirana rugosa
ATATATATATATATGGTTCGACATATATAAAATTATGTGGTGCAGTTCACGTGATATATGGCATACATGTCACATGTGACTATATATCATGTGACACGCATATTTATATGTGACACACGTCTTAATAATCCGTTTACTCATAAAACTGGTGTAGTAGGAGAAATACGTACAACAGAATGAGGTTCGACATATCCGAGCTTTCGGATGATGGTTAATTCGTATAATCCACTACACGTAGAGTCATTACTTTTCCCCACACCAAATTACTGTAGTTGTGGGATATAGTCCACACGTATTAATAATCCGTTGAAGGAAAGGAAACCGTTTTACCCAGTTTTCTTCCTGAACTGTCCGAGGCTTTTCAGTTTTTATCACTCTATAGAACGTCTCCCTACGTCGTGAGAATTTTCCTTTTCATTACTGAGATGCACATCACCTAATATGCTTAATTGGTAGTAGGCTTTCGAGCCTATACAGCTTGGAGTAAGACAACATGCATAAAGAGGATGATGTGGTCAAAATACTCATTTGCCTAATAATTCTGCACACAGTGTATATTTATACGCACAGTGTACTATATATCAGTGTACACTGTACATACGGTATATAGTGCACTTGACGTGGTGTATTAAAATATATACAGCTTGGTATATATATATATATATATATATATATATATATATATGCACACAGCGTATTGAGTGTGCACTATATATCTGAATACATGTCTATATATCACGTGTGAGTTATGCGACACACGTATATATATATATATATATATATATATATATATATATACACACACACACACAGTGTATTTAGTGTGCACTATATATCTGTGCATTTTGGGGTGTATGGTATATAGCACACTACAAGACTTGTTGTCTTCAAATATATACAGTCTAGTGTATACAGATATACATGCAGCATATTGAGTGTACACTATATATCCCTGCATTTGGGCGTGTACGGTATATAGTACAGTGTAGTGCAGTGTTAAAAAAAAAAATCATGTCAGGAATGCCACAAAGGAGAGGCAGACGCTCCCAGGCCACTAAAAGAGGGCAAGCAGCCTCTGTGTCTTCAGTGAAAGGTGGCGGACATGGTGCATCCTCTGCAGGTGGGTCACGAGTGTCCTTTTTTCTGCTGTTGGATGTGCCATTGAGCCACAACATGCAGAAGAGTTGGTGGAGTGGATAACAAAGTTATCCACTCCACCAAAGAGTTGGTGGAGTGGATAACATCCTCCTCATTCTCTGTCACCCAGGCTCCTAGCAGTTTGCCTTCCCACGCATCTGGCAAAGCTGCCTATTCCACTGCATCCTTGTCCACAGTTACTCCTTCTGTAGCCCCACCATCATGCATGAAGGAGTCATCTGAGTTGTTCGACCATAGTGTCGGTTACATGCTCATGAAGGATGCGCAGCAGTTTGAGGGCTCCGATGTTGGTTCCCAGGTTGAGGAAGGGAGTAGCGTGAGCCTAGAGACAGGGGGTGCCACAAAAGGACAAGAAACTAGCAGTCATGTTCCCCCAATTGCAGCATACTGCCAAGTTTGCTCCAGTGATGAGGAGGGAGGGGGTGATGAGGACACGGACTGTACTTGGGTGCCTGAGAGAAGGAAAGTGAGGAGGAGGGGGCCCAACTCCAACAAGGCAGGATGTCCTCCAGGGGCCAGCTTAAGGGCAGCCACCCAATTGCATCAGCCCGCAGAGCTCCACAGGAACAGGGCGCTGCTGCCTCTCCACCGACTTCGAAAAATTTCTTTGGTGCGGGCATTTTTCAGCACATGTGCAGTAGATCACACCGTTGCCATTTGCAATCTATGTCTGAAGTAGGTCAAGCACGGCCAGGACTCCAGCCACTTGGGTACTACTGTTTTGATAAGACATATGACGACCAGCCATGCAGTCCGTTGGCAAGAGGACCTGAAGAACCCACACTAGAAAACAAGGTGGACTCCTCCTTGCTCCTCATCTGGCATCTCAACCCCTACTATACCTGCAGTCTTCTCCAAAACCTGCACTGAGAGGAATGAAGGTGTTACAATGCATGCCACAACTAGTACTTGCAGCGAATCTGTTAGCAGTATACCACCAGGTGAATTCAGCAGGCAAATATCCCTACCCCAGTTGCTGAACCATAAAAAGAAATACAGTCTCAGCCATCCACATGCTCAGCGTCTTAATGCTAGCTTGGCCTAATTGCTAGCACTCCAACTGCTGCCTTTTCAGCTGGTAGACTCTGCCCCCTTTCGTGAACTTGTGGAATGTGCTGTCCCACAGTGGCAGGTTCCTAAAAGATATTTCTTTTCACGTAAGGCCATTCCAGCTCTCTACCATCATGTGGAAGGCAATGTTTTGGCCTCGTTGAACAGTGCGGTCAGCGGCAGGGTTCATATCACCGCTGACTCATGGTCCAGCAGGTACGGTCAGGGACATTACCTTTCCTTCACGGCACACTGGGTAACTCTGCTGGCAGCTGGGAAGGATGCAGGGCAGGGTTGAGTTTTGGAAATAGTTCCGCCACCACGCCTCCAAAAAGCTGGTGGTGATTTTTCCACATCCGCCTCCTCCACCCCCTCCTCTCCCTTCTACTTCTGTGGCCTCTTCTGCAGAATTGTCCTCTGAACCTGCAGTGCTCCTTAAGCATTCAAGGGGCTATGCAAGCAGTCAGGCTAAAAGATGCCATGCAGTGCTTAAGTTAGTCTGTCTTGGGTACAGGAGCCACACTGGGGAAGAGATTCTTTCAGCTCTGCGGGGCAGGCTCAGAGGTTGACGCCACAGCAGCTTGAGTCAGGAATGGTTGTATGCGACAATGGCATCAACCTTCTCTCTGCCCTCTGACTGGGACAATTGACACATGTTCCATGCTTGGCACACGTCTTGAATTTGGTGGTGCAGCCTTTCTTGACCAGGTACCCAGGCTTACCAGATATCCTGAGGCAGGCCAGAAAAGTCTGTGGTCATTTCTGGCGTTCATACAATGCCAGTGGCTGACATCCAGAGGGAATTAAACCTGCCCAACAACCGCCTCATTTGTGAAATGCCCACCAGGTGGAACTCAACATTGGCAATGCTGCAGCGGCTGCACGCACAGCAGAGGGCCATCAGTGAGTACCTCTGTGAGCATGGCACCAGGACAGGCTCAGGGGAGCTTGACTTTTTTTCGCCACGTCCGTGGCTAATGATCAAGGATTAGAGTTGAGCGAACTTTAGGGTGTCTGTGTCCCGAACCCGGACATTTGAGAAAAAGTCCGGGTTCGGGGTTCAGGTATTTTTTCACGCCTGTTGAATAGCTGCAGGGCAGCCAATCAACAAGCGTTTCACTCGTTTGCCCTTAGAAGCCATCACAGCCATGCCTACTAATGGCATGGCTGTGATTGGCCAGTGCATCATGTGACCCAGTCTCTATATAAGCTGGAGTCACGTAGTGCTGCATGTCACATCATCTCATACTAGTGTAGGGAGAGGATGCTGCTTCTGCTGCTGTGAGGGACAGATTAGCTTTAGAAAATCATCTCATACTAGTGTAGGGAGAGGATGCTGCTGCTGCTGTGAGGGACAGATTAGCTTTAGAAAATCTGTTAAAAACAGCAATTTATTGGTGGGTGGGTGCTAGAGGAGATTTTTGTTTCCAAGAGTATATTTTGTTTGCTAAGCAAAGTGCCTCATATAAAACCTAAGCATTTTTTTCTGTTTGTCAGGTGGGCGTTTGCAGCCATTTTTGCAAGTGCAGTGCACTTGCAACTGCTTGTGTGTCAGGGACACTATTTTAATCGTGTTCTGTTAGTTCAGTTGGCAACATTTTGGTATATTTAAATACTGCTTTTACATTGCAGTTAGACAAATAAAATATTACATTTGCGGCCAGCGGGCATTTCTTGCACAAAATTAAAAAGTGCGTCTACGTTGCTGGTTTAAAAAAAAAAATATTCTAAATACTACATTTGAGGCCAGCGGTGCATTTCTTGCACAAAAATAAAAAGTGTGCGTCTACATTGCTGGTTTAAAAAAAAAAATATTCTAAATACTACATTTGCGGCCAGCAGTGCATTTCTTGCACAAAAATAAAAAGTGTGTCTACATTGCTGTTTAAAAAAAAAATTCTAAATACTACATTTGCGGCCAGCGGTGCATTTCTTGCACAAAAATAAAAAGTGTGTTTACATTGCTGGTTTTAAAAAAAAAAAATAGTGCTACATAGTACATTTGCACCTTGCTGTGCATTTCTTGCACAAAATTAAAAAGTGCGTCTACATTGCTGGTTAAAAAAAAAAGAATAATAAATAGTGCTACATAGTACATTTGCACCTTGCTGTGCATTTCTTGCACAAAATTAAAAAGTGCGTCGACATTGCTGGTTTAAAAAAAAAAAAAAAAAAATAGTGCTACATAGTACATTTGCACCTTGCTGTGCATTTTTTGCACAAAATTAAAAAGTGTGACTACATTGCTGGTTTAAAAAATAATATAAATTTGTGCTAAATAGTACCTCCTCCTCCTCCTCCTCCACCGCCACTTCCACCTACACTGCCAAAGTCACCGCCTCTTCAACCTCCTACTCCACATCCACCTCCTCCTCCATTTTTTATTTTTTTTATGTGATTTTAAGTTATTTCCCTATCCACATTTGTTTGCAGGGCCCTTATCCTACTCTTACCACCATTTTTCTTCCTTCTGCAGCCCTCTAGCCCTTTCCAGGACTTTCTTAGAGCCATTTTAGTGCCCAAAAGTTCAGGTCACCATTGACTTCAATGGGGTTCGGGGCACGAGGTCAAGTTCGGGTCAAGTTCGGGGTCGAACTCAAACTTTTTTGCGAAGTTTGGCGGATTCACATGGGGGGGTCGGGATCTGGGGGCCCCTTATTAAATGGGGCTTCCAGATTCCGATAAGCCCCCCCGCCCGCAAACCCCCACAAGCACTGGCCAGGCTTGTGGGGAAGAGGCTCTAGTCCCCATCAACATGGGGACAAGGTGCTTTGAGGTGGGGGGGCAGAGCCCCCCTCCCCCAAAGCACCCATACTCCCCATGTTGAGGGCATGTAGCCTGGTATGGTTCGGGGGGGTGCTCACTCCACCCCATCCTAACCGGCCAGGGTTGCATGCTCGGATAAGGGTCTGGTTTGGATTTTAGGGGGACCCCACGTCCAATTTTTTTTAAAATTTGGCATGGGGTTCCCCTTAATATCCAAACCAGACCCAAAGAGCCTGGTTTGGACTGGGGGGAAACCCCACGCCTTTTTTTCAGTGATTTTTTTTGTATATTGCTGGGAACCGGCAATACATTACAGCCACAATTTTAAATGACAATTTTTCCTATGGAAATGCAAATACAAACGGTCCCCATACACTTTTTAGGGCAATAACATTGCATATAAGCCTTTAAAATTAGCACTTTTTATTTTCATGTTCGGGTCCCATAGACTTTAATGGTGTTCGGATGTTCATCCTGAACTTTTTGTCTGTTCCCATGTTATGGTGCGAACCAAACTGGGGGGTGTTCGGCCCATCCCTAATGGACATACAGTCCCAGATTGGTGACATGGACTCATGTCTATATATATATATATAATTTTTTTGTGACCAATCCAAAATCCAACCCATTAATTTTTTGTTTATTTGTTATTATACATATATATTGCTGTTACCATGTACGTATGCATATGGGTACAAAGTACAACAATATTTGCGTCAGTGAGGTGGGTGCATGGTTTTAGGTGTGTATGTAGTAACAGTAAGGTTTGGTACCATACGCTTACAAATTTGCATGTTTTGATACAATTAATAAAATGATGATTCTATTAAGCAAAGTGAGTTGCAATATACAGTGATTTATTTTTCTGGAGGTTGAGTCAAGTCAGGTTTTTATAACTCAGGTGTTGCTCATATGCATTAAGCAACCCCAAGCCATAACATTTCCAACAACGCGTTTCACAGTTGGTGTTGATGTTCATCTCCTGAATGGCTGTTTACAATTATAGGCAAACATGTGTACTGTTAATGTGGCTAAACAATACTATTTTTGATTAATCAGTCCATGACACACTGTTCTATAAGGTCTGTTCTACCTATTTTTTCAAATGATCAATTGTAGTCTTGTTCCGATGTTCTTTTTGGACAGCTACCATATTGATTTATTTTGAGTTATCACTTTCTGAATGTTGATGCATGCCCTTTGTCATCAAATGTTACAAGACTTATCTGAAGATCCTACTCCAAAAACATTTGGGGCGTTCTTAGAAAAAAGTATTTGATCCCCTGCTGATTTTGTATGTTTGCCCACTGATAAAGAAACGATCAGTCTATAATTTTAATGGTAGGTTTATTTTAACAGTGAGAGACAGAATAACAACAAAAAAAAAATCCAGAAAAAAAAGTTATAAATCGATTTGCATTTTAATGAGTGAAATAATTATTTGATTCCCTATCAATCAGCAAGATTTCTGACTCCCAGGTGTCTTCTGTACAGGTAACAAGCTGAGATTAGGAGCACTCTCATAAAGGGAGTGCTCCTAACATCAGTTTGTTACCTGTATAAAAAACACCTGTCCACAGAAGCAATCAATAAGACATATTCCAATCTCTCCACCATGACCAAGACCAAGACCAAAGAGCTGTCCAAGGATGTCAGGGACAAGATTGTAGACCTACACAAGGCTGGAATGGGCTACAAGACCATTGGTAAGCAACTTGGTGAGAGGGTGACAACAGTTGGTGCAATTATTTGCACATGGAAGAAACACAAAGTAAATGTCAATCTCCCCCCGGTCTGGGGCTCCATGCAAGATCTCACCTCGTGGAGTTTCAATGATCATGGGAACAGTGGGGAATCAGCCCAGAACTACAAGGGAGAATCTTGTCAATGATCTCAAGGCAGCTGGGACCATAGTCACCAAGAAAACAACTGGTAACCCACTACCCTACACTGAAGTAGTGAAATCCTACAGTGCCCGCAAGGTCCCCCTGCTCAAGAAAGCACATGTACAGGCCTTTCTGAATGATACAGGCCTTTCTTAATGAACATCTGAATGATTCAGAGGAAAACTGGATGAAAGTGTTGTGGTCAGATGAGACCAAAATCAAGCTCTTTGGCATCAACTCAACTCGCCGTGTTTGGAGGAAGAGGAATGCTGCCTAAGACCCCAAGAACACCATCCCCACCGTCAAACATGGAGGTGGAAACCTTATGGCTTGGGGGTGTTTTTCTGCTAAGGGGACAGGACAACTTCACTGTATCAAAGGGACGACTGATGGGGCCATCAAATCTTGGGTGAGAACCTCCTTCCCTCAGCCAGGGCATTGAAAATGGGTCATGGATGAGTATTTTAGCATGACAATGACCCAAAGCACACGGCCAAGGCAACAAAGGAACTACCCAAGAAGAAGCACATTAAGGTCCTGGAGTGCCCTAGGTCCTTCAGCAGGAGATGAAGGTTTGAGTTACCAAATCAGCCTCAAAACCCTAATGACTTGGAGAGAATCTGCAAAGAGGAGTGGAACAAAATCCCTCCTGAGATGTGGGCAAACCTGGTGGCCAACTACAAGAAATGACTGACCTCTGTGATTGCCAACAATGGTTTTGCCAAGTCATGTTTTGCGAAACAATCAAATATTTATTTCACTCATTAAAATACAAATGAATTTATAACTTTTTTCGAAATGTGTTTTTCTGGATTTTTTTGTTGTTATTCTGTCTCTCACTGTTAAAATAAACCTAGCATTAAAATTATATACTGATCATTTCTTTGTCAGAGGCAAGCGTACAAAATCAGCAGGGGATCATATACTTTTTTTCCCACACTGTATCAAACTTGGCCTCATTTTGCAGTGCAGGCCAGTCTTGGTCACGTTAGCAGTCATTTACAGTAAATCCTATGTCACATGTACAGTATTTTCCTTATAGTTTAATGATTGATTCCAAGCTATTTGGTGATCTGTCTTAATCACTTGCCACACATATAGGCATTCACAACCGTCACAAGCCTCAGTGAGCTCTATTGATTAAAGACAATGCCAGATCCTAGATATCTGAGGTTTGAATAAAACAACTTCCACCTGCATAGAACTTGTAATGTTATTCAAACATGTAACCACAATACCATTTAGCTGCTTGGAGATGGCATGTTTGATATGCTGGTTTATTACTGTAAATTTAATGTATTTATTTTCCTTTTAATTGCATACTATTCATGTACTGAAAGAGTGCTGCCAAAAAGAAATAAAATATCAACATCTGTGAATATTACTGCATAAAAATTACTTTACTGGCATTTTTTCTGTGTCTATTGTGGATACTGCAAAAGCTTTCTGCATGCCAAGCATGTTAAAGCCATGTAATTAGTAGTGTGTTTGAATGGATGTTGTAATCATATACTGAGCAAATCTACCAAGCAATATGTTTACTTGTACATGAGTGCATTTTTTTTGTAACTGAGCAAAGACACAACTATGATCTTTATGAATATCAAATCTTGTGATTTTTTTTTCACTCCGACATGCCTGGATATTCATAGTGAGTACCGATGCGTCTGTGAAATTGCACAATACACATAAAAACTACAGTAAAAAAATCACATCTGCAGAGGAAACATGTAAGTAGAGTTGAGCGAACCCGAACTGTAAAGTTCGGGTTCGTATCAAACTTTGGGGTGTCGGTGACCCGGACCCGAACCCGGACATTTGAAAAAAAGTTTGGGTTCGAGTTCTGGGTTCGGGTATTTGATCATGCATGTTGAATAGCTGCAGGGCAGCCAATCAACAAGCGTTTCACTGGTTTGCCCTTAGAATCCATCACAGCCATGCCTACTAATGGCATGGCTGTGATTGGCCAGTGCATCATGTGACCCAGCCTCTTTATAAGCTGGAGTCACTTAGTGCTGCATGTCACATGCTCTCTGGGTAGTGTAGGGAGAGGATGCTGCCGGTGCTGTGAGGGACAGATTGCAGATCGATAGATAGGTAGAGATTACTACTACTACTGCTTTTATGGAAAGATTGCAGATCTCATCCTGCATTACAGAAAGATCTGACTGGACTAGGTAGAGTCTACTGCTTAGAGGGACAGATTATTGTTCTAAAATCATCTTCTAGTTCTATAGGGTCAGGTTCCTGCTGTTGCTGTAAGGGACAGATTATTGTTCTAAAATCATTTTGCAGCCCTCTAGAACTTTCCAGGACTCTTTTACAGTCATTTTTGTGCCCAAAAGTTCGGGTCCCCATTGAATTCAATGGGGTTCGGGTCAAGTTCGGTACCGAACCCAGACTTTTTTCCGAAGTTCGACCGAACCCACCGAACCCGAACATCCACGGGTTCGCTCAACTCTACATGTAAGTATTAAGCTGAAAACCAACTTATTTAAGGCTTTAATTTATGGTATGCTTTGGGGCAAAGATAAAAGGGACATTTCAGTGGCTATGGTAAAACTTATGAATATTGCCATGGACGCGCCATTTATGGTCAATCCCTAACTTTCCAGGCCTTGTGTATATTTGGTCCAATGGGCCAGGTTGAATTCTCCAGGTCATGGGCAGGTGAATCTTCAAAATTATATCTTTTGCAGAACACATACAACGGTGATCACATTCCATTTGCATGGGACCTCAGAAAATCTCCTACACTTTGGCTAGAATACCAAATTGACAGTATTTATATATCTTCTTTCTCAAATCGAGTCCTCTTTTGGAAAAGGGCCTTATTGCAAATTTGAAGGGTACAAATTCCTCATTAACGACTATTACATAGAGAAAAAGGCTCACCGCTGTCAGATAACAGTCTAACAAATGGAATGTATAACTTGCTTTCTTTCTGCTCTTTCCCATTGAAGAATGTCAAAACACCTGGGAGTCAGCAGAGCTTCCACAGTGATGAATGCCTGTTGCCTCAAAATTATAATTGCTCTCCACAATGACCCACAGCACCATAGAAACCAAATTCTTGTAATTATATCACTGGGAGCCACTGTTTGTCATTCAGTGCTCCAACGCAGTGGATAAAGTTCCAGTTCTTCTCAAACTATTAGCTGGTATCTAGCCACCATTCCTCTGTTGGTATTTGTATCACTGTCTTTTAGCTGACTTTGCATAGCATCACAGTTACCATGTACAATATTCTGTATAGTGTCTGAGAAATTAAGAGAAAAATTATTTCTCTGTTTTCAAAAAAACTACAAAAAAGAAAGCAATTATTAATTAAAAAAAAAAAAGCAAGGAGAGAGGTGCTTCTAAATGCAGGATTAAAAACAACGTTATTGCACATGCCAAATGGCAACTCACGTAGGTGTAGTAGTAATAGGCATATCTGTATGGAAGAGATCTCCAGGGGGTGTCATCGGTGTTGATCCTGTCCTAATCTTGTTATGCCTCCGATCATCTGCATATCTTGGTATATCTAATTCCTAATTAATTAATGATATTGATTATTATAGTAATATTAATTAATGATTCATTTTTATATTAATTTTGTTAACTCTTTATTACATAGATTATATGTGTATTTCATTAGGGCTGTAGAGTATATATTATCAGTGTAGCATATATACCTGCTACTACACTAAGCTCCGTATGTATCCCTGTGGAGTATATTTTTTTCTGTAATAAAAAGTTAACAAAATTAATATAAAAATTAAACATTAATTAATATCAATATAATATTCAATATAATTAATTAATTAGAAATTAGATATACCAAGATATGTAGATGATCGGACGCATAACAAGATTAGGACAGGATCAACACAGATGAAACCCCCTGGAGATCTCTTTCATACAGATGTGCCTGTTACTACTACACCTATGTGTAATAAATTTGGCATGTGTAATAAAGTTGTTTTTAATCCTGCACTTAGAGGCACCTCTCTCCTTGCTTCTTTCTAGTGTTTCTGGAGCATGGTTTCTGCTTTCATACGGTGGCTGCCCTTAGTGTTCTTGGACTTTTTATGGACTATATGGACTTGTTGCTTTACTTTATTGCAATTTTAATAATTTTTTAATCATGGGGTTTTCAGGATTACTTGGGAGTTGCGCCTAATACTTATAATTATTCATTTGATTTTTCTTTTATTAACGCCATTACTTTATGTGCATGTTGCAGCTATAGGTACTGCTATTTGAACTGTGTTCTTATAAGTTGTAAAGCAGTGCTTTGTGTCTGAAAATATCAGCTATACCAGTGGTTCTCAACTCCTGTCCTCAGGACCCACCAACAGGCCAGATTTTAAGTATTACCTTGGGGGAGATGCAGACTAGAATACTGCAATGATATTACCTGTGATGTATTTCAGTTATCCTTCAAACCTGGCCTGTTAGTGGGTCCCGAGGACAGGAGTTGAGAACCACTGAGAACCACTGAGCTATACAATGGATTGAACAGTACATATAAGCATAAAACCTATCCATCTGCCTTCCCTAACTTTATCACAAAATCTGTGATATGTCCTTTCAGAAATGGCAAAAAAGTTATACAAGACGTAGAAATTACTTACATCAATTTTATCAGGAGACATTCTTCTGGAGACAACACATGCCTCATATGGTGTGAGTCGAACCAGCTGCGGTCTAAGGATCTCCAGCAAGGCAGCAAACATTGAGATTTTCATACAGGTATACCCAAGCAACCTCTGAGGGGTACATGTGTGTCAGGTCTACCTTACCTGATCAGAGGATGTCAGCCCAGGTACTAGTTCATCAAAATTCAGGCTCAGTCTAGGGGTGTCTTTTTAAGATTTATTTCAGTACTTGAACATATGCAAGAAAGAGGGATGAGAGTACAGGATACTCAAAAGCTGGCCTTGGTGGAAAGATTCCTAAACAAAGTCTTGTTTCAGCAGTTTTAGGCCCTTCAGTAGCAGCCTCAAGTAATTTCTGGTAGCAGAGGGGACAGACAGTTAACTTTATAAGACTTTATAAGAGCAGTCCTTGCAGCAACATCTGGTGTCTAACCCTCAAAACACTTCCACACCTGGAGCTCCAGACGAAAGGCACCAACCTCTCTAGCTGATCCTCCACAGGCAGCATCCTCTGGCAAGTTTTCTTAAGTACAGCTTCCTTCAGGCCCTCAGCAATAGCACATGCTGAGGCCTAGCAGCAGTAGCTCCACTTTATTACACGCATGCTGCCTCCCAGGATGGAGACCCCAGGAGGGAACGCACTCATCGGATTCTCCCAAATAGTTATTTTTCCCTCAGCCACACCTTTTGGGCCTCCCAGGGATTGACTGAAGTCAGATAAATGTTCATTGTCCAATGACTGACCCTCTTACTTTATTTCTGGGACATCCTTCCACCGTTTGGGCAGAAAGAGAGAAGGTGCAGAAGAGAGATTTAGTTCTGCATCAAGCTTTTCGTTTGCATAGATATAGTGGATAGCTGATTTAACATCAGTGATAGTGAGAATGAGAGAAGAGTTTTCTAAAAATACTGTAGATTGTCGATCTGCAACTAGACAGAGAAGCATCCACTTTGAGTCAATAAGTTATGATTTTGGTAAAAGACTCACAGACTGGTCACTAAATAACAGAAGACAAGGGTCATATGGTGACAGAGGACAGTAAACCGACATGATGTATATTCTCACTTGGTTATATAAGCACGTTATAAGTTGGCAAGACCAGAGGCAGTGTGCCAAAGAGGGATTGAGTTGTCCACATTTAGGGCATTGAGAGTTGGTGTATCTTGAGCCAGAGTCCTTGGAGACAAAGTAGGGAATATATGCCCTATGCAATATTTTGAACTGTGTTTCTCTCCTCGTTTCACTCACCACTGCTAAAGCAGTTGTTTAAAAGCCTTTTAAGCATTTCCCCACATGTTCTAAAATAATTGGGCTCTGTCATTTCAAAGCCAGTGGTTCTAATTTTTAGGGACTCTTTAATGACTGGCATAGCGCCACAAGATTGGCATAAGGCCAATGTAGTGCCTATATTTAAACAAGGTTCAAAGTCTTTATCAAGTAACTATAGACCTGTTAATTTAACTTCTATAGTTGAGAAGATACTGGAGAGTTTAATAAAAGACCACATAGATGGGTTCTTGCTAGAAAAAAATATTTTAAGCAATAGATAGCCTGGATTCATGAAAGACAGAACTTGTCAAATAAATCTGATTTATTTTGATGAGGAGGTGAGCAAAACCTTAGACAAAGGTGTGGCTGTGGATATAGTATACTTGGATTTTGCAAAACTGTTTGACACAGTTCCCCAGTTCCACTAACAGGAAGTGGCGTAATCCTCTTTGGTGCTCGGTTTATCTGACTTGATGTAAGTGCAGATTTAATAAACTATTTTAAAATACTACACTAAGAGGTTATCCTTTGCATTTTCCCCTTGCCTATGATACTGTGGAGGATTAATTTATAATGAGAAGAGTACCCTAGACATCCATCCCATGAGAAGAGTAATATTTAATTAGGAGGTGTCATAGTATCCGTTCCCCTTTTACGTTTCCTATTGGAGAATCACATCATAAAATTTTATCAAATAATTTAGACGTGAATGTAGTTCAGTCTATTTGGCTCGTGGTTTCTCCTAATGCGGTGAAGGACAATCACCTTGACCCCTTGACACAGTTTGTCAAAACGTTTTAGGTTCATATGATATAGGTGTCGGTGTGGAAACAGATTCCAAAACGAGTGGAGGAGTAGTTTTATTTAGTCTAAATAAACTGTTCAAGACAGAAAGTACTTAGGTCCGATAGATAACGAATTTTATAAAAAAAGATCGTTC
>BLSH010310864.1:3067953-3078420 GCA_018402905.1 Glandirana rugosa
AGTACAAGACCTTTTTAAAAAAAATAATAAAAGCGCATCTATTTGCAGGTAAAAAAATGTGTATTTATTATTTTTTTGGAGCCTGTAAGGCATTGCACCTGTGATCAGCAGATGAAGGGGGCCATGCAGGATTCCTGCAGAGTTTTCAGTGTATCTGTCTGCTCGTCTCCTCGTACATGCAGGCAGATACACACTGACAGCAAGAAACAATGAACTACCAGAGTGCTCAACAGTGCCATGGTAGTTCATTGAGAACTACAAGTCAGCAGCTACAAAGGTTGTTGGTACTTGTAGTTTCCCATTCACAGAACTCTGTGAATAAATGACACAATTGGGCAGGGGGAGCCGTGTTTGTTAATAAAATGGTAATAACAAGTTCGGGGAGAAGATCCCCTGCTTGCTGTCACTAGAAGCAGAGAAGTGGGTGACAGCTGCTGGAGTGGGAACATGATACATGTTCCCACAGGTGAACTTATCCTTTAAAGCAAAGATAAAAAAAAACTACCATTGGCAGTAGACAACAGTGAACTTTTGAAATGTTGGATCAATAGTGATTTGGCTGACCTTTTTAAACATTTTCAAACCTACGAAATTCAGAGTTTCTTAACTGAAAGTTAAAGTCAAGGGAAATTCAAAAAAGGCTCAAAAAAGCGTGTATTAGTATAAACAGGCGTAGGTAGGTTTGTTCTTAAGTTGAATTTGTTTGTAAGTCGGAACAGGTATATTTTTAAATTGTAGCTCCAGCCAAAACAACTATTTTTAAGCTTTTTTGATGGTTTAGGGAAGTGTTAACACCCCTGTACTGTTCGTTTTGCTGTCTATGTTTCTGTCCAGAAGATTTCACTTCACTTCCTGTCCCAATGATAATTGGATTTTGAACATTTTCTGTTGTTGTGGAAACAAACCTTGGTGATAAACCATTAATGGAGGCACGTTTTTATCCATAATAACTCTTACAGGAGTGAATTTCTCTTCCTAGGGGGAGATTTCCTCTCACTTCCTGTTGTCTCCCTCCGTTTGTAAGTAGGAGTCATTTGTAAGTAGATGTTTGTAACTAGGGGACCGCCTGTACAGCAAAATTGTGCAGATTGGATTGGGAAGCTCCTACCAGCCGTGCCTAATGAGATGATGAGTGCACCTGAGTCACTTCCTGTAAAAATTCTACCAGGGATCCTACGATAGGAGGCTGGAACCTGGTGGCAATGTCAGGACAGGCAGCTTAAGGGGGCTCAAGTAATGTAAACAGCATTTAAGCAGCTTTTTGAGTTTTTGCAAGTTTTGGTCCATAGTTATTGTGTTAAAGTGACACTAAGCAATATCATTATTTTTTTCAAAAACAATCCATACACATCAACTACTTAATGGCCCTATAATCTTAAATCATTTATTACTGTGTTTTTCTGCCTCCTTGCAACATAATCCCTGAGCTCCCAAACTGCTTCTTTTCTACCTATTGCTTCTGTTTTCTGGACAGGCAGTGCACACTACAGTAGATGCAGGTATCTGCACAGCTCTATGCAAACGAAATCCCATAGTCCATCTCAGGAGCGGGGCGGCCCATGCATTATAGGCACAGGAGCACCGCCTCCCCTATCCCTTCCGCCCACCTCTCCCATCCATGCACCCGGCCCCTTTTCAGGTCATAAATTACTATTACAGCAGTGGCAGGAGTGTTTTTGTGAAGCACATTATTAGAGACAGGAGCTCTAATAGGGCTTCAGAATAGTATGGGCTGTGAGCGCCGACAGAACACTCTCAGCTCCTGGCCAATCAGGTAATTAGATTTGGCACCTGTCACCTGATTGGCTGAAAACACTATTGGACGCCTAGGAGCCTGGAGGCATGATAGAAGCTGCCGTGGAGGACACGGAGCTGCTGCACACTACCCACCTAGATGGGGTAAGTGCAGTGGTAGAACAGGTGGAAAGTACCACTTGGGGGGGAGTGAGGTGCCACCACTGCTCAGGAGTGAGAAAGAGAAGGTGTCTCCATAACTTCGTACAACGAGAGAATGAACAACTTCAACAGAAAGTAAGATCACAACAGCAAAAAAATATATATATTTTTGGAGATTTGGAGGAGGCTGAGAACGATAGAAGATACTTTTTGAGTTAAAATTACATACTTGCATAGAATTTAATGGAATGAATAGAATTTAGTAACAATTAGAATAATTATTCTACAACTCGTGGACATTTACAACTTTAGGCGAGTTTAGTAACAATTGGGGGCTAATTATAAACAATTAGTTGTGTTCACCTTTTTTTCGGTTCCTTTCACCTTTTACTTTTCTCATCCTATTTAAAAATTTATGTTTGGAATTTTTTTCCAGATTGGGAGTCTGTCATGTCTGTCATTTTCCTGCTTTTCCAGTTCATCAAAACTCTGCAAACCAAAGTAATGGCAGCCACAAAAAACTGAAAATTTCCTATCAAATACTTACTGTAATTTTCCTTTCCTGATGGACTCCATGGCAGCCTACGTGTGGGTTAACCCCGCCTCCTCTCCAATGCTATAGGACCCCATTCCCATAAATGTGTGCTTCCGGCCAGAGACCGTGTTCCGTAACTAGCCTACTTCCTGATCAATGGGTGGGGACACCATCTGCCATGGAGTCCATCAGGAAAGGAAAATTACAGTAAGTATTTGATAGGAAATGTTCAGTTTTCCTGACAGACTCCATGGCAGCCTACGTGTGGGAAATAACTAGCCAAAACCACACAGGAGGGTATGCTTCCACAAAACAGGATTTCATTTGCCCTGTCAACTGACAGGATACTTCGTCCAAAGTTTACATAATATAAAGAGGCTGGTTCAACACAATAATGTAATATTAAAGTATTGATGGAGGCCCACAAGGCTGCCCTGCAGATGACCTCTGGAGCCACGTGACGAGCGGCCGCCCAAGATGCCGCTAACCCTCTAGTCGAATGAGCTGTCACCGTCTCCGGAGGAGCCAACCCCTTAGCCTTGTATGCCTGCTGGATCACCTAGATGATCCAGGCCGCTTTTGTCCTGGAAGAGGCCCGCTTCCCCTTGTTCTTTCCAGAGTGTAAGACAAAAAGATAGTCCGAGCGTCTAAAGGAAGACATAACTTGGAGGTATTCCTTCAGTATTTGGCCCACATCCAGCGGGTGAACATCCCCAAACCCGGAGTCTTGAACGTGGGCAGGACAATCTCTTGATTCTCATGGAATACTGACGTCACCTTTGGGTTTGACCTGAGCATGCGTATGAGTACTACCCTGTCGGGGAAGAAAGTCAAAAATGGTTCTTTATGGCTGAGGGCACCGATCTCCGAGACCCGTTTGGCCAAGGTGAACGCCACCAGAAAGGCGGCCTTCATAGACAGATCCTTAACAGAAGCTGGCCCAGCTGTAGTATTGAGTTCCGAGAGTGAGTCAAGTACTAGGGGCAAGTCCCATTTTGGGAACCTTGGTCTCCTTTGAGGTCTAAGACTTGCTGCACCCCTAAAGAACTGCCAGACCAGAGGGTGAGAGGCCCACACGGTCCCGGAGAAGCCTGACAAGGCCGAAACTTGAACTCTCAGCGAGCCGACTGCCAAGCCCTGGTCTAGACCGGTCTGCAGGAACCCCAAGATTGTTTGGACCTCTGGGTCTCTGAATGACGTTCCTAGGGTGGATGCAAACTCTACAAACTTGGCTTAAATCCTTTCGTACACTCTGCCTGCTCTCCTTGAGCTCATGAGAGTGGCGATGACGCCTGTTGTGCAGCCAAGGGCTTCCAACCTCCCCCTCTCAAGAACCAGACCATCAGCCTCAGGACCGCTGGACAGGGATGTAGGACTGTCCCTTGGGATAGCAGGTCCGGCCTGAGGGGGAGGGGGTACTAGTTCCCGAATGCTCAGTTTGGTTAGGAGGGGAAACCATGGCCTGTTTGGCCAGTACGGAGCTATCATCACTACCTCCACTGCCTCCTCACGGAGTCTCCGTAGGAATCTCAGGATAACTGGAAATGGGGGAAAGGCGTATGCCCTGTTGAAGTCCCACTTGTCCGTCGGTGCATCCGTCCCGCAGGCCTGGCTGCAGTGGCTCTGGGTGTAGTATCTCTCGACCTTGAAGTTGCAGGGAGAGGCGAACAAGTCCACTTCGGGATGGACTCCCAACAACAGAATCCACTTGAATGTCTCCCTGTGGAGGTACCATTCATTGTTGCCTAGTCGTACCCTCGAAAGAAAGTCTGCTTGAACGTTCTGAGCTCCGGGAACAAACCCTGCCGAGAGGTCGACTAAGTTCCTCTGGGTCCACGACATGATTGGTTCGACTTCCCGGAGCAAGGTGGTGCTCCGCGTCCCTCCCTGTATTTTCACATAGGAGACCGCTGTGGTATTGTCCAAGGACTGCCTTCCCCTTCAGGAGATGACTGAAGGCTTGTAAAGCACGAAAGGCTGCCTGAAGCTCCAGAACATTCGAGCCCGGGATGTGGGCGCAGGGATCCCAACTGCCCTGTGCCAGTTCTGACTCATAATGGGCTCCCCATCCCACACTGCTGGCATCGGTGGTAACCACAGCCCATGAGATGGGGGCGATGGAGTGACACATAAGCAGGTTCTTTCGCTGCAGCCACCAGGGGAGACTGGACCTCATAGCCGATGTTATGCGGATGAGTTGGCTGTTGCCTGAGTCTCATTGAAGGAGGAACCCTGCCTGGAAGGGACGAAGCCTCCAAAGGGCCCACTTCATCATGGGAGTCGTGGAGACCATTGTGCCAATGATCTTGAGGCATTGAGAGACCCTCAGGTACTGGGATGTTAATGCCCGTGACACCCTCTCTTGGATAATGGGGATTTTCTCTGCTGGTAGAGAGATTGTGCCCTGCATTGTGTTGAACTGAGCCCCTAGGTATACTAAGCGCTGTACTGGTTCCAGCTGGCTCTTCTCCAGATTCAACAGCCTGCCAAATTTGACCAGGGTGGAGATGACCTGAGTTCTGTGGACAAGCAGCTGCTTCTTTTCTTTAGAGAGTAGAAGGAGATCATTGAGGTACAACCTGATCCCTTTTGTCCTGATGGGTGCCACCACAGCCAGAAGAACTTTGGTAAAGGTGGGAGGAGATGTCGAGAGCCCGAAAGGGAGGCAGGTAAATTGCAGATGCCTCGGCCTGACTGCGAACCAGAGGAACTTGCGGAATTCTTCCTCCACCGGCACGTGGAAATATGCATCTTTTAGATATATCAAAATCAGCCAGTCGCCAGGCTGCACGGCTTACTGAATTGTAGACAGTGTTTCCATCTTGAACTTCTTGTACTTTATGAATTTATTCAAATAGGTCAAATCTATTACCGGACGCCAGGAGCCATTTTTCTTTAGTACAAGGAAAAGAAGGGAGTAAACTCCCTCGAATTCTTCATTTTTCGGGACAGGCACCACGGTCCCTGCTCCACCAATGACTCCACGTAGTCCAAGAGGACCTGCTTTTTTTCTTCCGACTGCGGTAGTAGTGTTGCGACAAATCTGAGAGAAGGAGTAACAGTGAAGGACCAAGTGTGACCCGTTGACATCATCTTGATGGTCCAGTAGTCTGAGATCAAGGCTGTCCAGACGTGCCGAAAAAGACGCAGACGCGCCCCCTACTTGACCCGCCTGGATGGGCCCAATTTCAAAACAACTTAGCGGCCTCACGTCCACTGGACGCTTGGCCCTTAGTGGGCTTCTGGAAGGCCTGCCCCCTTTTCCAATTCTTCCAGAAGTCTCTGCCTGGTCTGTAAGAGCGGGCTTCCCTTGAGCGCTCTGTACTTTGTCTTCTGAGCTGAGGCCTCCTCTGGCCAAACAGGCACTTGTCCTGAGGCTCGTGGCTCGGGCTATGGCACTGTCCAACTTGTTGCCAAATAACAAAGGGAATTTTACACCAGGCCTGCTTGGATGCCGGGTCAGCGAGCCAGGGGTGTAACCATAATGCCCTCCTGGCCGTGACCTAGGACAACATAGCCTGGGCCGACAGGCGGATAAGATCAATGGAAGCCTCCCCCAGGAAAGCTGTTGCCAGCTTCAGTTCCTGAACTGCTGAGCTCCCAGTCAATTCTTCAGAGATGCCCCTGATCACCGAGTCTACGTTCTCTGTTCATGATTCCATTGCCTTGGATAAGGCGGCGAGGGCCAAAGCGGGTTTGCATGCCGAACTGGCCAGCCCATAGATTCTCTTGAGGTCTTGGTCGATTCTCTTCTCGAGACCATCCATGAAGGGCACTGCGTCCTCGAGGAGAAGAGTAAGGTGCTTTGCCAGGCGCATCAAGGCCGCGTCAACAAGGGGAGCATTCTCCAGGTGCTTCACATCTTCGGTTTTAAAGGGATAAAGTCTTGAGGTCTTACTTGACAAGGACGTCTTTCTGTCCACCTTCTCCCACTCTTCCACAATGATCTCCTTGAGTTCCCCCAAGAGCGGGAAATTGGGGCGCTCTTTCCCCAGGTGCTTAAAAGAATTTCCTCTGTTTAGCTGGTGGTGTGGAGGGTTCCTCCCACTTAAGGGCCTCTTTTACCGCCTTGATTAGTGGGGAGACTATGGCGAAGTCAAAGCCGTATCTTCCTGGGCCCCATTCTTTTAGGGACTGCTGCACTACACGCTTTACCAGCGACTCCATCTGCTGGTTCTCAGTCTCTTTTTCCCAATTCCGCCCGGGCATAACAGAGATCGCACAGAGACTTGCCCTCTGGAACTCGTGCTTCACATCCCCAGCAGGCTCTGTGACCAGAGCGGCCGTCGTGGCGGTGGGAGCGATGTCTGGAGGAGGAATGGGAACATCGACTCTGATGATGGTCCCCAGACAGAGAGCCACGTCTAGACCTAGACAAAGACTGCCAATGCTGAGGCCTGGCAAGGTCTCTATCTTGTTGGACCATGTTCTAGTGGCATGACCTGGAAGGGCTAGAGAGAAAGGAAGGAAAGAGGAAGACAAACAAAACTAGATGTCAGTGCGCTGGTTCATCCCCGAACGTTCCTGGCCCCACTCCCGCCCCCCCTCCTGCACATACCTTGTGCGAGGGGGTTGGCTGCAGGAGGGTGGTGACTTGTCTATGGCAACCTGGCAGGAATCTCAGACAATATGCCTGCAGACTGCAGGAAAGCAATACCAAAGG
The DNA here is from genome assembly GCA_018402905.1 of Glandirana rugosa. Lineage (NCBI taxonomy): Eukaryota > Metazoa > Chordata > Amphibia > Anura > Ranidae > Glandirana > Glandirana rugosa. The sequence goes on from BLSH010310864.1 coordinate 3,075,048, forward strand.
TCCTGGACTGGAGGAAGGGAGAAATTTTATCACCGGAGCCACTTGCCCTTTAAGAGCGGACATCCCAGCATAGCCCACCCCCAGCTGGGGCTTAACTATAGCCGGGTGCCTAGGGCCTGGGGAAGCTGTCGCAATACTGCCCACAGAGTTTCCTAAGGACTCTGGGGCTGACAGCTGTTTAAATTCCCCACTCCTGTGAAGTCACCGCCGCGCCCCCCTCCATGCCCCCCCTCCGTGCCTGCGTCCCGGGGATCCACCATACGGTGCCTGCGGGGCCGCCGGGTCTTTCAGTGAACTGCGCATGCATGAACCAGTCCTCAATTTCAATCGCGGCCCGCGCATGTGCAGAAGTCAATCGTGGCCGAGACCTGGAAATGATGCGGCGTCCTGGAACACAGAAGCGTTCCAGATGTCATGGGAACCAGGCAAGGAGCCAGGGGGGAGAAGGAAAGGTCGGGGGAAAGCGGGAGAAAGGGGAGAAACAAGCAGTGAAGAGTACAATAAAAATACATAACTGCTGCCATGGAGTGCCTACTTTCCAAGACCATCTGCCATTGCCGACCAACTGCATTCCTGCTGAGCGTCCCGTCTCCTGGGCATACGCAGGCTGTCCCCACCACCAGACATTTGTGCCTGGAGCCACTCACCCGCATGTGGCTGGGCCCTAGGCTGCACCGCGTTTACCAGTATGCCCGACGCACTGGATTGGACACCATGGCAGGTAAGTACACATTTCTGTTACAAATCCAAGGAGGAGGACAAAAAAGGAACACGGTCTCTGGCCGTAAGCACACATTTATGGGAATGGGGTCCTATAGCATTGGAGAGGAGGCGGGGTTAACCCACACGTAGGCTGCCATGGAGTCTGTCAGGAAAATAAAATTCTAAATTAGAAGGATCAAAGGAACATCCAGGCAGGGACGGATTAAGAGCCTCACGGGCCTGGTGCTATGGATTTTGTTGGCCCTTTTTATGGAAATAAATACAATGAAAATGCAAACAATTTTTGTTAAAACAAATTAAATATTTATACAAATTAAATTAAATAGAGAGGGCGGTGAGCAATAGAGGAGGATGGGGGTGAGAGAGAGGGGGTGGGGGGTGAGAGAGGAGGGTGAAAGAGAGGGGCTGAGAGAAAAAATTACATATCAATACCGCTGAAATTTACATATCAATCATGTGTACAATGCACACAGAGCAGGGCTGGGCAACATTAGTGACTCACTCACACCACTGGACCAGGCCTATCTTAAGGAAGGGGCCTGGAGCTGCAGCTCCAATAGCCCCTATGTTAATCCGGCCCTGCATCCAGGATTGGTTCAAATAGAGATTTCTGCAATACAGAATGTACTAAGAATGTACTACGGAGTTTTAACTGTTAGGACAATGTGTAGGGCCTTGAACTAAAGTTTGCACTAAAGAATGTGAAGAAACCAGTTTCGGAAAAAGGACCGCCAAAGCTGATGTTTGACACTTAATCATACTCAAGGCCAGAATTTATTCATATAAATGCAAGGGTGAAACCCCCAAGCCTCACACAAAGAGAAAAAGGCCTTCCTGGTCGTATTGTAAATCTTCCTGTAGGCTGCCTTCTTAGCATTCAGCAGGGCAATAATGACCAAATATGAGACACCATTATCCATTAGAACCCTGGTTTCCAAAACCATTCAATCAAAGCCAGCAACTGTAAAAAAGAGGGGAGAACGGACCTTGCGACAGCAGGTCGGGTTGGTGTGAAAGAGTCCAGGGTTTTTCTAAAAACATGCTCACAACATCAGAGTATCAGATCCTCCTGAGCCCTGCCAGGGCATTGAGAATCACTGGAATCCCTTCTATTCAAATCCTACGAAGCTGACAATTTAACAGTTGTACAGACATGATCATCACCTAAGACACTAGCAAAAAAAACTGAAGACTGGGGTTGTATCTAGGAGGGGATTTCCTGTCTGTTTTTTTTGCCATTGTAAGGTAACCTGGATTTCCAGCACCAGAAAAACAGTGCGGGCTTATGCTCATGCGTGTGAACATTGCACATATATTCCGTTTGCGTGTACACCTGCGCACTTGGCACCCAGTGGCCTGTTTAAACTGGTCTGTCACTATGAGCAGTTGCTGAATGGTCTTCAGCTTGCTCCCATGTTCCTGAGACCTGATCAGCTGTACCTGTTTATCTGTGTATGACCCAACTTGCCCTTGAACTCTGCTTCTGCTCCTGTCTCAGCTCTGTTCACCTGATTACCCCCGCTTGTTTACTGGACTTGTCTTTGCCTGCTGATTCGGTACTGTTTTGCCTGGCTGTTACTGATCTTGGCCTGATTCCTGGACTTGTTCTGCCTGCCGATTCGATCCCTCGCTGCCCAGTTGTTGCAAAGCTGTCTTGTTCCATCTTCTGCTCTGATGCCAAGCTGCTGCTACATCCTGTCCCAAGGACTGTGACTACCCACTTACAGAGTGGACTTGTCAGCTAGCTACTCTGGCACTCGTGCCACTCTTTGCCCTTACAATTTCTGTCTCCACCTTCAGGAGTGTTGGCCAGGAGGTGTAAGAGAGGCCTCCAAAACATTCCAGTTTTCATCACCTAGGAGAGAGCCAGTGTCCAATCATCTGAAGATACCAGCACAAACCCATCTTTATGAAAATGAAGGTGATCTGTGTCCTGTGATGTACTCCAAGAAAAGGATTTTATGGTCTAGTTCAGCAGATACAATCAGCATTTTATATAAAAGTATACCATTTTTGCATAAAATATAAATAAGGGAAAAAGAGAGAGTGATACTTTTTTAGTGGGTAAGAAAATAACTGTATACATGTTCAAAGTATGAGGGCATCAGGCATATTAGTGCATATTGGAATACATCTAGAGAAATTTTCCCCATTTAAGGGTTTAGTGGCAGTGAAAAATATATATAAACTAGTCCAAACAATTTTATAGAAAATCTTACAATTTTTTATTTATTATTGATTTCCGCTTGACATAGGATCATGAAAAATTAAATGGGAAATACATAAAAAAGGAGCTCTGGTTGTGCATCAATGGGACATGCATTACAAACAAACACTTGCAACATAAAAGGAGGGAAAATGACAAACTGTGCGGCTATGTGCCACATAGGGTCCCCTTAGGGTCCCCTACGCGTTTCGGCCCTTCAGTGATGTCTAGGCCTTCCTCAGGGGGATTGGGGGCATTGTCCCTTCTGCAGTATTAGAAGATATATGGAAATTAGAGTCATACAAAATACAATGAATACTTATAATGTGATTACATCCAACACTTACAGAGCTGCAAAATGGTTTTTAAAATGCGGAGTCCCATCATCCAGAGCATTGGTTTAAAATTTATTCGACAGTGCAGTGTAAAAAGGCCGCATATACT
>BLSH010310864.1:3081412-3098782 GCA_018402905.1 Glandirana rugosa
CCAAGTTTACAGCGGGGTGGTATACGCTTGCGAAAATACTTATACTATCTCCTTAGAGACTAAATATGATTACATAACAAATTCCTTGTAACGGATAATGAATGCAAGATTGAAACAAGAGCAAGGTACCCATGCCGCCCCCCCCCATATTGCGAACACATCATCCACAAAGCGCCACCAACCTAGGCAATGTTCCTTAAACAATACGTTAGTATAAATCAGAGATTCCTCTATCATATTCATAAAAGCGTTCGCATATGGTGGGGCGACATTTGAACCCATAGAGGCCCACCTCAACTGCCTGTAATGCTATTCGCCATACAAGAAAATATTATCCTCCAACACTATCTTCAAGAGTTGTAACAAAAATTCTATTTGAGATTCATATATCAGAGATACAGATGATTTTCTGAGTAAACTTTTGGAGATAAGACCGGGATCCATGCTGGTCACCTGGGACGTGACCAGTTTATACATTAATATACCTCATGAATTGGGTCTGGAAGCGTGCAAACGTCTATGGACGGCTTCAGGTTTATATAGTTAATCTATATAGTGTCGCCCCCCATATGCGAACGCTTTTATGAATATGATAGAGGAATCTCTGATTTATACTAACGTATTGTTTAAGGAACATTGCCAAGGTTGGCCAGGATTGGAATTTAGTATCAATTTTGGTGATGGGAGTTTGCCCTTCTTGGATGTTATGGTAATACTGGAGGGAGGTAGATTGGAAAGTGATTTATATGTGAAACCTATGGACCGCAATCAATTGTTGCCCCAGAAAAGCTTCCACCCACTGGGTGTATTTAAATCAGTACCGAAGAGTCAGTTTTCACATATTAGACAATTGATGAGGTAGAAAACAAACTAGAAAAGAGAGGTTATAAAAGAGAGGAATTAAATAAGATTAGGACAGAAGCAGAGAAAACAACAAAAAAATACAGAGGTCAAAGGAGGTTACCGTTTGTGACACAATTCCACCCATACTCAAAGAGAATTTTTAATATCATTAAAAAACATTGGACAATTCTGCGGGACATCCATTGAGGAATTTCAATATGTCCCAATGTCGGCCTATCGCAAGGGGCATACAATTTACTCCCAGGTGGTCAGGTCGGACGTTGGCAGGATCAAAAAAACTAATATTGGTAGAACCTTTTTGGGTACCCCTAATTATGGTTCCTATCCCTGTCTAAGCTGCATTCAGTGCAAAAGCATGATTAAAGGGAAAACGTTTAATCACCCACATACTGGGGAAACTTTGGAAATTAGGGGATACCACACATGCCAATCGGCGTTTGTGGTATACCTTATTAAATGTCCCTGTGGTCTCCTCTATATAGGGGAGACCACTCAGAAGGTAAAAGATAGGATAGCGAGACATAAATATGCAATAAGAGATAAATTAACAAAATTACCTTTGGTTAAACATTTTGTAGATATGGGACATACGGTGTCCCATTTACGGTTTATGGTAATAGAATCTGTGACACAAGATAGGAGGGGAGGTAATAGAGAAATTAAATTAAGAAAGAGAGAGGTTTTCTGGATAAACCGTTTGGATACCCTTTTTCCTAAAGGGTTAAATAGAGATTTTGATCTGCATCTATTCCTATAGGGGTCTAAGCTTTAAAATAAGGATCTGACCTAATTGGTCTGGACCTGGCTCTTTGATTGGTTTGTTTATTTACTTATCTATTTGTTTTTTCACATATACATTTGTCTTTTTATTTTAAATTTATGAAACTAATCATGTGTATTTGTATAGGCATAAAAAAATCTGTGTGATAAATTGGAGCTAAGCCATTAGGATCTTTCTGTGTGTAGAAGTAGAAGACTGAGTCTAAACATCAGATGTGAATAATTATTGAAGTAATTGTCGTAATTGATTCCTCATCGATTGTGAATAAATAGCACTGATAGAATGTGATTTGAATATTGTTCCATACCTTGAGAAAGGGTGTGAGAGGAGGACAATAGCCCGAAACTGTTGGTAAATATGGAGCAAGATCGTTGTCTTGTTATGGACTTTGTTTGATTACATGATCTTTTTATGATCAGTATGTTATTATTTGAAGAACATTTTTGAATGATGCTTGTATTTTGATACTTTGAAATATTAAAGAAGTTGTCTGCAGCAATCCTGGACTTTTATTTTTGTATATAGCCTTGGGGTAAGGCTTGATTGCTGACACCTGAAGAACACTGAAGTGCTGCTCACCTTTCCTAATTGTTATATATATATATATATATATATATATATATATATATATATATATATATATATATATATATATATATATTGGCATTTTGTGTGAATACAAACATATATACAAACATATATACAAACATATATTAGGGTTTCCTTGAATTTGACTGCAAAAGTGGAAATATGCTTTAAGAGTGTTTTCATTTTAAGTTTTCATTTAGTCACAAAATTATTCGATTTTGACAATGCTTTTTAGCTTGCTTTCTGTGAATTTATTCTGGCTAACAGTAGGCTTTAGATCACACGGCACAGAAAATCAAAAAAGGAATGCAAAAGGCTATATTGTGAGCAATGCACTGTGCACAGACTTCCTAGCAGCAAAGCTTGATATAGTACAAAACATGTGTGGAGTTCTTTAGGAAAAGCTTTCAGTCCTGAAACTGAAAAAGGGAAAGCTTTCAGTCTAGAAATGTTCATATGTCAATTATTGCAGACTAACAGCTAGATAAATGTTTCCCTTCTATAGGGCATACATTGTGATTCCCTCCCTCCCCATTTGTAGCCTGTGATGGAGAGTTGTAAATGCATTACATGGAATATAGGCAATAATCAGGAGCTGGGTGTTTCTTCTTTCATTTGCTATGGGCAAAAAGAAATTGAAAGCATATTTCTTCCAGTCCATTGAAAGATGTGGCCCTGAGGTTAAACCAATCTAAAACTGATAAGAGTCTCAAAGTCCCCCATCTTCCATTGCACAGAGGCAGTCAGAAAATTACCCTCAATCATTTCCTGCATGGTTGCTAAGTCAAAAGCTTTGAAACTACAGTAAAACCTTGGTTTGAGAGCGTTTTGCAAGACAAGCAAATTTTTTAAAACAAATTTTGACTTTATATACAAGCGATATCTTGATATAAGAGTAGCATCATGTCACAACTGGGTATAAAGAGAAGAGAGGTGCCTCTAAGTGTAGCAATATGGTTACATTTAATGAAGGTAAAACATTTAGCAACTCACATGGTTCATGATTAAAACAGGCACATCTAAGTATGCAGGCATCTGGGGTAAAGCTGTCCACATAGACCGTCTTCCACACCACCATTGACGTCCTTCCTTCCATGAGCACTTCAAGTCTCGCTTTCAGATCGCTCTACTGCAGGGTAGTCTTACCGGTCACGATTGCAGACTGACAGCAGTGAGAGCCGGCGGTGCGGAGGACGGTCTATGTGGACAGCTTTACCCTGGATGCCTGCATACTTAGATGTGCCTCTTTTAATCATCAACCATGTGAGTTGCTAAATGTTGTACCATCATTAAATATAACCATATTGGTACACTTAGAGGCGCCTCTCTTCTCTTTTATGCTCTCTAGCTCCTGCTGGATTTTGCTTCTAATCCCCTTGTGGAGGCTGCCATTTGTGGATGGACATTTTATGGTTACACAACCTATCACATTGCTATAATCATTTTACCTGAAGGACTTATGAATAAATGGTTGTGGAAGGAATCATCTGAGTTTCAATTATTTCTTATGGGGAAATTTGCTTTGATATACAAGTGCTTTGGATTACAATATGTTTCCGGAACAAATTATGCTTGCAACACAAGGTTTTACTGTATTACATAGTTTTTTTACAAGCTGAGAGTGAAAAATATTTGTATTTTACTATTTTATTTAACTTAAAGTATGTCTGAAGCCAAAACATTTTTCAATTTTGGATAGAGTAGGGAAGGGTTAAAACTGGTGTCAATGTCCATTAAGGGCACACAAGCACTGACCCCTCTATCCTCACCAGTCACCACCCTCCTCTATGCATAGTGGATAGATTCATGCATAGCATGAATCTATCCATAGCTGCCGCAACCACCCCCTATTCATGTGGCCGGCCCCTTCAGGACGCCGGCCGCATGAATTATCGTGGCGGGGTGTTTTTTTGAAGCACCTGATTAGAGCCATAGGCTCTAATAGGCTTCAAAATAGAGTGGCTCGTGGCGCAGAGCATGGCGCTGTGAGCCCGCTCACGTGTGTAGTAAAGCAAATTAGTATTTGCTTTTCTAACACTGAATTGCCTCTCTGCCAATCAGGAAGCGCGAGTATGTTACCGGTTTCCCGATTGGCGGAGAAGACAGGCGATCCTATTGGACGCCTTTCTCAGAGGAGGAGGCGGATACACAACACGCTCATGCTCGCTGGACGTCGCTCCCTGCTTCCTAGATGGCATAAGTGTAGGACTTTAATGTCTCGACTGCCCTGGGGGGATCTGCTGTCACTGCCGCGAGATACTGTATACTGGGGATGATGTATACCCCTATCTGGTGATGCTATATACTATATCTGGTGATGATGTATACCCCTATCTGGTGATGTTATATACTATATCTGGTGATGACGTATACCCCTATTTAGTGATGCTATATACTGTATCTGGTGATGATGTATACACCTATCTGGTGATGCTGTATACTGTATCTGGTGATGATGTATACCCCTATCTGGTGATGCTGTATACTGTATCTGGTGATGATGTATACCCCTATCTGGTGATGCTGTATACTGTATCTGGTGATGATGTATACCCCTATCTGGTGATGCTATATACTGTATCTGGTGATGGTGTATACCCCTATCTGGTGATGGTGTGTACTGTATCTGGTAATGTGTATACCCCTATCTGGTGATGCTATATACCGTACCTGGTGATGAAGTATACCCCTATCTGGTGATGCTATACACTGTATCTGGTGATGATGTATACCCCTATCTGATGATGCTGTATACTGTATCTGGTGATGATGTATACCCCTATCTGGTGATGCTATATACTGTATCTGGTGATGGTGTATACCCCTATCTGATGATGTTATATACTGTATCTGATGATGATGTATACCCCTATCTGGTGATGCTCTATACTGTATCTGGTGATGATGTATACCCCTATCTGGTGATGCTATATACTGTATCTGGTGATGGTGTATACCCCTATCTGATGATGTTATATACTGTATCTGGTAATGTGTATACCCCTATCTGGTGATGCTATATACTGTATCTGGTGATGAAGTATACCCCTATCTGGTGATTCTATACAATGTATCTGGTGATGCTATATACTCTATCTGGTGATGATGTATACCCCTATCTGGTGATGATGTATACCCCTATCTGGTGATGCTATATACTCTATTTGGTGATGCTGTATATACCCCTATCTGGTGATGGTACATACCCTATCTGGTGATTCTGTATATACCCTATCTGGGCATGCTGGGCTGTATACTCCTGACACAATGGGTGGAATATATAAGGGGTGGGGCTTATGAGAGGTGGGAGGGGTTAAAAAGGAAGGGAGGGGTCTGGCGCCCCCCCAATCCTAAACTTTCACCAGCCACCACTGGTCAATCCTCTCCATAATGCTACAGCAAATTCTTCTTTGGGCTCCCACTTCTTTTGAACACAGTTGTATTTCCACTCAGCCTCTCAGGCATGGTTTCTCTATTGCGTGCAATATGTTGATTACTCCCCTAGTAAATTTCACCCCCCTCCATTCCTAACAGGTTTAGAGAAAGATCTGGCCAAAGACCTGACCTCTGAATAATAGGAGTTTATTCTCTTTTTCACACACAAATCTTCCATCTCCTTGAGACTGTAAGAATTTGATTACAAATGAGGTTACACCGCATATTTCCCATTGCTTCTCCATATTCTTAATCCTATTTTTCCTTTCTAACTCTTTGGAGGGGAGTCTGATTTTACCCCCTACCAGCACCCTATGCCCTCGTCCCTCATATCTTCCAAAATTTGATGGCAGCCTTCTTGCCTATGACACCATTTTATGGCCTTTTGAATGTTGCATATACTCATACCACCTTCAGTTTTGCACTTTGCTGCTGATTTTGGATTTACTGTGGCAATTTTGTTTGGGCTGTTCTTCTACTTGATGTACGGTATGTTACTACTATGTGGTTAAAAATGATGTCGTTAAAGCAGATATAACGTACGCAATGCTTACCTTGGGTCCAACTGTGTGATGCCCATGAGGTCCCTTGCTGGTATCCTCTTCCTGGCTTCTTCTGGGTGCAGGTCTTTGACTGTCTTGATCAGCCAATGCAGGATGGCACCGCTCCTGCATATGCACAGGAATTCAGTCATCCTGGCACACACGCACTGTGCCGTAATATAAACTGAGCTGCTCAAGCGCAGCTCTGTGTACATTCTACAAAAGACTGTAACTGGGCAGAAGAGACATTGCTTGTCTTTTCTCCAATAAAGAGCCTGTCTGTTTGCAGTTTTTTTAATTTTAGCCTTTAATTTCACTTTAAAGCGGAACTATATTCACCTTGGCTCCAGCAATGTGACATGCTGGAGCTCCCCGTCAGCAACTGACATCTTTGAGCGGCAGGTTTCTGGGTATTGATTGCCAGCTACTTCCATCAACCAGGCAAATATGACGTCATTGCTGTTGCCTTTGCCATTGCCGAATTTCTACAGTGAGCTGCACATTCAAATCGTTAAAGAGGAGTGATTTTTAGTGCTGAATGCTGCACAAACGCAATCACTGAACAAGTGAGACAAAAATCACTGAAAAATTTGTGATTTCTAGCAAATAAGGTTGATTTCCTTAGCAAAAAAATGTGAAAAAAATATGATCGCTATGTTCTCGTCCAACATCAGTGCTTGACCTCACAAATGCGCTTCTGGAAGAATGATCAAACATTCCCATAGACACACTCCTAAACCTTGTAGACAACCTTCCCAGAAGAGTTGAAGCTGTTATAGCTGCAAAGGGTGGGCCAACGCAATATCGAACCCTACGGATTAAGGCTAGGATGCCATTATCAAAGTTCATGTGCGTGTAAAGGCAGGCATCCAAATATTTTGGTAATATAGTGTATATAGTATATATATGTTATATAAGGCTGGGCACTGTTATGGGGAAAGGGGGGTGCTATTTTTTTTTGTAGCTTACGCTGCAACTTTAATTTTGCTTGTTATTAACTGATCTAATTGGTTTCTACATTTGCCACCTTAAAAAATTACACATAAAGCCATAATCTTACTTTACAGTGGACACCAGCTGAAGAATGTTTACAAAGTTTCTGTAGACTGGCTTTAACTGTACTAGCATTGGTTATAGTAGATGAACCTTCAAAATGTAGAGTGTGAACGAAGTCCTCACAGAAAAAATGCCAAGATCCAGATGATCCATTCACTTTTCTGTAGTACATGTTTGAGCCAAAAAAACAACTCAGCCTAATTAGCTTGTCAAGTTAAGATGACTGTATCAGAACTGTGTCAAGGGCTAGCTGACGCTTTCATGCTTCCCACTTGACTGAGATTGTAGGCTGAAGAATGATCCAGGCTGGCGAGTTGGCAGCTCAGAGTTTTGAAAAGGGAGGCTGTAATTTGTGCTAACCACCCTTTAAAAAATCAATTTAAAAATGGATTTGGCTGGTGCAGAAGCTAAAAGGAGAGGCTTCACTTATTCTATTGTGTAGCAATGGTCCACAATGACCCAAACCATTTGATGGCAGGAGTTCTGTAAAAAAACATTTATTAACATGCTTGTTTAAGTATGTTCAGAAACTTATATTGCAGCCTGCATGATATGCTCAATGTTAATTATATGGTTTCCTCTTGGTCTCTTATTGTTACTAAGTTTATTGTGTCCACTTAAATAGATGGCCATTGATATGTATTAAAGGTGAATTCTTAGATTATATGGAGTCCCTGATGTCTTGCAGCTTAAGAAATATGTAGATGGTTACTGTGGCACCCAACTAAAGGAGACCAAAAGGCAGAATAGAGGCTGGGTCTATAATGTCAGGTCATTGCTCCAAATCATCAAGTCATAGATTAGCCTTGGCATTCTTCAAATGGAAAAACTGATGTGATGTGGCACCCTACAGGCATCCTGGTATCCACACCACAAACAAACAAAAGATTTCCAAGCACACTTACCAAGCCTGCAAAACAACCGAATTGGCCCAAAACAATTTACGTTAAAAACAGAATGTTTTGTTTGCATACATTTGCACATGTATGCATAAGCCACAGTGCTCACGCCAAGGGACCTCTATATATACTGTGGTCCTAACTCTAAATATTCAGAGCCTCCGTAGTAGGAACACATATAAGAATGGATATCTTAAGGGCAGGTATTCCTAGAGGGAGCCCACCCCTCCTTAAAGGCATAGAGAAGCACAAGGTACCCAGCAAGAACACAATGGCAGCGAAGACATCTCTCGCGTCTCTGCACCCAAATTGTCCAACTATACAAAAATGTGGCAACCACCCAATCTATAACTGGCCTTTGCAGCAAGGTGCACATGGTATCCAGGCCCAACACTGGCCATCAGGTAATCAGACCCTTTCTATGATTTAAAGAGTTTGTAAAGGCTGAAGGTTTTTTACCTTCATGAATTCTATGAACGGGGCTCAGGAGTTAGCACACACCACTGATCAAGGTGGAAGAGCCAGGATCCAAGAAGGAGAGAATCAGGGATGCTCTGTGCAAAACCATTGCAGGTAAGTATGACATGTTTGTTATAAAAAAAAATATGAACCATTAATATCACTTTAAACACATCATTAAACAGAAACCTTTCCTTTGGGATGCATTTTGTTAATGCATGACTCTTTAATATATAAGCTTTTTTCCACTGAGAGTTTCTTAAGACTTATTTATTTACATTAACAAACAGACAGCAGGATGAATAATGTGCAATGCAGTAAATATAGTCTGGCACTCTGGATACACAACAGTTCTTTATACCACATGCAGAACATGTCCTAGATTCCACATACAAAATATGGGACAATAAATACCTACCATATTGATTGAACTTGATGTATTCAGAGCTAGTTGTTTGTTTTATTATCTTTTGTGCTTTCTATTTAACAAGGTATTATTAGCTAGGCACAGTACAAGGCATATATTTTTAAATAAAAGTATTGCAAACAAACACTATATTGTGATTAATGTTACCAACATGTTAATTTTTAAGAACTTTATTTACGGTTAAAATGACATTGTAAGAGTATATGAAGGTAGTCATTTGCACTCTTTATACATGGCAACTACTTTATTTATTTACTTGTTTATTTCAGGTATTTTTATAGCGCCATCAATTTTACGCAGCGCTTTACATATACATTGTACATTCACATCAGTCCCTACCCTCAAGGAGCTTACAATCTAAGGTCCCTAACTCACATTCATACGTACACCAACCAATTTAGACAGGATCCAATTAACCTACCAGCATGTCTTTAGTTTGCGGGAGGAAACTGGAGTAACCCACGCAGGCACAGGGAGAACATGCAGACTCCAGACAGGTAGTACCGTGGTTTGGATTCGAACCGACGACCCTAGTGCTGCTAGGCACAAGTGCACACCAGTGGCTAAAAAAGAGAAAAGTAATAATGCTTTACTGTTACTTTAGCTGATACACATGCTTCCTACCATATCCTCTGAGTTATTTTTTTATTTATTGCATTCAGCAAGGACGCTGATTGCCCTGACTGGCAAAAAGCCACCAGAATGAAATTCATCACAATTATAATTTAACTATAAACCATGACATTGGCAAACAGAAACAAAGTAACAATTATGAATATGTAAAAAATATTTTCAGATACATTTTCTGCCAGTAGCAAGTGCCTAATGCAAATATCATGATATTGCTTCTTTGATGGTTTTCATATATTGCTTATACAGTATATTTGAACCATAATTCAATTTAACTTATATTTCAATTGCTCTATTTTATCTTTCTGCTATTAGTTCAGTGATAATGAAATCTATAAGGCAATATGAAGCGTTATCTATTAGTACTGCACATTCAGTAGTATATACAGAATAACTTCTTTTGTCATACTGTCTAGATATGGCCCCAATACGTAATTTATTCTGAGCTTGCAAAGCCAGAGCATTGTAAAATATATAATATGTATTAGAACTTAGTACTCCCCTTAGAAAGATTCTCTTTTTGTCTTTAAGCAAGGAAATCACATAATACACTGTACCTTTCAACACCACTAGTACTGTACTGTCATATTTCTTTACATATTCAGTGACTTAATAAAATGTCACAAATTGTCCTTGGCATTACGTTCATCATGACTCCTCTTACACCTGAGTCACTCATCATTGTATCAAAAACTGATTGTTCTGTACAATTTAAAGGGAAACACCAGTTGTATTAAAATATAACAATTTGGAAAGCTATATAGACTGTAACAATTTTAGCATTCTATATTACATATGATAAAATTAGTGGTACTTCTTGGGTTACATTTTAGGGTTTGGGAATAACAGTGTTAATTGTTAGGATCAGCTTAAGTGTAGGGCAATTCTGGTGCAAAAAGTAATTGCTAAGGAGGCCCTGCTACAAGCATGTGATTAGTTCTTCTAGTACAAGAAGGAAGCATTGGGGGGAGACTTAGACCCCTTTCACACTGGGGCGTTATTACAGCGCTATAGCGCTAAAATTACCGCTCCAATAATGCTCTAAAAATTATCTTCATGCATCTCAATGGATGCTTTCTGAGGCATTGCGGTAGCGCTGCGCTAAAGAAAATCATGCAAGCATGATTTTTCAGGAATGTGGGGAACGGTGTATACACCGCTCCTCCACCGCCCCTGCCATTGGAATGAATGGGCAGCGCTCCCGAAGCGGCTGTACACCACTCTGGGAGCGCCAGAACGTTTAACCCCTGGGGGGGTAAAAGTGCCGTGCTGCTGCCCGAATAGCGGCGCCATAGCGCTGCTATTACAGCGGTAGATCGCCGCTAAATTAGTGGCGGTTTACCGCTGACGATCGGGCAGTCCCAGTGTGAAAGGGACCTTACTAAAACTGGTGCGCACAGAATCTGGTGCATCTGTAGTAACCAATCAGCTTCTAGGTTTCTTGTCAAAGCTTAATTGAACAAGCTGAATTAGAAGCTGATTGGTTACTATGCACAGCTGCACCAGATTCTGAGGGCTCGCATTTTTGTAAATCTCCCCCCATTGCAGTGCTCTTGTATCACTTTAGGCGTGTACCACTCTTTGCAACCCTAAAAAAGGATCTTTCTTGCAGAGAACGTGCATAACTTGATTCCAGCTCTATACAGACATCTAGGGACACTGGTGAGGAAACTACAGTAGCAGAAGGATGAAAATTCAAGGACATCTATCTACAAACTATGAACCACTGCTGTGGTTGTAAAGAAGAAACATTTTGAACTTACCTATTTTAGGAAATTATAGCTGGTTGCAGAATGCAATAAAGAGGTACATTTAATAACATGAAATTTATTTTTTAGAAATTGTGATTATAACAAGACTGGTGTTTTCCATTAAGGTTATAATATATAATAAAAATATAAAATAAATATATACCATGTTTTATTTGCTTCCTAACATTTTTCATTCCAAGACGAATGGTAAAAATGATACATAAATACATTGTCTCTATTAGGATGTTATTTCCAAACATTTACGAGTTTGAGGCCACCTGTGCTGTATAACAGCATGTTTGCTCTCTTCCATCATTTCCCGCTGGTCTATCAATATTCTTGTTTGTGAGAAGAGTGTACTTTTCCATACTCCTTTTCTCTCTCCTTCCCTGCAGGAGACTTTGCAGCAATAATGTCTCTGTCCCTTGCTATTTTGTATGGCCAGGTGCTGACACCAATATGAATGATGATGTCATCTACCTTTGATTTTATATAATCCAGACTGCTGCCTCCATGCTAGTGGTAATAACCTTTAAATAAAGAGCAAACGTCTTTGGTTCTATATTGCATGGCACATTTATATATAACCAGCATGTTGTATTCTAACCATTTAGGAAAAAATATAGCATTTTTTAAAGTCCCATACTGAAATGTATTTAACAGATAGTAATTTGATGTCACTTGCTTGTTCCATATTTTGATAGCTGTAGCTCCTTTATGAGTTTGTAGTATGTGTGCTGTAAAGAGATGACTGGCTGTCTCTTAATGCATTGTAGGTCACAGACCTAGAACAATCATGCAGCAAGTAAAGTCTGAGGGAAATCAGAACTCCTGATTAGCATTGCTGGTCACTTTCAAGTCATTGACTCATATAGAACTGAAATCTGAACTGAAGTTCAGCAGAATAAACAGGCAACTAGCAATCTCATAAGAAGATCAACAATGACAGCCCAAGCATTTCTCCCATGATAACTTTTATATTTTAACAAAACAGATTGTAAAGGTTCCTTTTTATTATTATTGTTATTTTTGTTTAATAACAAACATGTCATACTTACATGCTCTGTGCAAGGGTTTTGCACAGAGCAGCCCCAATCCTCCTTCTCTGGGGTCCCCCGGCGGTGCTCCTGGCTCCTCCTCTTCATCGGGTGCCCCCCATGGAAAGCCGCTTTCCATGGGGGCACCCATGCAGGCGCTCTCCCGAGTCCTGCTGCTGCATCCATTGACACAGACAGCAGGACTTGACCCCGCCCCCAGCTCCCATGTCACTGGAGTTTATTGACAGCAGTGACTGCCAGACACTGTAGAGGTCCCACGTTCAGATCCGGATTATGATACTTAAAGAATAAATGAACCATGTATTGATGTAAGGTCTGCTTTCAAACACCTAAACTAAAGAAAGACATTCCTGTGTGTATATGAAAAAAATGTGTCATATATCTTATGCAGTTCCTGAAACTGTTATTGGCTCCTTCTCCCATGCCTTGGTATTGGGAAGTAAGGCTCTCCATTATAAGGTTGGACCAATTGTGACTTAGCAGGGCCATTTGTGACTTTAGGAGCTGAAGCTGGATTTGCATTTTAGAGTCCCCAAAGCTTAGGAGCCCAAGGGTGTATTACAAGGCATGTGACAATACATACACACAGCTTCAGGTGCTTGCTACACATGTCTGATAGGGATAAGATATTTAGAGTGGAAAAAATAAAAGTTAAAATAGAGAAAATGTATGAAAAAAATCTTTTTTGTTCACGTTAGCAACATCTTCTCTTTTTATTAATGTCTTTTATTTTGTCAACGTCCAATATATGGTTACATTAGCTTGGAGTAGAAGACGGTTATAGCTGAACTTCAGTATGGTAAACATGATAAGGCTGAACTTGATATACATCAGCCTTTTTTTTTTTTCAACCGTATTACCTTTGTACCTATGAGCCAATGTTGCACAAGAGCATATGCTAAAAATACCAGTCATGTATGGTTACATTATAAATCAAATTGTGTGATAATCAGTCTTGTATCAAAGACCAACATCACTAGTGTTCAGTCACATTGACATTTCCCTAATAATTTCCCTTTGGGATTAATAAAGTAATCAGAATCTGAATGTATTGTTTGACCCTCTTCTCCACTAAAATGAACAATCTAGTTCTTGATATTACTGCTGCTTAAACACGATATAGGACGTCATCCAACCTGCAGAGGGGAGTAGAAAATCATGTCGTGTAAAATAAGGATCATTCAAGAAACAATCACAAGATTGTCAGTAACCTCCTGTGCATAAAGAGTATAAAGCATATCTAAACTGTAATGTAATTCTCCTTAAGTGACACCGTCTCCCAGAGAATGTATAAAAAAAGGTTCAGGCAGGACACAAATACCATTCCACTGAGATCCTTGAAATGTTCTGTGAGAGAGTGCAGTCTCCTTTTCACCATTCACCTGAACTACAGTTCAGATAGAGCTGCTGAATGGTTCTTACGTAGTCAGGTTGAAAAAAAGACACAAGTCCATCTAGTTCAACCAATACAAACATAATAAATAATTATAAATAAATTAAAAAACTCCAGATACAGAATCTTATATCTACAGTTGAACCAGGGAAAGGCAAACAGGGAAAGCAAAAGAAAAAAAACTTTTTAAAGCATGGTCGAATTTGGTCCAGTGATGGAAAAAAAATCCATCCGGATCCCTGAAAGCAATTGGATATTCCTTGGATCCACAAGCTCTAGTGCTTTTACCTATAAATGTTAATATCCAGTATATTTTATGTATTTAAAAATGCAACCGACTCTTTTTTTAAAGCAATCTACTGAGCTGACCAGAACTAGTTCTTGAGGGAGTCTGTTCCACATTTTCACAGCTCTTACCAAGAAGAAGACTTTCTGTATGTGGAGGTTAAAACAGTGCTCCCTTGCCTTCTGTAATGACTTGAAAGTGAATATTGTAACACCAAGTTCACTGTATGGACCACTTATGTAATTATATAATGCCTTTATCCCCTTAATCACTAATCTTTCATCATAGCTTAGATACTCCATGTCTCTTATCAGTGTGGTTGCCCTTTTCTGCACTTTCCCAGGTTATCCTTTGTGTCAACTGGTGCCCAAAACTGAACTTCATATTCCAGATGAGGTATTACTAATACTTTGTACAGGGCAAAATTAGGTCTCTCATTGGTGTCTATACCTGCTGCAAGAAATTATTTTGCTATCTTTAGAAACGACATGCTATTATAAAGTCTATGCTCTACTAGAACACCCAGGTACTTCTCTACCATTAACTTCCCCAGTTGTAATCCTCCTAAATGTGTGATGGCACTGTGTGAATATTGTTCCTCCAAGCCTCTTTTATTGGGATTATGTGACTAATACCTTATGTTGGTCAAATGACTGCCACCAATGGGGAGAATTCAGTACTTTCAGATGAGAGGTAAACATTTGCGACTTGCATGTACCTTTTATGCTCAAAATACAAACAAACGGCAACTGCCCCAACCTATAACTGGACATAACAGCAAGGAGCACATGGAAAGGCAACTTGTGTCAAATGAAGACAAAGAAAAATTCTCAGCTCAACTTACCAACTTGCCTGCAACAAACCAAATTGTCCCGTCTAACAGTTCACATTAAAAACAGGGGTTTAGTTTGCACACATTTGCAAATACATGTGTAAGCTGCAGAGGCAAAGCACCCCTGTATTATCTGCAGTCTTAACTCTATACATTTTGAGAGTTTCCATAGTAGGAGCACATACAGTGTATAATAATGGATAGATTGAAGGCAGGTATGCCTGTAAGGAGCCCACTCCTCCGGGGGTGCACTGGACACCCAGCAAATAGCACAATGGCAACGAAGATGCCCAGTGCACCACCTCACCAAATAACCAACGGTACAAACATACGGCAACCACCCCAACCTATAACTGACCTTTTATGCTTATAACTCAAGAAGTTCTTTTACTACATTACAGATGTAATGTATATGATAATATAAAATGTTCAGTAAATGAGAATTCATTTACAAAATAAGATGTAATATGTGAGAGGGATGAAGATAGGAAGCATGCCCCATTTTGTGATGTACAGTGATCTGAAAAGCCTTTGTAAAAGGTGGTGAAACTTTAATTGCTAATCACATACATAAGCTACGCATAGAACTGAAAGGGGCTTCGTAGAAGCACATCATGTAGGCATTCAGCATCCTCCCACATGAAAGTTGTGATAAATGCTACAAATCTCCTGCTTTTGTTTAGGCACAAAAGCACTCTCTGAAACCAGAAGAGAAGTGAAAAGTAGAAACACTGTACAGAGCCTTCAGTCAGGTCTCTATTGAGATTGTTTTAGGATAGGTTTTATACAGATTTGTACATGATGCCCTATTTGTGATATGGTAATATCAGAAGTTGTCATTGAAGGCAAACAAATGAGAAAAAGTTGGAGCATGATTCTGCTTCAAGCACAACTCCAGCCAAAAATAACAA
Source organism: Glandirana rugosa (assembly GCA_018402905.1). NCBI lineage: Eukaryota > Metazoa > Chordata > Amphibia > Anura > Ranidae > Glandirana > Glandirana rugosa. Next base: position 3,097,325 of record BLSH010310864.1, read on the forward strand.
GGTAAAAATAAATAGCCCATAAGGAAATACAATAGAAACATATTCAAATTCCATCCATATATTTTCCCAAAGTAATTTTTTGCCACTAGATGTCTTTCTGATACCCCATATGATTTAACACATTTCTTCTGGACCATCCCCCAGAATGTGACTGGGCAGTGAAATGAGAAGCAGCACAGTGAAGAGCTCAGCTTTCTGTCACTCTGATTTCTCTTCCAATCAGCATGCTGCTTGTTGGCACATGAACTGATTGGCTCTTCGTTCTGCTTCTTCCTCTTAGGATTGTAGACCACTAGATGCATATTGCTACAAGACATTGCATTCGCCATGACGTTTATTCCTTGCTAACAGTGCGTGTTTGGGTCAGGATGTAATTGAATGTTACATAACAATATCTAATATTATCTAAATCTAAGTAACTGGTTTTGGTTGGCTGATGATGTTATGACCGTAAGTAAAAAAAAAAACAAAAACAATTATATACTGTATATATATATATATATATATATATACACTTGCAATCAGAAATATTCAACCCCTAAAGAGTTTTAAGGATTTATAAATAAAAATCTTTTGAAAGTGCAGGATTCTGCTTTGGATGGCTTCTTATTCAGTTTAGTGATACATAAAATCAACACAGAAAATGTATGATGTAGTATTTGTGTGTAACAGTATATTTTGTTAAGATCGCCATGTCACAATTATTCAACCCCTATATAATATTGTTGTTTCTAAAGCTTTCTGACAGTTTTTATGGCCTAAAGTGGAGCTGAAGCATCATTAAGCCTTTGGCAACTCTATAACGATCCTTCATTTGCTTCAGCTGTGATGCATATATAAACCCCGACCATGAAGGTGTTCAAGGTGAGTTGCAATCATGGGAAAGACAAAGGAGCTTCCACAAAAGCTGAGAGAGGAGATTATTTCATCACATCTGAAGGGTCTTGGGTATAAGAAGATTTCCAAAAGATTTAACGTTCCAAGAGACACCATTGGGAGCATTATAAGGAAGTTTAAAACGTATGGAACAGCTGCAAACCTGCCTGGCCGTGGAAGAAAACTCACAATTTCATCAAGGGCCCTTAGCACGGTGACTTCGTGAACATGGTCGGAAGTAGTACAGTAGGACATCGACAGAACGTCAGTGTGCCCCCAAAAAGAATCGACGGGACTGATTCAACGATTCCCGGGAACTACTTTAACACTCAAAAGAAGGTGCCGGTCCGTCCAAACGTCGACAAGGTATGCAAAATTTGAAGGAATATTACGAGGGTTACCACAGAGAACCTTGCAATTTAGAAAACCTTTAGAAGAATATGGGTTCTGGGAAGTCTACACTACTTTATTAGAGGAGAGAGTCGAAAACACCTTCGAGGAAACAGAAAGGGTACTAACGTTGAGTGGAACTTGTGGAAGTACCAGCCCCAAATATATACGTAGTGTCGACTTCGTTTACTT
>BLSH010310864.1:3114580-3139325 GCA_018402905.1 Glandirana rugosa
CATTTTGGGGTGCTAGGAGGTGGGGGAGCTATGTGTTTTGGAGGTGATAGGATGTGGGCGGAGCTCTGTGTATTAGGAGGTGGGGGGGGAGTTCTGAGTATTGGGGGATGATAGGAGCTGGGGGGATCTGTTTATTGGGGGGTGCTAGAAGGTGAGGGATATCTGTGTATTGGGGGTTGCTGGGAGGTGGGGAACTCTGTGTGTTGGGGGGGCTAGGAGTTGGGGGAGATATGTATATTAGGGGTGCTATGGGGTGGGGGGAGATCTGTAAATTGGGGGTGATATGGGGTGGTCCAGGACATCAGCCATTTGATGCAGTTCCAAGAGCACAAGCAACTGTGGCAATGATCATTCATGGCATGCCTTGAGTGTAACTGTTTTGGGGAACGGGTTTAGTTCCCCTTTAAAAAATAAGTATGACCATAAGTCACAGGAGTGCACTTATTTTTGCTCTCTTGTGACCCAGAATCAACCAATAGCAGGATATTGCCTGCTATCTGCTGACATGGCAGAGCTGCTCCAGGCTTTGGAAGGATCCCAACAATATTGCTGTCTGAAGTCACGCTTACCTCTAACGCAGGGGGTCAGACACTATAGCTGGCTACTGTGTTCTTCACCTATAGCAGCCCCCTCTCCCATAAGGCAAACAGGCCTACCGGTACTTGGCTGCCCCCAGGATTTACACACAGTGCTATAGTGCCTGGCTACCATGCCAGGGCAGCCTTGAACTGAGAAAAGCAAACAGGTACTTGTGGTTGACCCAGAGTCTGGCCACAATCAATCACCTTGCAGGTTGACAGACAGACTAGGAGATTGCCATAGCCAAAACCAGGATGCTGGAACCAGCAGCTATGATGGAGCAGGAGCGCACATGCTCCTGACTGACAGCTGGCTTCAATGCAGTTTAGAGCCAGAAGAGAACAGGGACCATTTAGAAAGCGCAGTGTGACTCGCGCATGCACAGTAGGAAACAGGCTGTGAAGCCGCGAGGCTTCACTTCCGGTTTCCTTTAGTAAGCATGCCGGCACCTGCACCCAGAGCCGATGGACGGGTCAGCTACGGGTGCCGACATCGCGGGCTCCCAGGACAGGTGCCCTTATATTAAAAGTCAGCAGCTACAGTATTTGTAGCTGCTGACTTTTAATTTTTTTTCACCCAGGCGGAACTCCGCTTTAAGTATAATGTAATCATATATTGTATATGTACACATGTATGATAATTTCGAGAAAGGTAGGATTACCAGATTTTTTTTTTTCGTTACAGCTAAAAGACCTTTAATATTCACGCAAGTGAAACTTAAGAGTTTTGGTAGAAACATGATAGCAAACTTAGCTGATTGCAGTGTCTAAACAGGAGCATGGCTATCACAGAACAGAAGTGAACTTTCACCTTGTACAGTAGCTGAACATTCCTGCACAAGCATTGACCTTCAATGCTAATTACCACAATATAATATTCCTGCTTCGAAATATTAAGGACGTCGTGTATTGCATTTACTAAATATAGATCTGCTACAGAGCATGGCGCGTTTCTTAGTGATCACAATATACAGGGGTATTGAAAAAGGTAGTGACATGAACACACAGACACATGTTGACCTGGATAGGCAGGTGTCTTAATTCAACTTTACTAACTATGTAACTCTGTGTAATAATGTACTAGGAAAAGTTGATATTTATTTATTTATTTCAGGTACTTATATAGCGCTGTCAATTTACGCAGAGCTTTACCTATATATTGTACATTCACATCAGTCCCTACCCTCTAAGGTCCCATATGTGTACACATATGCTTCAAGCTATATTCACAACTAGGCTGTGCAATTTTTGGGTGTCTTTCTTTTTACAAGTGCATTTCAATCATTTACAAGTGTATTCAAGCTTTAGGAGTTTTTATTTTAGCCAATATAAAGTAGTAGGGGGAGGAGACCAGTTTGTACATTCACAAAATGCTTGAAATATACTCACAAAAAGTGCAAAAAAAGTTTTTGCACATTTACAGGAGTTCCCTTTAACATTTTGGTGCCAGCAACATCCATATCTGCTTCAAAAAATTAACCTTTTGGAGCATCATTTCTTCGAACTACAGGCACAAACGTTCATATGTGAATGCCCATCATTTAAAAACAAGATGCTGAGTGTTTTGGAGTTTTGAGCTTCAAGCTACAAATTGCTCAGGTCTGAATGGGGCCTCAATGTGCAACCATTTGTATAACAAGTACATATCTACATGGCACAGTATCAAGAATTAGCATTTCTGTCTTGCAACACTGATGCCTTTCTACTGATTCTTCCAAAGAGTGTTATGGGAATGATGAAGTGTTCATCCAGTGTTTATAAAGGATTCCTCTGGGTATTCCAGTGTTCTGAAGCTAGTAGCTTAATTGGCTCTAGACGAAAATAGCCACAAAGTTCCTACGAGGCAGGCACAGAGTAGAATTTTCTAATTTGGTGGTATGTGGAATATTTTTGATATACTAAACTATAAAGAAAATAGTCTTGATAATATGTGCTTTCACAATAGCTTAACCCCACATATTGTGTCTGGTACCTGTGTAATCTGTGAGCAAAAATGTAGCATACAAAGATACTGCATTTCAGTAAAAATGAGGACACTTGTAAGGAACAATGACACTTTGTTATGCCAGCCAACAAAATTAAAGAGATGGCAGTGGTTATACACAGATACTCTTAATGTGCACCAGTCCAAAGATGTGGATTCTTTATTAAAAAAAAAAAAAAAAGAATTTAGGCTACATTCACACTGCCACACAGGGTGGCCTCTGGCAAGAATCAGTAGATTCTTGCTGGCGGTACTAAAAACTACTAGCAGCAGCTGTCAAATTTGTCTCTATCCAAATCAATGGTCAGCGACCACCCCTGTTTGCATGTAACTGCTCATCTCAGGGGTTACAGAGTCTCTGACCAGCCATGGACACAGACAATGTGCACCAATGCATCCATGTAAATGTAGCCTCGGTCAAAAAGAGTAACAGTATTTTATTTTCTTTGCTTTAGAAATTATGTCCTCTATAATAATTAATTACTGCAGCCTTTCTCAACCTTTTCTGCATGCAGGAACCCTTGAAATAACTTTCCGGTCTCAGGGAACCCCTGATAAAAATGACTCTACCTACAACTCATGATATATTAGTGTGATGGTCAGTGGGAAGAATGCTCCTTACACTTGTGGTCATTGGGAAGAATTACCCCCATACAGATTGGGAATTTATCTGAAAGGCAGAACTTACTCATTGCTCAAGGAACCCCTTACAACCTCTGGAGGAACCCTAGGGTTCCATGGAACCCTGCTTGAGAAACCCTGAATTACTGCATAGAAAGTAAGACTCCAAAGTCGAATTTACCTTAATTAGCTTTAGCTTTCACATAAGTGATGCAATAGCTGCTTTAGGAAGAGTCAGTTTTGTGAATGAGTACCAAGTACGTTATGAGGCACACTTCCCAACCCCGTCATTCACCTGTATGGTTGTAACCAAATGTTTTTGTGATTTTGTTACAAATCATAAACTTATAATAAACCCTGTATGTTAGTCAAAGAGTTAACCGTCATGCCCTCTGCTGACCCCCCCCCCCCCCTCCAATGCATATCCTTGCCTGTCTTGGAATAGTCATTGCTTGTCCTAGATACAATTGAAACTCAAAGCCACTTACAGTTTCACATGCCTTCAGTGATCCCAATCTTTGCATATCTGCTGGTCTTTCCTCTATATTTTGTCCCCGGCACACACACACCCACCTCCCGGTAATCATGGTGGAAGCAAGATGGCCTTTGTAATCTTTTTGCACCCATTCAGGTTAACAGCCTGTTACCACCAGCTGTGTTGGGAGTGTGCTCTGCAGTTTTTGCCCAGTAAATAGTACAATACACCAGAATCTGCACCGTTCCTCCCAGTACACAGCAGCAGTTGTGCTCTCAGCGTGGCTGTTGGTTTGAACTTGCCCTTACATCCACTGTGAGTATATTCCCATCTCCCAGTCTGCTTTTCACCTCCCGGATTTACTTTGTAGAAGAACACCTATTTACTATCAGCAGTAATGAAAGTTGTCTACACACACACAACTTTACATTCTCAAGGCTCATACCTTACCCTTCTCTATATGCTTACCTCTATAACTCAAATACACACATATTATTAGAAGGCATTGGGGTCTAATAGACCTCTTTAATAACAAAAATAGCAAAAGCATGCCCTATCCTTCCATCCCTTTACACTCATTTCACCCTGTGTCTTATACACACCCTGTCTGTACATGTTGTATGCTGTCATGACCTTCTCTCTTCAATACCTCACCAAAACATTGAGTGCATTGTCATAACCTTCACAATCTTCTCCAGCACCTAGTGCCCACTGTCATACCCTCTGCATTTCTCTTTCTCACCCACAGACCACAACCATCCCCTACCCACTCCTCTTCAAAATAAACTACCCTCATTTTACCCTCTCCACTCCTCTCACACAAATAAGATATACTGTAATATCCTGCATACTCCTCTCCCTGACACATACTGCCTGCTATCATACTTAGTACACTCCTTTCCTGCATATACTGCCCGATGTCATGCTTCCTGTGACCCAAAGCAGCTTGGTGTGCCGCACAGGCTCTCTAAGATGGGGTGTAAATCCTGAAGCATCCGCTACTGGGAGTGTTGGCACAGGATGGAGCTCGTCTCAGCTCCTGCAATGGCTCAAGGCAGAAGGGAATCCTTGCAGCCACACATCTGTGTTGTCCCTAGAATAGATATAAGAGTGGTAACCTCAGCCTGGACTCTGGTCAGGCCACGCATCCAATGCGTTTCGCTCAGCCCTTCGGCGCTTAGTCATATCCCCAGGACTAAGCTCCAAGGGGTCGAGCGAAATGCATTGGTGGCTTGGCCTGACCGGAGTCCAGGCTGAGGTTACCACTCTTATATCATTCTAGAGACAACACAGATGTGTGGCTGCAGAGATTCCATTCTGACTTGAGTCATGCTCCCTACATTCCTCTCCGGCGCTGAATGCCTGAAATCATACACTCTTCTTCCACACCTTCTGCACTCCTCTTCTGCACATACTGCCCACTGTCATATCCTCTATATTCTTCTTCATATACTGCCTGCTGTCATACCCTCAACACTTCTTTCTTTCACATGACCACTAAGACATATATTTAGCATTGTTTGGAAAATTCTTTTACTTTTGCTAGTAGCTATAAAGCAGAATGTTCACATTCCAGATGGTCTGAATGTTAAAACAGTTTAAGATTTACTACTATTAGAATATTAGTTTTTACTATTAGTTTTACAAATGCCACTCCCCCTTTCCTTTTCCAAGACTCCTACAAAACCTGTTTATAGAATTGCTGCTGTCATAAATAATATTTTTGCATCTTACTCACCTGACATTTTCCATCATTTTTTGCTCATTTGTTATTGTTTGGGAAATTATATATACCACCTGGGTAAAACCCCAATTGCTAACATCCCTTGATATATACGTAGGACAAAGGTGTGTACCCCCTGGTACTTGGTACTTTAATGGCAAACTAAGATATTTTTATAAAAATAGAAATTTTATTACATTTATATAGATAAAATAAGGTGTATACATCACCAGTTCAAATTATTACAAAAACAAAATAAAAATAATTCATGTGAAAGTTCATAAATGGAGGAAATCCTTCTCAGATGTCCGACGCGTTTCAGGAGCTTGTTCTTTCTTCAGGGGCAATGCTGCAGAGAAGTTTTTTCTACAATATAATATGGAAGGACTTTAGGAACAACTTCACAGTACTTTACATTCAAAGAGGCAACATCAAGACATAGTACAAGGTACCTTAAGGATGATTTCAACCAGGTTTTTCACATGAACAAATAACACCACTGCAGATTCCTGGGGCAGATGTTATCTGTACCCCCACACGATGCTCCCTAAGATGGAAGTAGGAGCCACACACAGCTATGCCCAAACCGTTTCACGCTGAATTCCCAAATGACAGCTCCGGCCGGTAAGCTCTTGATAGCAGATAAAGTATATAGTGAATGCATGGATTTCTAAAAAGTGCCAGTCGCAGTTTCTCTCTGTATAGAAAAGAAAGTATCCAAAATCAGGAGAAGGAGATAGCTATCAGCAGCTCCATATTTGTATATGGGAGATGGAAAAATATAAAAGAAGCATTTGTATTTGTTTTTGAATATTGGTGTACTTTGTGTATTTCTTTCATAACCGTGCAGTAATCCAGTGTGAAAAATTGCCTCTGCGGGAGCTTCCTGTAATAAGGACCAGTCACTGCTGCTCGTTCTCCTTGTGCAGGGTGACTGGTCTTGTATCTGCCCCCTTCTGTAGTTATGTGCAGGCAGTGTGTACTGGGTGGAACTGCTAGGCCCCTCTCACAGCTCTGATCTGCACAAGCTATGTGTAGCAAAGTAGACTGATACCCTTTGATATCTTTGGGACTACTGTATATTTAAATAAAAGTTTTTGTGCACAGAGTTTAGCATAGGCCTCATGCACACAGACATGTGCATGCATATTATATGATAGTAGAAAATTCCCAGCGTTTTCCCACACACAGGAATCCGTAACTAGCGCATACAGCCTGCCATATAAGTGAATGACTGTAAGTGGTCGTAGTCGTGTAAACGCTAATGCTTCTGTGCAATTGCATGCAACATTTTTCCTGAACGCAAAGGTTTCCCAGAAGCTAAGGCCACGTACAGCCATTCACTTGTATGGCAGGCTGTACTTACCAGATGAGGCTCCCCAGACAGGGGAAAGTGCTGGGAAATTTGCTAGGCATACAGCATAAAATGTTTGTGTGCATGAGGCCTTAAAGTGAATATGCCAGACTAAACTAACAGCTGTAGGAGATAGCTCTCAAGATATGTATTTTTCTTAAGGTTTTGTCACTCCAGAGCTGCCTAAAGTCCTAAAAGCAATAGGCTTATTCATTAATTTTATTAAAATACAGGATTTATATAGCACCAACAGTTTCATTAACCACTTCAGCCCCGAAAGGATTTACCCACTTCCTGACCATAGCACTTTTTGCGATACGGCACTGCGTCAATATAACTGGCAATTGCGTGGTCGTGCAACGCAGTACCCAAACAAAATTGACATCCTTTTTTTCCCCACAAATAGAGCTTTCTTTTGGTGGTATTTGATCACCTCTGCAATAACCTCTGTAATAATGTGCAATAAAAAAAAGAGCGTCGGTTTTGAAAAAAAACAAAAACTTTTTTTTTACTTTTTGCTATAATAAATATCCAAAAAAAAAATATAAAAAAACTAATTTCTTCCTTAGTTTCTGCCGATATATATTCTACATATTTTTGGTAAAAAAAAAATCGCAATAAGCGTATATTGATTGGTTTGCGCAAAAGTTATAACGTCTACAAAATAGGGGATATATTTATGGCATTTTTATTATTATTATTATTTTTTTACTATTAATGGCGGTGATCAGCGATTCTTAGATGGACTGCAATATTGCGGCTGACAGATCGGATACTTTTGACACTTTTTTGGGACCATTGACATTTATACAGCGATCAGAGCTATAAAGATACACTGATTACTGTTTAAATGTCATTGGAAGGGAAGGGGTTAACACTAGGGGGCGATCAAAGGGTTAAGTGTGTTTCCTGGGAGGTGTTTCTAACTGTGGGGGGATTGTCTGAGGGAGGAGAGAGAAAGCTGTTCCCGATTACTGGGAACAGCAGATCTCTCTCCACTTCCATGACAGAATGGGGATTTGTTTACACTGAAAGATCCCCATTCTGTCTCTCTATCCCGTGATCGTGGGTGGCTGGCGGACATCGCGGCCGCTGGCCACACGCGCCTGCTATATCGATTTAAAGGGCCAACGTACCACTACGTCATTTTGCGGGAACGTGCCGACCTGCCGCCATATAATTACAAGTGGTTAAAGCCATGCTGAGAGCACAGGTTGTGCGCAAAGTGCAGTTACCCAGAACAACCAGAGTATTTATGTTTACTGTAATCAGATCTTTTAAGACAGGGCCTGACAAACCCTAGGCACCAGGTCGCAGTGGCAAGAAGAAATTTCGTCCTGGAGTCTGGGCTGCTGCCTGAATGATGCACACTCCCCGCGTGTGCTCCCTGACCCCCTTTTCTGCTATGTATCCCGGGCTCCGCTTGCCCATCTGCAGGCCCAGGGACAGCATAGTGTGTGCCGCCAGGTAGAGGGGAGGGAGAAGAGCGGACACACTTTCCTCTTGTTGTTGATCTGGAAGTGAGGTGTGACCTCAATTCCGAGTCCCCGTTGACAGTTTCCCCGGCCATCAAGGCTGGGAATGAATGTAATGCAGTGCGTTGTGCTCCTGAAGAGCAGCTAACTTCAGGTGTGACTGGGTTGGGGTGAAGGAGTATTCTAGAGGCCGTCGTTTGAACAGCCAATAATGGCCTTGCGCCACTGTAGACTGAACCCATCGAACTTGGTAGTGGGCTTGCCAGACCTGGGCAAATTTGAGCAGCCTGGCTCCACCCAACTTCCCCTGGGAGGGCTTGGCATCTAAAGGGCTTCTGGGTACCTGAGGGAGCGATAGGGGCCTTAGCCCTGTGCGATCTAAGGAAGGTTGATCGAGTACCCCTTCAACCCCTTCTGGAGTCCTTGGCTGGGTGAATACCTCCGAAATCCCGGTACCTGCTTGGCGCCCCTCTGATTGGTGGCATCTGGATCTCCGATCTTAGGGGAAGAAGGCCTGATTTTCCTCCTCTAACCCTGGAGCTGGCAGTGCCTTCCCATCAAAAGACAGCTTGCAGCAGTTCTGCTTTGAGGATGGGTCGGCCGCCCAAGGCTTGAGCCACAAAGCCTTGGCTGTGACTGAGCTAAGTATAGCTCTGGAAGAATGATGTCTATAGCTGTCTCTCCCACAAAGTCCGCCGAGAGTTTTATCTCTTCAAGTACCTTGATGATTTGACCCTGGTTTTAAATCGCATATTCCAGGTAGGGTTGCCACATCATCCCTTTTATCCAGGACACACATTAATTACACAGGTTCTGTGGCTGATTAAGGTGGTAATTAAACTCACTTAGTGCCTTATCTGCATTAAATTAGCCTCAGAACTTGTGTAATTCAGATGTGTCCTGGATTAAAGGGATGATGTGGCAACCCTAATTCCAGGTTATGCGTCTACGCACACATATCGGTTGTTATGGATGTCCAAGCTACGGCGGGCTTACAAGCACCTCCTGCCGTGAGGTAGGACTTTCTCAGGTCCACATCAATGCGTCTATCTAAGACATCACAAAAAAGGAATAGTCTTCCATTGGCAGTGTCACATTCTTGGCCAGTCTAGTAACTGCCACATCCACCATCGGTGGGTTAGATAAAGGTGCTGCCTCCTCCGTGAGTGGGTGCAATTTCTGCTACCACTTGGTTGATGACAATTTTCTTTCACCTTTTCCCCATTTACTTAATGAATGGTGGCACCGTTGCAAACTCCAAGCCTGAACCTTCAGGATCCTCTGCCGAGGAAGGTTGGCTGTAATACTGGGTCTGGGGAATCAGCCTGCCTAATATGCTGGGCTGGCGTCACCCTTCAAGTTCCTGGTACCTCTCTAGTTAGAGGGGTTTTAATGGCTGGGTTTAGCCCAGGTGAAGGGCCCACACCATGTTTGTCCGCTTCCGTTCTCGGTTGTCTGAGACGACTGGAAGATTCTGCCAAGGAGTTTTGGACTACTCTTCTGAGCAAGATTTACCTCTGCTGACTCTCATACTCCTGATCTACTGGCCAGCTGCCTGAAGCAGTTGCTGCAAATTACCTTTCCTGGCATGGGGTCATCTCCACATGACCAACACTTGGCTTTTGGGTGCTGAGCCCTTGGAGGAGAAGCTATGCACTTTCTCTTGAGCATGTATTTGCGCCCTTTGTACTGGGGTCTACCAGGAATTGGAGGAGTCACTCTCTGCCCTGGAAAATTCGATGGTCCAGAGGGTCTCCGGACCTCTTAGAGCAGGAGTGTAAGTGGCCAGGGCTAAAATAGACAGGAAGGCACGCTCATCAGGGCATAATGCACTCTTTTCTCCCGCATCTTCTTACTTACCCAAAGGTGGCCCTTACCTGATAATGCGGTGGTCTTGATTATGTGGTGTTAGGCTCATGCTGGTGGAAGAACCGAAAGGTGCAAATGGGACTGCATGGCAATAGAGAGAAATAAGAGAAGCGAGAGAGGGGGAAAAATAACTACACATACATATAAATATACATACATATACACACACACATACATACATACCCACACTTATTTTTTTAATTTATTTTTTAGGCAAAAAGAAAGAAATTTAGATAAAATAAATCCCAGAAAACCCCCCATCCCCTAGTAATACATTCTTCCTTGCTCCCCTCTTCTATCCCCCTTCGTAGAGTAGCAAGACTTATCTGTCATTGACTGTTCCCCAGAATGAGATGCTGCCTCTGTGGATGCCTAAAAATCGCATGGCATCCATTACCTGCCCATTGTGCCCTTTAGATAGAGCACCTGAGAGAGACTCAGCCCTCCCCCACCTCTGTTCTAATCAAAAAAGGGCCAGTACAATTGAAGGGAAGCCAACGACCATCCACACAAAAGGACACTTTTAAGCTGGCTAAACAGCATACAATCCTCTGCAGATTTTCTCCTTCAGATTTACCAAAACCACACAATAAGAGGTGAAGCCCAAAGAGCCTCAATTTGTATGCAATCAGCCAGGCCCCTGCACCACATGGTCCCAGCAAATCCAAAGGAAATCAGACAACAAAAAGCCGCACAGTATGCATGCGGCCTTAGAGACATGAGAGCAAGAAAAAGAAAAACACTTTATAGAAAACTGACAGACTTGGAAAGAGTTCCATAGGAGAGAAGACATCATGCAGTCCCAACTGCTGGATCTGGACCCCAAAGCAGGCATGCCACAAGAGGGATATCGTCTCTGATTAGAGAACACCAGAAGGGCTCCCCACCTTGTTCATGCATTTAGCAGCCTAAGATGTGGGACCGCGTTCTGGGAGAGGCTTGAACCCAGTTGGACTCTGACGTAGTCGGCAGGTAAGAGCTTATCCTGAGTGTAACGGTCTGTAAGTGTTGATCTTGGAGGACAAAAAGGAGAATGGGGGAGGTATCTCTCAGTCAGACTTTTATAAAGCCTAACAGGTCCTGTGGGTGGATATAGGGGCGAAGCTATATTATATGTATGCTGCCATGTTGGTGTCAAGAAATAAAAGTTAGGCTTCATGTACACAGGACGTTTGAAAACCTCTTCTGAATGCTGGAACTTTACAGCTAGTAACCGATGATTAAAAATGTCGATATTGCCCCTTTTACATGCGTTTATGCGTGTTTTGTGGCATTCATGAGCGTTTGCGTTTTTCACAGATAACAGATTTTACACATCAGTAGACCCTCCCAAATGCCTTCAATGCAGGAAAAAGTCTTTCTCTCTCTACTGATAAGATAACATAGAGGAGAGTTCAGGGGCTGCTGAAAAAAATGCCCAACTGTTTCTAAACATCCGTTTACCAGCTGCAGTGTACATGAGGGCTAACACCCAAGCACATAAAATCCCCCCCCCCCCAAAAAATTGAGGCCCCCCCCACCCCACATATACGCATGTACAAACGTAAACGCACACAGTGGGGCACCTACACCTGAAACCGCTGAACGACAGAATAAGAGCAATAATCCTAGTACCAGACTTCCTTCATAATGCTAAACTGATGACCTTTAGGGAGCTTTTAAAGCGTCACCTATGGAAAATATAGAGTCCTGAAGTTTGTCGCAATTTCACATACGTACGCAAATTTAAGATTTGACATGTTGGGTATCTATTTACTCAGTGCAACCTTGGCTTTTATATTTTACAAAAAGTTTGGGTAATTTATTGGGGTTTTGTGCCCTCCAAAAGTATCTTTTTATGTGTTTTTTAGTTTTGGGATAATATTGTGTCACATAAAAAATTGGAACTACCACTATTTAATTCTCTAGGGTGTCTGCTTTCAGAAAACATCTAATGTTTGGGGGTTTTATGTAATCTTCAGGCCTAAAAATATAAATAAATAATAGTCTTATAGTTATGATATTTCCACATAAAGTGTTGGTGCTCAAAATACTAAAATCAAGGTGCTAAAAAGTGCAAAAGGTAGCAATCAATAGTGTCCACTCTCTGAAGTTGATGAAACGAGGATATGGCCCTCCAGTGCTGTAAACGCTATTCCTTGTTGGGTGTATTATAAGTGCAAATCAAACGTGTTCCCTCCACCAGGTGAAGTGAAGGCTCACCTCATGGGGTGACCCCACTGGGTCTAGCCTCATATGTATATCCACTTATCCTCTGCACTCTGATATTCATATCTCCTTTAAGAATGGTAAGCTAGGAATACTCTTCAATGGTTCCTGACAAGACGACCCCACCAGATCTAGCAGCACATGTATATCCAATAATCCTCCACATTCAAAATGGCATGTCTCCTTTAAGAATGATAGGCTAAGGGCACTCTCCAGTATTTCCCAGGTAACATGCAAAAGAAAGGCTCCAATAGTGCATTATCCATCCCTGTTCACAATTATTGTATTTACTTAGCAGTGCATAACCATCCATTCTTGTTTTAACCAACTGCATGAGGTGACCCAATGTTGCACTGTGCATATACAAATTGTTAAGTATCAAGTACAGGCGGTCCCTTAGTTATGAACATCCGACTTATGAACGACTCCTACTTACAAACGGAGGGAGACAACAGGAAGTGAGAGGAAATCTCCCCATAGGAAGGGAAATTCACTCCTGTAAGAGTTATTATGGGAAAAAGGTGTCTCCACTGATGCTTGATCACCAATCCTTGTTTCCACAACAACCCAACATTTTCAAAATCCAATTATCATTGGGACAGGAAGTGAGGTGAAATCTTCTGAACAGAAACACAGACAGAAAAACAAACATTACAGGGGTGTTACCCCTTCCCTATGCTATCCAAAAAGCTTAAAAATATTTGTTTTGGCTGCAGCTACACTTTAAAAATATACCTGTTCCAACTTACACACAAAATCAACTTATGAACAAACCTACAGTCCCTATCTTGTTTGTAACCCGGGGACCACCTGTATATAGTAAATACCTAAAAAGGCACAGACATTGGTTCTGTAAAGGTGATTGTGAAGTGTAATGAACACTCAACCGCACACACTTGATGCCATTAATTGTTGACCTGAGATAACTGCCTGCCTGCTCAGAGATGTCATTTAGGTAGAATAAGGGAATAAAGGATATATTTGGCTGTACTGACAATAGAAGACAAAAGAAAAGGTTCAGTTTACCCATTGTTTCCAAACCATCTGCCAGGACATTTGTCTTTTCTGCTTTCAGGCCAATGTCCTTAATGATAACTGAGCAGCACTGACTCATTCACTCAAATCTACCTAATAAGGCTTCAGAATACTACATACAAGGTAGGGATAATAAAACCACAGCTGTGGAATATTTACCTTACAAACTCAACTAGTAAAAAAAGCATGTCCATGTTTACCTAATGAAGCAATTTGACTTATTTAACGATGAACAAAAACCAATAGCTTATACAAACGAATCATAATAATTGCTTAAAACAGGGCTTGAAAAATTTGCTTTGAATTTAGGAGCCAGCTAAAAAAGTTAGAAGCCACAGGTGGAACATGTAACATGTTCCTGACGGTGAACTTATCCTTTAAATCTTTCAAAGCTAGAGCAGTTTTATGCGTTTTTTTTTTCCACACATTTAAAAAATCATTTTCCCTATCATTGTTTCAATTGTTTTTTGATTATTTATTAATTAACGCTATAGGATTTTGCACATTATTATAAACAAGAGCACTCCTATTTCTGACCAATTGGAGTCTCTACCTTTTGGGGTCTATTTTATTTTGTATTACCTTTGCATCCATGGAGTGTTCATCACTTAGTCAAAGATGATAGAGGTATATGTCATTTTGTTCTTTTCACATCAGAAATGTATGGTTGGTATGACATTTTATAGCAGCGCTCTCACACATTGCTTTCCATTATCTTATGCAGTTAGTGTTATAGGTAAAAAAAAAAAAAAAAAAAAAAATTTGCATCAACAGCCAATTGTAATAAAAAGAGGCACCAAAATGATCTCTTCTACAAGTTTACAAATCTTTTCTTTTTGAATTTGAAACAATACAGGTGGTCCCCTAGTTACAAACATCCGACTTACAAAGGACTCCTACTTACAAACGGAAGTGAGAGGAAATCTACCCCTAGGAAGGGAAATTCACTCCTGTAAGAGTTATCACTGAAGCTTTATCACCAAGGTTTTTTTCCACACCAACCCAAAATTTTCAAAATCCAATTATCATTGGGACAGGAAGTGAGGTGACATCTTCTGAACAGAAACATAGACAGCAAAACAAACATTACAGGGGTGTTACCCCTTCCCTATACTATCCAAAAAGCCTCAAAATAGTTTATTTGGTTGGAGCTACACTTAAAAAATTTACCTGTTCTGACTTACAAACAAATTCAACTTAAGAACAAACCTACAGACCCTATCTTGTTTGTAACCCGGGGACTGCCTGTAATGGGCCTCACAGGTAGATAGATAGATTAGGTGGCTAGATAGATCAATTATACAGTTTATGTAAATTTTGTGGAGATAATTCAAACCATAGCCATGGTCGCAACACACCAGGCTCATATACATATAAATAAAGTTATTTAGTTTAAAAAGAAGCATTAAAATCAGTGAGATAATATTTGAGATCAATGGAATATAGTCTAATGTGAATAATTCATCTTAAAATTTAAGCACCTTATCCCTGGATTAGTAGCAAGTTTATGGAAGTAGGATGGGACTATATTGGTGCAAATATAGAATCATAACAAAAGGATGGACGTGCAGTGGATTTGACAATTTACAAGTATTGAATATACTATTTACCACATCTTCTAGTGATTTTGTGGAAATTCAGGGTAAGCATGTGGGTTGGCTGAAACCAATGCACATGTGTATAGTAAATTTCTTAAATGATATTGTAGAGGTCTTTTGTATTTTATGATATTTATAAATATTTTGTATACTCTTAATCTATTAGAAGGCGGAAACCCAACAGCGGATAGCATCCCCTGAAGAAGCCCAATAATAGGGCGAAACATGTCGGGAGCTACATCTATACTGCTATAGATATAGACAAGGACACTACACATGGGTTACTAGCATGTTTTTATGATTGTGATTTTTAAAAATTTTGTTAATAAATATTGAAGAATTTTAATCTTATCCTTTTGTTATGATTCTATATTTGCACCGATATAGTCGCATCCTACTTCCATATACTTGCTAATATTTGAGAGCAATTTGCCTCCTCATCCTGTGACATAATTATGTACACTATATTAACCATGTTATTATTCAACTGTCTTGAGACACAAGACATGATTCTACATCATTTCATTTTTCTATGATGTGTATTACTTTTACTGGAAAAAAAAATAAAGAAACCATACTTAAAATCATTAACAATGCTATTACAATATATTTTATATATATAGTATAATACATTTCTATAATGAATTTTACATATTCATTTTTATTTATTTTTTAATTTTTTTAGGTC
Organism: Glandirana rugosa; assembly: GCA_018402905.1. Taxonomy (NCBI): domain Eukaryota; kingdom Metazoa; phylum Chordata; class Amphibia; order Anura; family Ranidae; genus Glandirana; species Glandirana rugosa. Next base: position 3,130,189 of record BLSH010310864.1, read on the forward strand.
GCTTACATTTTTTATAGTGTTTTATTATTTATTTAGTCCTTTTGATCACCTAAACCTGTAGGTTGAAACAAAAAACAAACATCTATGGCAGATAGATGACAGTTATTGAATTGTTTTCTTTTAGCAGGTGTCATTCCTGCGCAGCTCTGAGCCCTTCTGATGGTGCTGGTGCTAAAAAATTTTGGGAGGTGCAAACAAAAAAGCCAAAAACTCACTTACATCTGTAGAATGTCCTGGGCGTGCCACTGCCCGGGGCGCCTTGTGTTCCACGAGACAAGAAGCTGGAAACCGGAAGTGACAGATGCAATGGCGCTCAAAGCCCCGCCCTATGCATTGAGAACCGTCTAATCACATGAGACCAAAAATAATGTGCCCCTTAGGCCCCATTCACACCTGAGTGTTTTGTAGCTTGAAGCCTGAAGCTACAAAACGCTTGAGGGGAAGAAATCAATGATTTTCTATGGAGTCCGATCACATCTCCTCTGAAAAAACGCTTGAAGCCAAACGCCTGAAGCTCAAAAAAGTTCTGGAGGTATTTTTGTAGCTTGATTTGGGTGTTTTTCTACTTTTTACAGGTCAAAAGGTGACCTTTTGACCTGTACAAAATTGCGTTAAAAATCGCAGCAAAATCACAGTAAAAAATGTGTAATTTTAGCTGCACGGAGTATGCTCCACTTCCACGCCCCTCCTACTAAGACATTCATCAGTCTCTGGTGTCCATGCCTCCTCAACAGATATTCTCCTCATTCTCTCCAACTCACCCTACAACTACACAAATTGTTGATTGAGCAATATCCACCCGCTTCTAAACAGACATTGTTCACTCAACAGTGTCAACATCTCAAGGGGATTTAGTTCTAGTCCCAGCAATCCACCATGTAATGAATATAAATAAAGGCAGACATGTTTGAAGTCCAACCTTTGTGATGATGACCATGGCTGCCCCTATAGCTACATTGGAAAAAAAATGTATACATTAAGACACAGGATTACCAAGGGAAAATAAAGGAAAAAAGCCTGAATAAAGAAAAATGAGTGGACTGGTAAACTGCAGTAAATTATATATTATTCAGATGCAATTTGCATGCAACTTTGAGGGTTTAACATTGAAGTCTATGGACCTCATGTTGCATCAAAGTTGGACCAAAGTAATGCAGGGACTACTTTGAAGTCGGCACAACTTGAAGTCATACAGATATGAACTGTTCTCATTGGAAGTAATGGGGAACAACTTGTCATGCGACTTTGCTGTCCCAAGTCGCAGGACAAGTCGCATAAGTGTGAAAGGGACCTTAGGAGCATTTAGGAGCATTGAGCGTTTTTTTCTGCTGGAAAAAAAAACGCTCCAAAAACTCTACAAAAACTAATTTTTCTGCTCCGAACTCTGAAGCTCAAAAAAATGCTAATAGCCTAAAGTAGTGTGCGTAGACACATAGGATAACACTATGGGGTTGATTTAATAAAGCTTGAAATTGCAAAATTTGGTGCAGCTCCACACAGAAACCAATCAGCTTCAAGGTTTTATTGTCAAAGCTTGATTGAACAAGCTGAGGTTAGAAGCTGATTGACTAGCATGCAAAGCTGCACCGTTTTTTGCACTCTCCAGCTTTAGTAAATCAACCCCTATGTAGCTTCTAGGAGCTTAAAAAAACTCTAGTGTGCATTGAGCCTTAGGCTAGGTTCACACTGCTGTGAACTGTACTGTGAATAGATTGCGTTGCGATAGATTAAATTCGCAAGTCATCTCCAATAACATAGTGTTCTACCAGTGCAGTTCACATTGACGCTTTGTGAATATAATCCGTGAAGAAAAAGGGTCCTGTGCCAATTTGATCCGTGTGCGATGCTGTGCGTTGCGAATTCAGCTCCATAGACTACAATAGAAAAGGGATTGAAAACGCAATCTCCCATTCACATCACTGCGATAGCTTCCCCCTCCAACTCCAGCTACAGCTTTGCAGTAGATTCGCACCAACACATGTAGAAATCGCACTTGTGTCTGTACTGAAAAAACTCGCATCGCAATCGTATTCAATTCGCAGAAAATTCGAACCGCAGCAGTGTGAACCTAGTCTTACTCTGAAAAACATGGCTATTCAGTGTTTGAGTGTTTTTGAGCCATAGGCTTTTGTGGGAGTATAGTTTTGCTAAAAAACGCAAATGCTTAAAAACGCTAATGCAAAAACACTGCGAAACCCTTCAAAAACTCACAGCATTCTACAGCTAAAGCTACTGGCATTTTTATAACATCCACTGTGCATGAGGCCTTAACCACTTGCCGACTGCGTATAGTATACATACGGTGGCAAAGTGGCACGTTCCCGCAAATCGTCGTTTATAAAAGGCGATCCACGCATGCTCGAGTAGCGGGCAAGTGCGCACCGGCTGGACCGTCCACCCGCGACCCGCGATCACCTGTGAGAGAGCCAGAACGGGGTACAGCTGATGTAAACACAGCTATTCCCCTCTCTGATGGGAACATGACAGACCTACTGGTCCCTGTACTCGGGATCAGTTAGATCTCTGGTGCCCCTGGCAGCCCAGCCCCCATACAGTTAGAACACACCCAGGGAACACAGTTAACCCCTAGAGCACCCCCTGCAGGTTAACCCCTTCACTGCCAATGACACTTAAACAGTAATCAGTGGCTATTTTTAGCTCTGATCGCTGTATAAATGTCATTGGTCCCAAAAAAGTGTCAAAAATGTCTGACATGTCCGCCACAATATTGCAGTCCTGGTAAAAAATCGCAGATCACCGCCATTACTAGTAAAAAAAAAAAAAAATTGTAAACACGCCATAAATTTATTCTCATGGTTTGTAAACGTGGCAACTTCTTTTGCGCAAACCAGTCAGTATACACCAATTTTCTTTTAACCACAAATACGAGGACGTATATATATCGAGCAAAACTGATGAATAAATTTGTGTTTTTATTATTTTTTTTTTTTTGGACATGTATTATAGCAAAAAGATATATATTTTTATTTTTTTTTCAAAATTGTTGCTATTTTTTTGTTTATAGCGGTGATCAGAAGCGACGCAGAGGGGATCAAATACCACCAAAAGAAAGCTCTATTTGTGGGAAAAAAAGGACGCAAATTTTGTTTGGGTACAACGTCGCACAACCGCGCAATTGTCAGTTAAAGAGACACAGTGCCGAATTGCAAAAAGTGCTCTGGTCCTAAAGGGGGTAATTCTTCGGGGCTGAAGTGGTTAAAGTGCAGCTTTTTGATTCCATTTTTTAGAATGGTAAACGTATATGTTTTTCACCATACTTTACAGAACAACTATTGGTATTTGCTGTCTCTTGTTACAGTTATTATGTTTCCTTGAAAAGAGGTTTTTCCAGCATAAAGCCAATTATAGAGCTTCAGAAAGTGTCTGCCTTGTGCTTTTTTGACAGAAATATTCTATTTAATTGAAGGAAGCCAGTGGTTTCTTGTTTGTTTCATGTTATAGCTGCTATGAGCCATAACACATTGCCTTATGTTGCAGGCTGTTACACTGGACATAAAGCGGGGCATATTCTGACATAATGAAGAAAGGCGCACACAGAAAAAGAAGCAGCATAGAACTTATTACTGCCTATCACCTATAAAGAATGACAGAACTACTTCTAAATAGGAATTATTCACATATGCGCTCAGAGAATATTTCCGTAATGTTCTGGGGAAATATTAATGGCTTTAGTGATGTGATTTCTTTTTAGGACATTTAATCATTAATCTTTAACAAGCAGCTCAGCTATACTTTCCATTATACAGAACGTGCATCATTGCCGCTTTAAAACCTGTACTTAGGGAAATATGGAAGCCGACATTGTTGACCCTTTTTTTTTTTTAAATGCTAGTTGTCTTGGTGAAGACAGTCTAAATACAGTCTAAAAATGAATGTGAAATGAGAAAAAAAAATGTCTATTTCCCAGTAGCTATTTCCTTAACCACTTCAGCCCCGGAAGGATTTCACACTTTAGGACCAGAGCACTTTTTGCGATTTGCAACTGCGTCGCTTTAACTGACAATTGCGCGGTCATGCGACGTTATACCAAAATGAAATTTGCGTCCTTTTCTTCCCACAAATAGAGTTTTCTTTTGTGGTATTTGATCACCTCTGCGTCATTTCTGATTGCCGCTATAAACAAAAAAATGGTGACAATTTTGCAAAAAAAAGCAATTTTTCTTACTTTTTGCTAAAATACAAATCCAAAAAAATATTTAAAAAAACATTTTTTTTCATCGGTTTTGGCCGATTTATATTCTTCCTCATATTTTTGGTTAAATAAATCGCAGTGGGCATTTATTGATTGGTTTGAGCAAAAGTTGCCGCGTTTATCAATGATGAGAATTCATTTCTGGGGTTTTTATTGTTTTTTACTAGTAATGGCGGCAATCTGCGATTTTTAGCGGTACTGTGATATTGCAGCGGACATGTCGGACCATGTTGACACTTTTTTGGGACCATTGGCATTTATACAGCGATCAGTGCTATAAAAATGCACTGATCACTGTATAAATGCCATTGGCAGTGAAGGGGTTAACCTGGAGGGGGCGCTCTAAGGGTTAACTGTGTTCCCTCAGTGTTTTCTAACTGTATGGGGGCTGGGCTGGCAGGGGGAGGGGAGTGATCATGGCTTCCATATAGAGGAAGCCTGTGATCACAGCCCTTCCCCCTCTGTCAGAACGGAGATCCGTGCTTACATACACGGACCTCCGTTTTCTCACTGCGGGGGTGGGGGGGCCATCGCGGGAAGCCGGCAGAGATCAAGTCCGCCATACCCGTTCCCTGGCCCCCCGGAATACGGTGTGCTTGCGCTCACAACACTAGTTATCGTGGCCGCCATCAGGTGACGGTGGTTTACATTAGTGAGCCACTTTTCTTCCATTACGTGGTTGTAAACTCTCTTAAGAAAAAAAAAAAAACTGAAACAAAGACATAATGAGCTAGGATGCATACTAGCTCATTATGAAATACTTACCTTTGAACGAAGCTGTTGCAGCGGTCTGGGCACACCGATGTGACCGACGACATGATACTTCCGGGTTCGGCGGCTCCATCCAATCACAGCCCACTCATGCGCTGTGATCGGCCGGAGCTGCATTGACGTCACTCCTGAGCATGCGCGTGGGAGCAGCCAGTTGCGGCACATTATCATCATTCTTCAGTGCGCATGTGACGATGACGTCGGCACATGGAGGAACAGGGAATATCTCCTAGACCGTGCAGGTTTAGGAGATATTCCCGGGACCTACAAGTAAGCCTTATTATAGGATTACCTGTAGTTTTAAAGTGGTTGTACTGAGTTTACAACCACTTTAAAGTGGAAGTAAGCTTTTTTTTTTGCACTTCTACCTACAGGTAAGTCTATAATAAGGCTTACCTGTAGGTACTGTGAATATCTCCTAAACTTGCACTGTTTAGGAGATATTCACACTGCATGCAGCTGGTGATGTCACCGAAGTATGCACTCTGAAGGCACAGCATACCCGTACCTTCCCTTCAGAGCCCCGTGCCCCGGTCCGTGATTCCCGTGCACATGGAGCACACCTGGAAGGAAGACCGGGTGAAGATGGAAGTCTTCTCAGCTGGAACAACGATTTTCATAATGCTATGCATACTAGCACATTATGCTTGGAATCAAGACTGAGGAGGAATGTAATTGATGCACTGTGCACTATTTAAATGTCATTTTTGCCTGGAGTTGAGCTTTAGGTTATTTAATTGCTTCGATACCGGGCACTGTCACCCCCTTCGTGCCCAGGCCATTTTTCAGCTTTCACGCTGTCACATTTTGAATGACAATTGCGCGGCCATGCAACACTGTACCCATATGAAATTTTTTATCATTTTTTTCACACAAATAGAGCTTTTTTTTGGTGGTATTTAATTATCATTTTTTTATTATTATTTATTGCTAAATAAATGAAAAAAGACCGGAAATTTTGAAAAAAAAAGTTTTGCTTTGTTTCTGTTATAAACATTTGCAAATAAATATTCTTTCTTCATACATTTATTTGGTTACATTTCTTTGGTGAAAATAACCCAAATCAGTGAATATTATTTAGTCTGTAGGAAAGTTATAGAGTCCACAAACTATGGTATATATATATATATATATATATATATCTCTGAAAAGGTATTTAGTAAGGGGGCATGCCGAGTTTTTTGAAGTTGTAATTTTTTGGTCACAATTTCTGGGAAAATGAAAAAAAAAAATTCAGAATTTTTTTTTTCATGTAACTGGTGTGGCATTTATCAGGGACACTGACTGGGGACAGTATGTAACAAAAAGAAAAAAAATAAAGTTTTATTCATTTTTTTGTTTTCTTTTTGATTCCATGTTTTCTTTTTTATAATATTTTTTTTAACACACTGTGGCCAGAGCAACACAGTGTTACCATAGTAACACTGTACTACTCTATGGAAGTGATCAGTATTTTTTTACACATAACGATTGCTTATACTAGTGAATTTCACTGTTATAAGCAACAATTTTTACTGAATGAAATAGATTCATTCAGCCCGGGTTCACACTTGTGAAGGTGCCGATCACATGCGATCTCTGAGTAATGCGAGTTCAGCCAAACAGTTGTATGGCTGAACTCGCATTAGATTCACACAAAAAAAGGTGCTGGGACCTTTTTTCCCGCAGTGGAATCGCATCGCATGGGTGTTTTCACCCATGCATTCCAATTCATGTGCGAGTTCACAGTTAGCACAGCGATCTGTAAACAAAACTGGCGGTGTCATTAACTTTGTAATGACATCCACAGTGGTTCACAGAGGGCAGTGTGAACTGCCTGCAGGAGTGAGGCAATGCAGGAACTGACTCTGTAATTGCGCCGATTCCTGCATCGCACATATGTGAACCAGGGCTCAGTGTTTACTAATGTGGTTAGCTGTGATTGGCCACAGCTATTCACATAGTACAGATGGGCTGTGATTGGCCCTGTCTGTACCATGTGATTACTGTGACCAATCAGAGAGATCAACACAATAGTACATAATGAATAGCATGAATCAAAGTCATTCATTATGTACAATTGTCATGTGATCTGCTGTGAGTGTTCATGATGCGTGCTCCCGGAGGACATCATGTCATGAAGTCCACCCAGAACAACGAACGTATGAACTGAACTGGTTAAAACGGAATGTGTCTTAGCAGAAATAGTCTGCGGATGACATAACAAGTAATCACAGTAATAACACAAGCTATCAGAGCAAATATGTCTCATGTGTTTGCTTAGTTTTTTTTTAATAATAGATAGTAAAGCAAGGTAAACTCTCATATTGATTTAAATATTAAAACACACCATTATTTATCATCTAATTTAACGGATCTTTATTGTATCAGTTTTCTGTAATAAAAGAGGTCACATCATAATTAATGGGCAGAAGGGGGAATCCAAGCATAAGCTCTTACAGGTCACATGCAGTCCAGTTGACAATGACATATGCCTCAATAGCAGAGTAGTACTAGAATTTTTTTGCCTCCATCACTAAGGGCCAGTTCACACCATGAATCGCACAGGAACCTGCTGTGCATTCCTGTGCAATTCAAATGCGATCCGGGTAAAGTTTGATTACAGCCCATTTATTAGAATGGTCTGAACCCATGCTGGACCACAGTAAAACTGGGGCATGTACTACTTAAGAAATGCACAGCAACCAGATTAAGTGGTACTACTATGCAGGCAAATGCACTGTGTTTGCGACCTGCGTTTGGGATTTCATTAAGTTAACACTGACACCCGCTGCAGTTCGAAAGTGTAGTGTGTTTTAAATGTACTGCAGAAAACACACAGGTTTCCCACACTGCGTTTCTGGTGTGAACCTGTGAATCGGCCCTAAAACCGAGCAGATAAAGGGCATAAAACGTACCATCAAACTTTATTTAAAAAACAAAGTGGAATAAAATATTTAAGCCAGCCATACATAGATCGAGGGCTGGTTCAGGAGGTATCAGCCAAGTTTCAATTCATATATATGCACTGTGGCTGTACAGAAGTCAAACTACTAATCAACTTCTGTAGTCAGATTTTCCCCGCTCGTAGCCTGCAATGCTGCTCAGTGTATTCTGATGGTGGGGAAGTCTCCCCGCTGTCAGAATACAATAGTGCAGTGGGAGGATTCCCCCATCCAAATGCAATGTGTGGATGGGGGAATCTGGTCGGTTTTTTTATTCAACCCGCTGGATGAACTAACAATGAAAAAAAGGGACTTATATATGAGCTGCCTCAGTCGACCACAATCTATTTTCATTAATGTAAGAACACCAAGCTGCAGAAAGACCATGGTTGTACAGAATAGATTTATGTTTTTTGCATTAAAGAGATATTACAGTGTATTTTAAGTAAGAACGTTTGTACATTTTTACATGTTTGTTCTTCCATAATATAAATATTAATTATAAAAAATAGTAGTTTATCCAGTACAGACAGAGTAGATTAGCCTTTACAACAACACAGCTTTACAACTAGGGTTGCACCGAAACCACTTTTTTGCCACCGAGTACCGATACTTTCATTTTTGTAGTCGCCGATACCAATTACTGATACCTATCGCGTAGATAGGGGGGTGATGTGGGAGGTGGTTGTTAGGGAGCTGGATGAGGGCAGGGTTGAAGGGGGGAGTAGAGGGGTAAGTCAGGGCAGGGTAGTGGAGGGTGGGGTGAAATAGAGATTGTGGGGTGGGAGAGTTGAGATGAAAAAGGCTGTGATCGCTGGAGGGAAGAGGATGAGAATGGGAGGGTCATCGGGAGACATGGGGGCAGAGGTGACAGCTGGTGGGGGAAGGAGGAGGCAACACAGGGTGGGCAGGAGGACACAACACAGGGAGGGCACAGCACAGGGGATTAGAAGTGCAAAGGATAGGGGGTTTGGAGGGCACAGTACAGGGAGTTAGTAGGGGACAGTAAGGGGGTAAGAGAGCACAGTGCAGGGGTCACTGCTGGCAGTGCACTAGGCAGAGCTCTGTCTCCCATCCATGCACTGTACACAGCCTGAACACAGACAGAGCTCCTGGTCCCCACAGCACACACTATAGTACCCTCCACCAACTATAGTCCCCCCTCAGTACAGCCCCTGATATCAACCACCTCCCATGATATCACACACGACACCCCTGGTCCTCGAGAC
>BLSH010310864.1:3145045-3162308 GCA_018402905.1 Glandirana rugosa
ACATTGCCCTCTGTCTTTTTAATAGCTGTGATAGTTTCTGCTGGGGTATTGGTTTTAATTAAGAAAGCTAGAGTTCTGCCTACGCTTTCTCCCTCTACAAAGGAGCCCTGTTTATAGAATAATCGCTTATTTTCTGCCCTACTAATCTCTAGCATTTTATACTTCTGTTGGCCGCTGATCAGGATTTTATGATTATCTACCGTGGGATTCTCTGCATAATGCTTTTCAGCTTCCTTCAGTTCTCTCACCACTGTCTCCTCCCATACTCTATTCTTCTTTTTAATCTTGGCAATTTGTTGTACCAAAATGCCCCTGATATAGGCTTTTAATGATTCCCACACTACTTCTATCGGTGCTGTTCCAAGATTAATATTAACAAATTCCTCTAGGGCCTTCAATATTTCCTCTGAATTGTTCATGCCTTTTAACCATGCTGGGTTTACTCTCCAAGTCCCCCTATAGTTAGTATTTTGCAATCTCACTGATAGTAAAAAAAAAAATAAAAAAAAAAAGGGTAGTAAAGCTGCACATGCTTAGCTTGGTCTCTATTGCTGGAGAGATCATTTCCTTGTTAAGCTGAGCTAGCCAGGTCACATGATATTGACATCACACATTTGGGTGTGTATACAGATCCTAAATGACAGCCCAGTCTCTCCCTCCTCCTCCATGCCCAGTAACTTAGAAAGAACACAGTGGGTGGGATGTCATGTCTTGATGGATGGATAATCCGCCTCCCATAACAGTATGAGGACACAGGCTGTTGTTGAAATCTCCTCCTACCTGAGCACTCAGGCAGACCCTGCAGTTTATTATGTGACTGTGGTATACAGATCAGACAAAAATGTATATAATGGCAGTATTTTAATGTAAAAAGAAGATTTATAAGCTGTGGGAGGCCAGATGAACTATTTTCATATTACTGGGTTTAGTAACACTTTAAGCACAACCACTGTGTAGCAGAACCACATACGTGATAGGCATTTATGGCTGCTCCTCTATCATTTTCAAACCCCCACCCTTTTCTTGGACAATAAGGGCCCATTCACACAGGGGCAATCCGACTTTGGCGTGACTTTGCTAGGCAATTTTAAGCACGACTTCAGCGCGACCTCAGGCGACTTACAACACAACTTCATGCCAGGCGACTTTGCCTGTGGCCAATCAGAGAAGGGGGGAGGGGTTGCCTGGATATATTTTTTTCTGTAAAAGTCGCTTCTGTATAGATGGGGTATCCGAATTGGAGGCAATTTCAAATGAATTCTATGGGCACAAGTCAGATAGAAGTCGCCTTGAAGTAGTACAGGAACCTTTTCTGTAGTCGGAGCGACATTAATAGTGTGCATTAAGACGGCTCTCATTCACTTCAATGGGATTTCTAATGTCAAGTGACTTGAGGCGACAAAAAGTCGGACCGCAAGTCGCCCCTGTGTGAACGGGCTCTTAACATCTGCCTTGACACCTTCTATGGTGATTGGATTAAGGTGACTTTGCTACCTGTGTGGATGTAAATGCCAGAGTATGTCCCTAAACCCAGTACACATAGCAGGCTGAACGAAAAAAAACTAAGGAGCTCGGTGTACTAACTATGCAGTGTTAGTACAGTAATCTCCTCACTGAGCTATTGTGTTCTGACAGGGGAACTGCCCTCCCCCTCCAGAACACACCGGTCAGCACTCACAGCCATTGGCTGCCAGTGCTGATCAGATGCTGGTTTTCCAGCATGCCTGTTTGACAGAAACTGGATGGTCAGCCGGCTTCTGTTGGACAGGTTGGTGTACACAAGAGGCAAATGTCAGCCGGTTTCTGTTGAACTGACTGATATCGGCCGATATTCGGCCCGTGTGTAGCAGGCCTAACACTCATTAGAACTGGAAATGTGGGCTGGATAAGCCATGAAATGTGTTCAACATTACAGAACAAGTCTAGTTGAATGTAACAAATGACTACAAGCTATACCATGACCTGGAATAATAAAAACCTACATGTACAGGATCTCTAAATAATTAACAACCATACTTTCCCTTTAATTAGGCTTACATTTCAGCAAGTGTTTGTTTTGTTATAAGATATTCAGACATGTGTCAGCATAAGCAGTTACCAAATCAGTATTTTACAATATATAGATGAAAGTATTGCATTTATCAAACATTGGTGTAATAGGGAAATCAGCACGGCCTTGTAATATACTCCTAGACTTACACTTAAAATATTCCCAAGAGTGCTTGTAGCTGTGCCAGACTGCAATTTCATTTTAAATTCAGCACTGTCTAGAGACTGAATATATAAAGGGGCACATACAGAGGAAAAGAAATCCTGAGTTAAATATGTAGACTGCTAGCTATGTGTTCATCACATCAGCCCAGCACTACAGCTAGGGAGTGAAATTTTCCTTTTCATTTTGTTGTTGTAAAATCTACAGGAGCTGCATCCATGATTGGAGAGCACTACTGTAATTTACAAGCAGGGATTCAGTCACCAATCTGTGCAAATGAGAGTCGGGGCTTAAACCCCTAACAGGGATCGCCCAGTAGGGATTCCTGACTAGCTAAGTGTGGAAGAAAGCTGAAAGGAGTTGTAAAGACAAAATGTTTTTTATCTTAATACATTCTATGCATTAAGATAAAAAAAACTGTGTGTAGCAGCCTCCCCAGCACCCCCTAATTACTTATCTGAGCCCCTTCTCTCTCCAGCGATGTCCACGAGTGTCTTAGCTTTCCCAGACACTCCTTCTGATTGGCTGAGACACAGCAGCAGTGCCATTGGCTCCCGCGGCTGTCAATCAAAATCAGTCAGCCAATCAGGGGAGAGCGGGGCCTGGACGGGTCAGGGATCCGTGCCTGAAAGGATGCACGGAGCTCTGACTCGGCTCAGATGCCCCCATAGATAGCTTCTGGCTTTGGGGGCATTCCATAGGAGGGAGGTGCCAGCAGCAGCAAAAAGGGACCGAGAAGAGGAGGATCTGTGCTGCTCTGTGCAAAACCAACTGCATAGAGGAGGTAAGTATAATATGTCTGTTATTTAAAGTGGATGTAAACCCACCACCTACCCAGTATAAACTAACGACACAGTATTAATGTATATATACATGCAAGCCTCCTGCATCCATCCCTACCTTTCAAATGTCCTTCCTGTAAGCACTAGCATCTCTGTAAAACTCTGAAATCAGTGGGTGTCTGTGTTTGCTGGAGTTTGGTGGGTGGAGTTGTGATGTCACAAGCCTCCCCACCCACCTCTATACTGAGACACTGAGGAGGGAGGGAGGGGGGAGTGTAAAACTTTCTCTGCTGTGTGAAGGAGATAAGCAAATTGCTTGTCACTCACAGAGCAAGGGGCGGATCGACTGCGTATTTCCCTGTTAGTCAGACTTTCTCTTCCTGGAAAAAGATAAGCTCATTACTCACAGTTGGATTACCGTATATACTCGAGTATAAGCCGTCTCGAATATAAGCCGAGGCACCTAATTTTACCACAAAAAACTAGGAAAAGTTATTGACCCGAGTATAAGCCTAGGGTGGCAAATGCAGCAGCCAGAACACAGGAATTGGAGCCAGAACACAGGAATTGTAGCCAGAACACAGGGACAGGGAGCCAGAACACAGGAATTGTAGCCAGAACACAGGGACAGGGAGCCAGAACTCAGGGATTGTAGCCAGGACACAGAGACTGTAGCCAGAACACAGGTATTGTAGCCAGGACACAGGGATTTTATCCAGGACACAGAGACTGTAGCCAGAACACAGGTATTGTAGCCAGGACACAGGGATTTTAGCAGGACACAGACTGTAGCCAGAACACATAAGGGATGAGTAAGGTAGATTCACATTAAACAGAGCTGTGCTGCTTCTAAGAGCCGTTCTGTGCTGTGTAAGTGTGACTAAACACATTGGAATGCAAAGAATGCTGAGAGAGAGCTGCAGCTCTTCACGGAGATCAAGAGGTGGGTGGGACTGAACAGCTAACATCAGCTTGTTCCGCCCACCTCCCCGACATCAAGCTGAGAATCTGACACCTCTCTCAGCATTCTCTGCATTCCAATGTGTTTAATCACACTTACAAAGCACAGATGGCTCTTAGCAGCAGCACGGCTCTGTTTAATGTGAATCTACTCATCACCCACAGACACTGACTCGAGTATAAGCCGAGGGGGGTCTTTTTCAGCACAAAAAATGTGCTGAAAAACTCGGCTTATACTGGAGTATATACGGTAACTCTTTGTGGCAAGACTGGGCACAGATGATATGACATGCTATACTCTACCAGGCAGATTTATTAATTACATTTTTTTAATCCGGGTTTACATCCACTTTAAAAAACCTCTATTTGCTACTTGTCGACAAAAAGTTCTATCAGAAAAAAACCCAGTCTATTTGGACATAAATGTATATACAGTACCTGTGTACACGAGGTCTTAAGAGGATAGAAAAAAGGGACATGGCCTCCTTTCACACGGAGACCTCCCTCATTTTCTAGGATTGAAGGTGCTGTGTTGTGAATACACATGATGACTGACCATTTACCCGTCTTTAGACACAGTTCTATTTTTTGCTGCATACTTACATCACTGAGTGACAAGTGATATTGAAAAGTATATGCTCTAACCAATCTTTTTTTCTGTCCTTAGTGTAATATGTTAAAGGAGTTGTAAAGGAAGAATTTTTTTTTATCTTAATGCATTTTATGCATTGATATAAAAAACCTTCTGTGTGTGGAAGCCTCCCCAGCACCCCCGAATTACTTAATTAAGCCCCTTCTCTCTGCAGCCATGTCCACGAATGTCTAAATCGTCCAGAACACTCCTCCTGATTGGCTGAGACACAGCAGTGGCGCCATCAGGGGAGAGAGGGGGCAGGGCCAGGTTGGGGTTCCGTGTCTGAATGGATGCACGGAGCTCTGACTTGGCTTGGGTGCCCCCAAAGAAAGCTGTGGGCTGTGGGGGCACTCACCAGAGGGAGGAGCCAGGAGCAGAGAGGAGGGACCCGAGACCCGAGGGACTGCACAGAGGTGTCTAGTATAACATGTTTGTTATTTTAAAAAAACAAGCCTTTACAATTACTTTATCTATCAATCACTGACGTTTTCTTACCTTGAAGTGGCATTAGCTTTCCCTGTTGTTTTGTAAAATCAATAAAGATATATTTCCCTCTGAAGTGATATTAAAGCGGTTATGAACCGCTGGACGTTTTTTTTTTTCTTTTCTTTTCTTATCTGCAAGGTAATGTCATTATGTGCTAGTATGCGACGCATACGCAAAAAATAACAAACATGTTATACTTACCTGCTGTGTGCAATGGTTTCGCACAGAGCAGCCCCTATCCTCCATTTTTCAGGTGCCCCGCTGGCGCTCCTGGCTCCCACTGTTGTGTCTCAACCAATGAGGGAGGAAAGATCTGGGAGAGTTGCTGCTCTTGTGCACATTGCTGGATCAATATGGGGCTCAGGTAAGTATTAGGAGAGACTGGGGTGCTGCTGCAAACAGGTGTTTTTTTACTTTCATGCATAGAATGCATAGAAATATAAAAACCTTCAGCCTTTATAACCATTTATTTATCTTAATCTGATTAATTTTTCTCCTATACAAACATGACTGATTTTTTAATTTTTGAGCTGTGTTCTAACCCATGTGTCCAAAAACACAGCTAGATAAACACCTGAAGCTATCAAAACTATCCAGATAGAACAATGTTATGTGGGTGCTTTAAAAGGAAGCAGAGCAAGTGAACAATTGGAAGATTATCTTTATTCTGATCCCTTTGTATTATACTGGATAACAGATGTCATGTTTTGTCACCCATCTATTAGTAAAGTTAAAACCTAACGATACTCTACTATAAAGAAGGTTGGCTCCGCCACTTATACATATGAGGTTTTAATTCTTTTTCAGCTGATAATCGTATTATTTTTTTGTGCAATCTTGTGATTAAAATAATGTAATTTGTAATTGCACAGTGTGGTTCTCTGATATGAGACACTACTTGTTTTATGTAGAGAGATAATAAATCTTTCAGCATGGGCTCTTGTGCAGTCACCTAGGCCAGCTGGTGTGTAGGAGTGATGTCTCCCTACATTGAGTTGTTTCATGTGAAACAAGACTGATAGGCAGAGCAATGAGCACCTCTGCTTGTCATTCTTGTACAGTAGATCACTCATCAACCATGTAACATCATAAACACATCTGTAATGGACACATTTTTTGTATTAAGCATCTGCAGAACCTTATCTTTGACCAACACACATCAAGGTGGCAATCATTTAACTGTGCCAGATGTTTAACATACTTTTTTTTTTTAATTCCTTTAAGTCAAAAAGTCAAATACATTTCACTGTAAAGCACCTAAATGAATGTAAATGCCATGTTTTTTCTTTGGTTTACATTTACTTGCTGTTTGCTTCTGCTGTATTTGTTCTGAAACCATTCCTGGACTTTGGTAGGAACTTCCCTAAAAACGCTGCTAAAGTTCTATAGGAGAAAAAACGTCTTTAGCAGATCTTCACATTTATCATGAACTTTCCTGCTCTCTGTCCCTCTCCCACTCCACTACAGAAATATCTGTTTGTTTTTTATTTTTTTTTTTTTATTGTAGATGTTTTGGTTCTGCCTGGCCCCACACACCCTGCCACCACCGCAATCGCCCCCCCTCCTCCCTCTTCACCTAGGCGAATGACATACCGTTCACCGGTGCCTCCTGAAATATGTGACTCGGTTATCCCAGGAGGCACTGGGAGCACTGCATGTTATTCCATTTATTAAAGGAGAAGGGGGTGCCTCATTGGGAGGCTGCGCCTGAACTTGGCCTGAACCCAGAAGAGCCGGTAGCCTCCCAAAGCCGTGACAGGAGAAGATGGCAGCTCGGGACCTAAATGATGGCTGCAGAGGACAGGACAATGCTGGATCCTCTGGGTGGGTGAGTATCTGAACTGGGTAAACCTAAGAGCCAGTCTAACCTATGAATACTGATATATAGTATCGTTGAAGACGTAGAGCAGAACAACCTCATCTGCGCTGACCTACAGGACAGCTAGAAAGATGTAGATGAATATAGTCAATATCTGCCAACACTTTTTGAATTTAATTGAATTAAATGATATTACACAATATACAAGTCTTGACACAGTTCCCATGTAATTGCTTACAGTATGTTCAAAACATTTAACCTGTCCTCCTTTTAAATTATGGTATAAAGTTCTGGCCATAGCTAGTAAAAGCCCAAGAACGGTGGCGGTGAGGTCTTCTCCCACTCCCTCCCGAGCTGTTGGTTTTAGCCAGCCTCGCCTCGTGCTGCTCTGCTCACTAGGCTGGCCGATTACTGTTTGAAGACACCGCTGCTGTTGGTGGTGGCGCCGGACTTAACTCGGCACACGGCGCCACCAGACCAGCAAGACTGAGGAGTCTCCAGGAACTCAACTCAAAGAGCAGCTTCTGCAGTGCTTTGGGCCCAGGAGCTCTAGGCATGGAGGAGGAAGAAGTTAAATCCTCCTCTGCTTTCAACACTGGGCAGTGAGGGAGTTGCGGCCATGACGTCACTGGTTGCTAGGCGCCAGGTGGTTCTAGCATCCAGTGACAAGGAGTAGAGACGAGGCGGAGCCGGCGCTACAGCGGCTCAGTCCATCTATGTCCCCTGCATAATTCCAGACTGGTCAGTTTAATTGGGGGGGGCACAGTACAATGTTGGGGGGGTCATGGCCCCCTCCCGTCCCCCTAGTGACGCCCCTGCAAGAACAAAATGAATAGTTGTACTTTATGTATATTTAAAAGTCAACTGAGCCCAGATTTAGTCAAGAAAATGCATTCTAAAGTGTATTTAAAATCAGAAAATTTTATACAGCAGTTAGCACTCCTGTCAAACTTTTATTACCATCTAAGTCTACGCTAAGTGAATTTACCTGATGACTTTATTGGGAATGAAAGTGATCAGAGATCAAAACTTTTGAGTAATTAGTAGAACAGAATAGAGGGGAAATTAAATAAGAATGTCTGTCCTGGTGACAACTGTCAAAGAGGGGATTTCCAGCACTTTAGAGAATTTTCCTTTCACATCTACAGAACAAGAAGTGAAGGAAAATTATGCCCATGGGGTACAGGTGTAAAAAACAGGGTAAAAAGGGGTTATCAATTCTATCCAAAATGAGAAAAGATGAGGTGCTGCTGAGCTACCCCAAGTTAGCTTTGTTTTTCCAAGTCTTACTCCTGAGCTTATGAGTCAGAAATAATATCTCCTGGTTACTGGTCTTCTAGTTGCTTGACCTTATAATAATAATTCACACTGTCCCCTTGGTTGTAATAGCATAGCAGTAGCAATTTAAAAAGCCCTGTAGTTAAGATTGATATAACAGTTATGGAGTTTTATTTGATACCATAATGAAATTTCATAAGCCAGGAGAAGGCAAGTATTATCAACATGAAGTTGATAATTTGGGTTTGTTAGTCCTCAGGTGACCTCTCTCTTTCGCATAGCTTAAAGAGTCATTCCCTGGCAAATTAAATAAAGTAATGCAAATGTAAGACTTTCATAGGTAAACCTGCACAAATAAAATTTAAGCCAAATATTTATAACTCTTCTACAAGCCCAATACCGACTAGTTATCCAAACTACTCATTCATTAATTAAAGATCAAAAGCCATACATATCATTAGTGCCGTGTATACATTGACATTTTATTTAATAATAAAATTGTTTTCTCCTTGATTTATGTACACCAATCGGCCACTTAATTAGGTAGTCGTGTTCAATTGCTTGGCAACACAAATTGCTAATCAGCCAATCACATGGCAGCAACTCAATGCATCTAGGCATCAGAATGGGGAAGAAAGGGGATTTAAGTGACTTTGAAGGTGGCATGGTTGTTGTTGGCAGACGGGCTGGTCTGAGTATTTCAAAAACTGCTGATCTACTGGGATTTTCACACACAACCATCTCTAGGGTTTACAAATAACCATTCGTTACAACCAAGGTATGCAGAATACCATCTCTGAAAGCACAGCACATCGAACCTTAAAGCAGATGGGCTACAGCAGCAGAAGACCCCACTCGGTGGCCATTCTTGTCAGCTAAGAACAAGAAACTGAAACTACAATGTGCACAGGCTCACCAAAATTGGCCAATAGAAAATCGGAAAAATGTTGCCTCGTCTGATGAGTCTTGATTTCCGCTGCGACATTCAGATGGTAGGGTCAGTCTTTGGCGTAAACTATATGAAAGCATGGATCCATCCTGCCTTGTATCAACAGTTCAGGCTCGTGGTGGTGGTGTAATGGTGTGGGTGATATTTTCTTGGCACTCTTTGGGCCCCTTAGTACTAATTGAGCATCATTTAACCACTTCAGCCCTGGAAGGATTTACCCCCTTCCTGAACAGAGCACTTTTTGCGATTCGGTACTGCTTTGCTTTAACTGACAATTGCGTGGTTGTGCGATGTTGTACCCAGGCAAAATGGCCGTCATTTTTTCCCACAAATAGAGCTTTCTTTTGGTGGTATTTGATCCCCTCTGCGGTTTTTATTTTTTTTGCGCTGTAAACAAAAAAGCGACAGTTTTGAAAAAAAAGACAATTTTTTTTTACTTTGTGCTATAATACATATCCAAAAAAACCCAAATATATTCATCAGTTTTAGCCGATATATATTCTTCTACATATTTGTGGTTAAAATAAATTGCAATAGGCTTATATTGATTGGTTTGTGCAAAAGTTGCCGCATTTACAAACAATGAGAATTAGTTTATGGCGTTTTTACTTATTTTTTTTGTTTTTTTTACTAGTAATGGCGGCGATCTGTGATTTTTATCGGGACTGCGATATTGTGGCGGACTGATCAGACATTTTTGACACTTTTTTGGGACCATTGACAGTTATACAGTGATCAGATCTAAAAATAGCCATTGATTACTGTATAAATGTCACTGGCAGGGAAAGGATTAACCTGCAGGGGGCAATCAAGGGGTTACCTGTGTTCCCTCACTGTGTTCTAACTGTGTGGGGGCTGGGCTGGCAGGGGCATGACAGATCGAACTGTTCCCGATCACAAGGATCAGTAGATCACTGTCATGCCCACTGGCAGAATGGGGAACCGCCATGTTTTCCTCGGCAGTTCTTCCTCTGTACAAGGTGACCACGGGTCGCCGGCAGACATCGAGTCCGCCCGACCCATGGCCACACTTATGCAGAGTGCGGCGGGCAGCGTGCGCCCGCCCGCAACTGCAGCTGCGCGGATCGCCATTTATAGACGGCGATCTGCGCAGCGGAGCCAACTTGCCGCAGTAAATGTACGCAAGGCTGTCGGCAAGTGGTGAAAAGCCACCCTCTTCCTGAGTATTGTTGCTGACCATGTCCATTCCTTTATGACTACAGTGTACCCATCTTCTGGTGGCTACTTCCAACAGGATAATGCACCATGTCTTAAAGCTCAAATCATCTCACCACTGGTTTCTTGAACATGACAATGAGTCCTCCAATGGCCTCCACAGTCACCAGATCTCAATCCAATAGATCACCTTTGGGATGTGGTGGAATGGGAGATATGCCTCATGGATGTGCATCCGACAAATCTGCAGCAACTGTGCAAAGCTATCATGTCACTATGGACCGAAATCTCTGAGGAGTGTTTGCAACACCTTGTTGAATCTATGGTATGAAGAATTAAGACAGTTTTGAAGGAAAAAAGGGGGTCCAACCCGGTCCTAGCAAGGTACCTAATAAAGTGGCCAGTGAGTGTGTATCTTAAGTAATTTCTATCTATAAATATATGCTGCTTGCATCAAGCATGCTCTTTCATTTAGATAAGTCACCTATAGGCAGTACGCCAAGTCACAAGAAATACGAAACAACAAGTTTTTTCTTAAAATAAATCAATAAACCATTTGGCTTGGTTTTAGAAAATGTGTTCAGTCTGCTAAAGCAAGAGAGGTGATAAATCTATTGCGATATGATGGTTTCGTTTAGCTGCTTGTTGTAATTCCGCTTTCATTTTTCACAGATACCCATGGTTCACTTTAAACATTTGAATTCCTTTAACCACAAGATATATGATTTTTTTCTGCAGAAACCTAGCTTTTTCAAAACACAAAGAAATGAAGTCACACCCCTGAGATCTATCAAGCAGAATTTCAATTAACCATAGTGATTTTCAAAATGGCTGGAAATCCAGATGGGACTAAGAAAAAGAATGAAGTGGCTCAGTTGCACCAGAGAGTCTGCACATAATTGTATTGACTTGATGGCATGACATGTCACAGGCTACAATGAACAATCGGTAGAATACATCAATTTCAGCTCTGCATATTTTCGTTAACATTTTTTCCGGTTGCATTTTTTGTTTCTTTGCTTTCCAGGCTTTTAATAGAGACAACAAAATGATTTCTGTAAAGCAGCTGTACTCATGTGACACCCCATAAATCTATATATGTTCTTTCATTTGCTTTTTTAGCAGCCACCCTCTCATGCTGTGGGGTGGATTTACTAAATGCATATGTGGTGTTACTTTTTTGCCCTTTGCAAAGGGATTTTTCCTTGGTTTAGTGAATGCGGTGAAAATTCACTTTGCAAAGAATACCTCATCACATGCAAGAAAAAAAAAAGTAATTTTGCTTGCAAATGATTGGATGATGCCCTCCTATTCCTTCTGTATTGAACTGTATTGTAATTGTACTGTGTCCCTTCTTTATTGTAAAGCTCTGCGCAAACTGTTGGCGCTATATAAATCCTGTATAATAATAATAATAATGATGCGAGTCAGCAGCGTTTCACCTCATTCACTAAGCTAAGTGAAATTTCCCTTGCAAAGTGAACAGGCTATTTGCCTTTAGTAAATGAACCCCTACATGTAGGTAGAACATTTGATGAAATTCAAACTTGTTGTCTAGTTGTATGGCACTTGATTTTTTTCTGTATCACCATAGAATGGCGCCATGGATACAGAGGTTGTAACGTATGCCACGTCCTAGTTATACCATATATCAAAGAAAAGAAGGACTCCAATATGGACTTTGTAGGCACATCAGTAGACTTGATAAAAAATTTAAAAAGTTTTATTACAAAAATATTTAAAATATGACAAACAGTAGACTTATTAATCATGCTAATCCATAGACTTTAGTTGGTAGAGCACCACTCAAACAACATATTGCACCACGAGATATTGGACATATAAACCTAGCAGTTAGATATAATGGTATCCACAGTGCTTGATGTCGCTGGTATGTGGTATCAAACTTCTTCAAACGCTCGACATGTTGCGCGCTAAGAGCTTCCTCAGGACCTTAAAGAGGAAGTAAACCCTGATGGGGTTTACTTCCTCTATATTCCCCTGAAAAGTAGAAGCGTAATGAGCTACTATGCATCACATGTGTCACTTATATGCAAACGAAGCCTGCAATGTCCAGCGCTGTCCCCTGTGCAGGCAGCGTCCATATTCAGCCCCTCTTCCTTCCGGGGCCGTGACTCCAGGTCTGTGACTGGCCAGAGTCACGTGACGTCACTCCCATGCATGCATACAGGAGCCACCAGTCACGGCACGATCTCAGTGAAGAAACGGCACAGAGGCCGTTTCTTCACTGCGCATGTGCCGAATGACTTCGGCAATGCTAGTACACTGTATATCTCCTGTACCGTGCAGGTTTAGGAGATATGCAGGGCACCTACAGGTAAGCCTTATTATAGGCTTACCTGTAGGTTAGGGTTGATAACCACTTTAAGGCCACTAATGTATGCAAAAACAACTTAGCGTGATTAATAAAGTCTACTGTTTGTCATATTTTAAACATTTTTGTAATAAAACTTTTTCAATTTTTTATCAAGTGTACTGGTGTGCCTATAAAGTCCATATTGCAGTCCTTCTTTTCTTTGATATACAGTTGTATGGCAAAGCAGTCCTCTTTGCAGTACTGCTGTACGCATGGACCCCGTCCATAAGGGTTGCTGCCACCCCCATCCATGCGACCGGCCCCCTAAGCTACATGCGGGGCACTGGACGCATGGATTCCAATGGTTTTTTTTTTTTTGAAGCACATGAGTAGAGCCAAAGGCTCTAATAGGCTTCAAAAAAGGGTGGTCTTGGGGCGCGCCCCAAGCACACCCACTTTTGTGACAAAAGTGAATGAATAATCCCTGTTGTCTTCCTCATTCACCTCCCGGCCAATCAGGAAGCCCCAGTCATGTCTCAGGACACAATTCCCATTCCTGTGCGTCCTGTGTCTCTCTGTGTGCTCTCTGGCAGAATCATTCAGAACGTCCATGGCTCTCTCTTGCCTCTGCCTCCATAAGGTAAGGCAGCAGCTGTCTGTCTCCTGCAGGGGGGGTTGTGCCCAGTGATAGCCACCATCTGCCTCCCACAGGGGTGGTGGGGGTGTGGTGTCAGGTGATCCTTGTCGTCCATCTCCCACAGGGGGCTGGTGTTAGCATGTGCCCCCCCCAAAACAATTTTGAGCACCAGCTGCCACTGGCTGTACGCTTCCACATACAGCTGCAGGACTTGCCAGCCATGTGTACGTCAGATAATTCTCAATAGCCATGTTTTTGCTTGGCTGAATACGAGCCAAATCCTTCCAAATGTTACTTTACAGAGTTACAAGGTAGGCTCACCATCTACTTTAATTAAGCATATATTGAAAAGCTGCTTTATTGTATGTTGGTGGAAATCACAAAACCCTAACGCTCATTGGTTCTGACATGTTTTGCCCTGTCCAGGGGCGTAATTGTAGAGTGTAGAGTGCCTGAATTCTCTGGTGGCTTACCGGCTTACTACAGAAGATATTCAGAGCGGGGAGTGTTACTGAGCGACATTAAGGGAATGTCGGAATCCAGTCAGTGAGCTCCTAATGCAGAGATTCCACTCACTATACCCCAGGGAACATATAAATGGTCTTTTACGTCTCAAAGCTACATTTTACATTTGAGCACAGTGCTATTAGAATGCATGTGTTTGAGTAGCATTTCATCTGCCTAAAGTGAGGCTTTGCTTTACCCATGTAGGCTAAAACAACAAGATCACTTCTCGGCTCTTCCCCCAGTTTCTTGTATCCACCTTCCTTCTAACAGCTATAGTCACGTTTGCACAGGAGAACAAACATTGCTCAGCCACTCAGTGCCGCATTGTGAGAGTTATATGCTCTTCCATATTAAGAAGTAATATGTATTTGACTTTGTTCAGTGAATATAAGCGGCACGTGGGTGAGAAATGAACCAAAGCCATTTTTGTCATCCTGGATTTCTTGCCCAGAGATGGAATCATGCACAGAGGATAAAGGTGGAGCCTAAACAGGGCTCGGGATTCTAACCTATTTACTTTAGAATTCACTCAAACAGATAAAAAAAGAATAAATGCACTATCCATTTTCCTGATCTTTCCTATTTTTTAGCATGTTCAACTAATATAATGGGTCTCTATGGCAAAGCTCTTCCAATCAGAACACTGCATTTACTATTAACATAAAGTGTTGCTAAACCCACAACAGTAAAATTAGTCTGTATATGCAGAATATCATGCTTGTTATACTCACTGTGAAACCTAAGGGGTTAATCCTTTGCATTGTGTGAAAAGGCTGTTTGATCCTGTCTTCTCTGTCCCTCCCCTTCTTCCACACAGTCTCCAATTCATCCCCTAATAGAACAGAAGCTATGGGACAAGCTGCACATGCTCAGTTTAGTGTTATTTATTATTATTATTATTATACAGGATTTATTGCTACAGAGATTTTTTTTTCTTGGGAGAGTGCATGTGATCAGTACAGGGGCCCTGCAGGTTTGTAGGGATGAAAACTCCTACAAGTTTTAACCAGACACTGATAAGTCACAAGACTACTATATACTGCTGATGAGAAAAGGTATTTAGCTGTTTATATTTAGTAAAATAATTACATTTCCATGTTCTGTGTACTGTGGGAGACCAGATATAGTGAATGCAGGCTCCTGGATTTAGTAACACTTTAATCCACATGTGTCAAACACAAGGCCTGTGGGCCAAATGCAGTCCACCGGGCCATTGTATGTGGCCTCGCACCTCTCCTGCAGCTGCGGCATCCCCTTCCTCTCCAAACCCAACTTGTCTCAGCAGTCCGAAGCAGAGAGGAGGACAGAACTCCTCTGCCAGATACTGTGCTTCTCTGTACAGCCAGCAAGAGGCTTGTCTCTGCCTCTCCTCCCCCATCACAGCAGTCGGCAGCAGAAAGTCTCTCTTTGCAGCCGCAGCACCCCATCGTCTGTGTCTCCCCTGGTCTCAGCATTCAGCAGACTCCCGTGGCTGACTCCAGCCTTCCTATGGTCCTCCTCCAGACCCTGCATTTTTTGCTTCCCAGCTCTGCCCCCAGTTAATAACCAACAGCAGCACAAGGTAAGGGGGCTGCACTGTGATATAACTGGAAGGGTGGGAGACTCTTGACATCTGATGTAAGGAGGTTGGGGTGCTCTGAACATCTAGTCTTACAGATACAACCTACAAGGGCAGCCATAATGCTGATGTGGCCTGCAATGAAATCGAGTTTGACACCCCTGCTTTAATCGAACAAATAGCTGCACACTTTTATTTGTTCCATATGTTAGTGGAAACTACCTCTCATGTCCATAGCAGTACGATTGATAGACCTCATTGCTTCCTAGGACACATGCTATACAAGTAGATATTTTTTGTTATATAGAACATGTTTGTGACGGTGGAGTAAATTCAATGGCAGCTGATTTGGTTGAAGTCATAACATTGTCACATTGCTGAACATCTGTTGCTGGCTTTCATTATGAATTTATTTAGTAAGAGCAGCTATTGCTTTGGGCAAGAAAGTCTTATAAATGTGTGTTATTTCTGCTGCCTTTACACATTATTATTTTTTATTGGAAGGGAAGTGTCATCTTAGCCATTCTATATGGTCTTTTGGCCATTCTGTAGGTCGCAAAGATTTTGTGCTATAAAATCATTTCTACAAGGAGTGCTTGTTGGAAGTTGAGGACAGCTAGGCAGCACATAGGTAAAATAAGAATAAGCCATTTTATTGAAATATACTATGGGATCTAATAGGAACAGCGAATGGAGATCAGAGTCTTGTGTTTAATTAAAGCAGCTTCATGTCTGCTCTGGATATAACCTTTAGTAAATACAGCAATTGTACTGTATTACATGTTTTTCTGTGACTTTCATTTATGTTATTCTGCTGTGCCAAAACCTAATTACTCTTGTTTTCACTGTAATTATTCCTTTAGTCTCTGAATTATTTTAGTTCCTCAATTATGTGCATCTGTAGAAGACTCCAGCTGCAATTAACAACTGGGTAACTGTGATTAAATTCATTGCACATCACTACTACACACGTGATAGAAAAGATCTTTGATGAATAATCATGTCAGTAGTTAGCTAGTATAATGGACATTGGTTCCAAAACAGTTTTTTGTTAAATATTGATTTCACTATTGATCAGGCTGTTAAATTACTTCTCTAAGAAAAAAAAATGTTTTGAATCTATTGACAGATTTTTAATCTAATGATCTATAAAGTTGAAGTCTTAGGGGTTGATTTAAGGCAAGAATCGGCAACCCGTGGCCCGCGGGCCGCACCCGGCCCACCGCTACAAAATCTACGGCCCGCCAGTGCCCATGATTAATTCACGGCACCCGGCACGTGGAAAATTGTACCTGTCAAACTCACAAATAAAAGCTCAGCTATATGTCTCAATAAGACCACCGCACGGTGCTTAGATGACTCGCTGCGTCTCTCCTCCTCCCCCCTTTCACCCCTCTTCCCGACTGACGTCATGCTCGGGCCCGCCCGCTGCATTTGTCAGTCGAGGAGAGAAGAGAGACGCGATGAGTCATCTGAGCTCCAAGCAGCGCACTTAATGAGACATATATAGCTGCAATTTTATTAAAGAAACACATACATTTTTGTAAATAATATTTATTTACAATGTGAATAGTAGCAATATTCTTGAATCCCCCATCTACAGCCACCCCTGTATCCCCCCTGTTCATAACCACCCCTGTATCCCCCCCGTGTATAACCACCCTTGTGCATAGCCACCCCTCCACCCCTGTATCCCCCCTGTGCATAACAACCCCTGTATCCCCCCCCTGTGCATAATCACCCCTGTATCCCCCCTATGCATAACCACCCCTGTGTGCCCCCCTGTGCATAACCACCCCTGTATCCCCCCCTGTGCATAACCACCCCTGTATCCCCCCAGTGCATAAACACCCCTGTATCCCCCCTGTGCCTAACCACCCCTGTATTCCCCCTTGTGCATAACCACCCCTGTATACCCCCCTGTGCATAACCAGCCATGTACCCCCCC
>BLSH010310864.1:3178171-3190223 GCA_018402905.1 Glandirana rugosa
ATACTTCGGTGGGTAGAAGTAAAAGATTAAACTTAGGACCGTCGCCTCTGGTCTTCCTTTAATTAGACACACGTCTTCTTCCCTTAAACCGATCCTCATTCACGACAACGACGTATAAACACATTGTGTATGCGTTACGGAGATAAAAAGGAATGTGTCGTCACATCCCAGTATTTCACAGACGTTAGTAGATTTAATTGTCAAGGACAAGGTTTCACATCAGTTTACGACACTGACTTTCGACTCCTAGCCAAATTCCCTTCTTCTGCACACAGATTAATTTCCTTCTGGTCTCCGCTGCCAGGATTCAAATTAGAAAATGAAGATGGGTGGCTTCATACAGAGAAGTTGTGGTTTGCATTCATTTGTATAACACAATAATCCCTAATTGCCCACAATGTACCTATTATATATTAGTCTGCATAGGCTCATGTCTGTTGCTGGGCATAACTGGCAGAAAACATTTACTGAACAGATGGGAATATTTTTTTAGATGTAGGAATTCTGAATTGAGGACTTTAATCTATATTTACATAGGAAATTGTAAGACAATGTAAGTTTAGGGTCCATTCACACCATTCAGGTGTGTTGCTTTGCATTTAACGCTTGGGTATTAGCGCAAATCATGTTATGTCTTAACGTAATTTATTGATTTAAATAGCACACCACAACAGAGCAAAAACCAGACCCGCTGCATTTTTATTACTGCAGCACCCCAAAAGACTTAAATTACCAGACATTGTGATGTGCTTTAATGCAGATGTGTTTTGCTAGTGTGTCGGGATGCTGTTCACAATAACTGCAGCACAGCGGTGTGAACGGGCCTATTAGCGGTTCTCTTTTAAACAGTCTGATTTTATTACAATTTGTTCTCTTTAACAGGATAGATAATTGGACAAATGATCATATAGGAAGTAATTGTGTAACTTGCAGGTTCTAGATAGCAAAAACATGTATGCACTGCAGAGTGTGATTATGAGAGCTACACAGATATGGACCCTTCACAACAATATCTTTGTGGTTCAAGGGTAACATGGCTGCATAGCATAGTCTCCATAAAGCTCTATAACAACAGAGAGGCTAGCTGAGAATCATTACTTCAGAAAACAGTTCAGAACTGTTGCTGCTTGCAATTATCCTCATGCCTTTCAGTGAAGACCGGGGGAGCTCTGGTAACACAGGCAAACAGCTGGAGAGATTCAAGGGTCCAATGCAAAGGGCCACCCCATTGAAACTGAAGTCTTCTGGTAACAATTAGGGAGAAGCTTCCCTCAAAAACTGTATCTTCCAGTGAAGAAAGCTGTGTGTTTTTAGGCTGTGGTCTGGCTGTTCACAAGCTGGTCTTGAAAGAGGAGGGCCTCTACCTTGGCTTCAAATCATTTGCCCAGCTACCTCTGCCTCATCAAGTATAGTTTCTCTGAGAACCTGAGATAGGGAAGTTGAGGAATGTATATTTCCCAGGTGTGTCCAGGAACCCAGGGAATTTTGGGAAATGGAGTAAAGTGGTCTGTGCTGCATGTGAGCATGGTGAGTAAGTGAGCACTTAGGTTGTAAAGCATAGTTTCTCAAGCAGGGTTCCTCCAGAGGTTGTTAGGGGTTCCTTGAGCAATGAGCAATTTTTGCCTCTCAGATAAGTTATCCCTGACACCAATTATCTTTTTAGCGTATCTGTAAGGGGGTTATTTCCTCCCACAAGTGTAAGGAACATTCTTCCCACTGACCATCACACTAAAGTTTCATGAGTTGTAGATATAGTAATTTTTAGTAGGAGTTCCCTGAAACCGAAAAGTTATTTCAAGGGTTGTAGACACTGATCGCTTAGCATAAAGTCTCCTTTAGTTTTTGCTCCTGTCCCTCTTCCGTTGCCTCTATCTTTATTATTCTGGTGCACATTCAGATTTACTAAAGGGCTCTGCCCCATTTTCGGGTCCCAGCATAGCCTTGTGCACAGACATGGCAAGGTTTAGGACTTCCATATCCACATGTACAAAATCTGAGGAGAAGGGGTTGCCAATGTCAGCAAAACTCTGTAATGTTAAAAAAAACATGTATGTAAATGTGAGAGGGAGAAGAGAAGGCAGGGTAAAATATGTTTTAATTTAGGGTAAAGGTCTGCTTTATTGAATAAGGTGCAGCTGTGTTTACTTTAAATATTCATCCATGGGCAGGGGGGACTTAAAAAGATGGGATTTTTGCCCGCACATTGGATTGAATGAAGGGAACACAGATTTCCCATATTCACTAAGCTAATTTGTATAGTTCTTTGGTAAATTAACACCATTGCTTTTAAAAGTATTCACACCAGTTCTCTAATTTTACTAAATAGCAAATTCTACAGTAAAATGTTGTTACCTGTGATAGTATTATTTCTAAATTGTAGAACTCAAGATTATAAATGTTTTCACATGACTGTTTATGAAAAAAAAAATCGAACTGCAATTGGGGTGCCATTCAGGGTGAATGGTACCCAAACGTGCACTGCGTGTTTTGCTGTGATTTGAAATTGCTGATGGAATTGCACAGATTCTGTGCCTGTTTTATTTCACAAGAGGGCTTCAAGATTTTTGGAGATAAATAATAAGGCTGATGGCACGTCAGCCTGTATTTGTAGGAGGAGTCTGGGTGATATATACCCAGCCTCCTCCTACCTGTAGGGGCCGCACTTCTTCCGGAACAGCTCCGCTCAGTTCATCGTGGCACTTCCGGTTTTCACTTACACGAGGCTGCGGCGACATCTCCACGTCCCTCTCTACGCAGGGAGAGATACGAAGGGAGACGGGTAAGTCAGCTTTTTCAGAGGAAACACACGGGACAAGGAAGGGGGGGGGATCGCGGCACAGAGGGGGTCACGGGCAGTCCATGTATCTTCATCCGGATAGGAGCATCACCCCTGGACACAGAGCGGGCTCCCCGGCACTGGCGAGGATATGTGACTCCATCACCAGGGTCAGCAAGGATGGCCATGGTTCCCGCGTTTCATCCGCATAAGAAGCGCTGTGTCAGTCCAGCACAAGAGCACCCACAGCGGGACAAGTCCTCCAGCAGCAGCCCAGTGCTCCATCCATCCATCCCCTGCACACCAGCAGCTCAGCCTGGCTTACTGCCCCCATCCCCCCCGCACTATGAAGCAGGCTCTGATGGAGGTCATGAGGATGAATCAGATCTGCAGGATGGTGCTGGTCATTTGTCGGGGATCCTTCGTCCTGGTCTTCTTCTATTTCCAAAGCATGTTACATCTGGGGAAGACAGGACTTCCATAGGGGGGTACTGACAGCACTGGGGATGACACATCGCTCCCTGCCTGGGCAATCTCATGGTGTATGGTGAATAATTCATGACCGATCAGCCAGATGGAGCCAAGTGACATGTGCTTCTGTTGACAACAATTGTCTGCCGGGGGAGCAGGCCGGTCAGTGTCCCACCCACATCATTTAAAAAAAAGAAAAAAAAAAACCCACTCAGTCGCCACGTTCTGCGACTCTCATTCATTTCATGCCTCTCGCTGAGGCTTCATTTCTGACATTTCTAGTTCCTTCAGCCTAGCACAGGGCCATGGGGGAGTAAAAAAAAACAAAAAAAAAAAACCCCCACTTAGTCGCCACGTTCTGCGACTCTCTCTCATTTCATGTCTCTTGCCGAGGCTTTGTTTCTAACATTTCTAGTTCCTTCTACCTAGCACAGGACCATGGGGGAAGGAATCACATAAAAAAAAAAAAAAAAAAACCCCACTTAGTCGCCACGTTCTGCGACTCTCACTCATTTCTGCGACTCACTCATTTCATGCCTCCTGCTGAGGCTTCATTTCTAACATTTCAAGTTCCTTCAGCCTAGCACAGGGCCACGGGGGAAGGAACCATATAAAAAAAAAAAAAAACCTACTTAGTCGCCACGTTCTGCGACTCTCACTCATTTCATACCTCCCGCCGAGGCTCAGTTTCTAACATTTCTAGTTCCTCCAGCCTAGCACAGGCCCAAAGGGGAAGAAACCGCACTTTTCAAAAAAAAAAAAAAAACCTACTTAGTCGCCACGTTCTGCGACTCACTCATTTCTGCAACTCACTCATTTCATGCCTCCTGCTGAGGCTTCGTTTCTAACATTTCTAGTTCCTTCAGCCTAGCACAGGGTCACGGGGGAAGGAACCGCATAGCATTTCAAAAAAAAAATAATTTTTTATAGAGGCCCTCATGTCATTTCGGCCAGGGTCGTCATTTCATATCAGACTCCTTCCGCCCACCACAGGGCCACGGAGGAAGGTGAGAAAAAACATGAAAGCATACGCCGGCAGTAGCCATTGTCTGTTGTTTCTTCTTTCAGTTTCTTACGCGAAATAAGAAGGCCGTGGATACAGATACTCCCGCAGGTAGTTTACCTTTTTTTTTACCAGGACGCAGACAAGTCAAGCCTGGGATTCGTGGACCCTGATTGGTACGTAAAGATGTCTTTCCAGGCCATAAGCCATTTCACAGCCGGCAGGCAGGGGTTCAGTCACGGCATCACAGCAATGTTAACAACACGAGTCTTCACCATCACTTCTCACGCCAGGTTCGCTTCTCTCGGGGTGGTTACACTTCACGCGTTATTCCACTCACGCCAGTGACCACCGCCCTGCACAGCTCCCGTGCCACCTCCACCTGCTGATAGCAGCAGCTCATTTCTGTAATCTCGCCACCTTTCGCACTCAGACACTGCACGCAGTGGGCAGGGCACGTCAAAATATTTAGGTTCCTTCACAGCATTTTCGCTTTTCTCATACTCCTTCTCACAGGTAATGTCTCAAGCAGACGACATAAGAGATTATGTATCCAACTCGCCATCACCAACCAGGAGCTCAGATCATGGGGGACCTTCGTCCTTGAGGGCCTGTACCATCCCCAAGCTGATGGCCGAGCTACAAGCAAGAGGGATTTCTTATCCGGCCACAGCCTGAAAGGCCGAATTATACAGACTCCTATTCCCTAGGACCTCAGGGTCCGATGCAGAGCAAGTGACCCTACGGTCCGTGGTCGCCTCCCTGGCCCAGATTCAGGGGACTTTGAGTTCACTACTCACTTCTGGTCAGGAATTGAGGGATAGAGTAACAGCGCTGGAAAATCGCCCAGCCATACCCCCACCAGTAATCGTCACAGGAACCCCTCAGGTGCCATGGAATCCTCCGGTGCCCAATCTGGGACCAGCTACGGCAGGTACTACCTGGGGTTCCCCCTCAGTGTCCCCTGCACATTTCATCCCGGCAAATGTCAAAAGGGACATTCTTGAAGGGAAAGACGTCAACTTAGCCTCCCTTTTAATTGCAGCACACGACGTGGCGGACAACCGGGCATACGCTTGCGGGGACATTTCGGTTGTAGTAAAGTCCAGGGATCTTAGGCTCTCCCGCAAACTATCCATCCCCGAATTTGTGCTGGCGTTCAGCATTTTCAGGGACATAATTTGCTCTGCCCAACAATCCAGGAGGGAGGAGTTAGACCACTACCTATACGCGGTGGTGGAGTTAGGTCACAAATACTACGATTATCACCGCGCCTTTTCAGCAAAGGCAGCAGCAATGTTTAGCCAGTATCAGGTGACCATGTCTTGGGGCAGCATAGACACGGAGCTGTTCTGCAGGCACTTTGCAGGTCTCAAAGCTCCAGTCTGCGCTAATTGCCAGTCGTCAGCGCATACCACCGCTTGGTGCCCCAATGCTGAGTCCTTCCCACTACCAGGCATGCTCAAACCAGGCCCCAGCGGGGCTTTGGCTCACAGCAGTCTCAATCAGGTAGACAAACTTGGTCGACCCATCCATCACTTAGGCAAGGCCCAGATATGTAACAACTACAATCTGGGGTCCTGCAATTATAGCCAATGCCGGCTCCTGCACATTTGCATCAACTGCTTCAGGGCCCACCCCAAGTCAACTTGCGCACTCAAGAAAGTCACCGGCTCTTGACTAAGCCGGGTGTACGTCCCATTGTTGAGCGCATGGCTGTCGGATCATCCGTCACCCACGATCAGGGAATTTTTGATCAATGGCCTCACAGAAGGCTTCCACACAGGATTCATCACCCTTCCTCAGCAGAACGTCGCTTGCCCCAACCTGAAGTCAGCCAGTACTAACATTATAGCAGTCGACTTATTACTGAAAGCAGAAGTCGACAAAGGTTTTGTCATTGGGCTGTTCTCATCACCCCCGTTCGTGTGTTGGAGGGTAAATCCCATTGGTGTGGTCTCAGGTAAATTCAACAATAAACTACGTTTAATTTATGACTTGTCGGCCCCTCATTCTTCCCAGATACCCAGCTTGAACTCCTTGATTCCTTCCGAGGAGTTCTCTCTCAAATATGCTTCAGTGGACCAGGCTATCCAACACATCATTAGGCTGGGCGCGGGGGCATGGCTTTCCAATGCCAACATTTCAGACGCTTTCAAGCTGCTGCCAATCCACCCCACACTTTGGCAATGGCACGGGATCAAATGGAGGGAGCTTTATTATTTCGCCATCAGGCTTACCTTTGGTTCGAAAAGCAGCCCCTGGTTATTTGACACCTTCGCGCAGGCCCTCAGCTGGATTTTTATCACATCTGGGGAACTGTCAGGAGGTTATCCGTTACTTGGATGATTTCCTTCTGATCGAAGGTGCCAATCAAACCCCCACTGACCTGCGCAAGTTGGTGGCGGTATTTGAAGCACTAGGGGTCCCGCTGGCGGAAAACAAAGTGGAAGGTCCAGTCAGGGAACTAGTTTTCCTGGGCATCAGGTTGAACACTCAGCTGATGCAGGCCAGTTTGCCAGCCGATAAGTTGGCCAGGATTAGACAACGCATCCACACATTTAGCGTTTCTCAGATATGTTCCAGACTTGAATTACAATCCCTCTTGGGTATGTTAAACTTTGCTATGAGGATCATTCCCCAGGGCAGAGCATTCGTGTCCAGGCTGTTGGCATTGCTGCCTTCAGCTCCAGACTCGGATTCACGTATCAGACTGGACGCAGCATCTTTGGCAGATCTCGGCATGTGGGACCATTTTCTGTGTCATTGGAATGGCATTGCGATGTTCATCCCAGCGGCATCCGAGTCATCCCCAAGGGTAACATCGGACGCGGCAGCCTCCAGGGGTTTCGCAGCTATATTCGAAACCCACTGGATGGCGGGCCCATGGCCAGAAGATGTGCGGTCCATCCCAGGTTTCCACAAAACATCGGCACTATTTGAGATCTACCCCATAGTGGCGGCTGCTCAGGTCTGGGGTCACTTGTGGGCAGGCCTCACGGTCACATTCATCACAGACAACCAGGCGTTAGTTTAAATTATCAGCAAAGGCAGATCCAATTCCCTTGTCATCATGTCTTTCCTACGTAGACTAACGTGGCTCTCGCTACAGGGGAATTTCCACATTAAGTGCAGTTTTTTAGAGGGGTGCAACAACGTGGCGGCTGACGCATTGTCACGATTCAACTTTTCCTTATTTTTTCAGCAGATGCCAGAGGCAGACGTCAGTGCCACCCCATGCCCCGATCTCTCCCTACTACAGATGGACTAAGCGCACTTCAGGCAGCTGCGAGGGGTCTCATTTCAGATTCCCTCTCGGCCAACACCAGAAAAGCGTACAAAACCGCTTGGCAGACATTTCAGGCCTTCAGCATCCAGCACCCCCATCCTAACCAGTTCAGCGTGGACTACATGCTAGCGTTTATTTCCTTTTGCCACTTCAATCTTAAATTATCCCACGGTTCAATAAAGACTTATTTAGCAGGTATTCAACATTTCTTTTCTTTACAACAGCCTAACATGCCATCCTTGTTCACAGCGCATCC
Organism: Glandirana rugosa; assembly: GCA_018402905.1. Lineage (NCBI taxonomy): Eukaryota > Metazoa > Chordata > Amphibia > Anura > Ranidae > Glandirana > Glandirana rugosa. The sequence continues at coordinate 3,185,967 of BLSH010310864.1, forward strand.
TATCAAGGCCATTCTCAAAGGAATTCAGAAGAACAACCCACCTACAGCAACATGCAGGCTCCTGGTGACGGGGGAATTGTTCCGAGGCATGTCTGACATGCTCTCTGGCACACCTTTTGGAGACCAAGCTAGTGTGGTCATCAAAGCGGCCATATATTTAGCTTTTTACGGATCTCTGAGACCTAGCGAATTCACGGTTTCAAGTGCCCGCTCACATACATTATCAGTTAGACAGCTAACGAGACACCAAGACCACTTCAGTCTAAGGCTAGAAGTCAGCAAGACCCAACAACTGGGGGCAGGCACCACCATTCGCTATTTCAAGACCGGCACAGCCTGGTGTCCCGTGGCGGTGCTAGATAACCTGATGGCACACCTCGAAGGGTCGGCGGGAGAAGGTCCATTGCTGCCATTTCCTAAGTCTCCCCTCAAAACCTCTCAATTCATCAAACACATACGCATCTTGCTGGCTAGACTGAATGTGAACCCCAAAAGTTACACTGGTCACTCCTTCCGGATTGGAGCTGCATCGGCCGCCTCACAACATGGGGTACCGGCCCACATCATCAGAAGACTAGGCAGATGGAATTCCTTTTGTTACTCTAAATACATACCTGAACCATTTGTAGAAATGTCACGGGCATGTGCTTTGCTAGCAGTATAATGAGACAACCCAATAAACTCTTTCTGGCATCCTACTTGTATCTTTTTGCCCTCTTTTTAGGCATACTGACCTTGTGACCACGGCACGCCTCAGGTCACTGCCATTTCTCCATGATAGCTTCCTCGTTCAGGTACGTTAAGACTTCGAGTACAAATAATAAGGCTGATGGCACGTCAGCCTGTATTTGTAGGAGGAGTCTGGGTGATATATACCCAGCCTCCTCCTACCTGTAGGGGCCGCACTTCTTCCGGAACAGCTCCCCCACCCTCCCAAGCCCTTTAAATCTTCCATTACTGGGTATGCCCTCTTTTTAGGCATACTGACCTTGTGACCACGGCACGCCTCAGGTCACTGCCATTTCTCCATGATAGCTTCCTCGTTCAGGTACGTTAAGACTTCGAGTACAAAATATTTTTTAAAGCTTTTTTGCAGTTTATGTTTCTCAAGATTTTTCAACTTTCACATATAATTTAAAAAAAGTAATTTTAGTGTTTTGAAACAAAAATACCTCAGAGAACAACTTTTTATATTGGTATTTTTAATTCAGTAAAACAAGAGAATCAGTTAAGGATCTGAATACTTTGTGTCACGGTGAGTGTATTCTTTTGTTAAAGTTATTATACCCACAAATGTATTGTATATAAAGTTCTTGTACCCACAAATGTAAATGTTTAAAAAACAATAACTTTGCTCTTGTTATCAAATGTTTCACTTCTCCGTATTTAAAAATGTTAGGGGGTCATAATTCATTCCTGTAAATTTTTGGTGTCATTTGTGCAGGTGTGTGCTATGCTGAATTTGGGGTTCGTGTTCCCAAAACCACGGGTTCTGCTTACACATACAGTTATGTCACTGTTGGTGAATTTGTGGCTTTCTTCATTGGATGGAATCTAATCTTGGAGTATCTGATTGGTACAGCAGCTGGAGCCAGCGCACTCAGTAGCATGTTTGACTCCCTCGCCAATCACACTATCAGCCATTGGATGATTGAAAGTGTGGGGACTTTAAATGGATTAGGTAATTACTTATCTTCTGAAGTTTTTTTTTTCTAATTCTAAATGTATTTTAAAGTGCTCAAGTGCCTAGACTATGCACGGTAGAGTATTTATATAATCTGAACAAGCAATAAAAGTAATTTTGTTTTTCCTTTTGGATACAGTGTGGAAGGATTAGGCCATTTTCAAACAGACACCCTCAATCCAATTTTAGCAGGGGATTCTATACTGATCCATTTCTGAGTCATAGGTAATAGCCATATCTGTTTTGTTTTTCTTCATTTTATGATGGAGTAAAAACAGCCATATAACCATTATGGGTGCGCTGAATGTAAACAAATGTGCATCCATCCACCTATATCCACCAACAGCTAGTCAGGTTCATGTACAGTAAAGGGACCTGGATGCAAACTTATTGTGTGGTTAGCCCGATGAATCTGAACGGAGTGAATCAAAAACAGACTGACGGAATGTCCATGTCAAAGGGGAATTAGAATCTATCTAGATCCATTGCTGTTGGCTGTCTGCTAGATAGATTTACATTTACTTTGTGTTCCTTTTAAGTATATTCATCTTCTCATTGCCCAGGTTAGCAGTGTCACCAAAACAGAAAGTGATGGGAAATCCAAAATTTGTCAATAGTACAAGGAGTGAGGGTAAATCTTCCAATGACGAAATATGCTGGACAGTCTAGTAGGGGAATTCCTCTCACTTTATAAATATATCCTCACACTCCCTGTTGAATGTCTGTGACAAGACATTAGGGAAGATCTCTTCATTGAGACACTAACTAAATAGACTGAAAAAAATAGACTGAGCGGTTTTTCAGATATATAAGAGAAACAGAGGGATTGCAAGTACGACCAAAAATACAAAGTAGTTGGATAATAAAAAGGAAGGTCAATACTTGGTCAACTTGAACACATAAAAGATAAACACAAGTGTAGAGCCCTCAACTAAATCTGGGTAATAATACAGGAGTCGAAAGGGAGAAGGGAGGGAGGAAGAGGAAGAAGGGGTAAAGTTGTGACAGGGAGATCCAAAACATCAAGCAACCACAATAGGGGTATGAAAACTCTTGGATTATTTAGTTACAAGGACGCGATATTAATTAAAACTCCAATGAGAAGAGAAAAAAAAAAGTATAGTGTACACTGATTGGAACAGGTGTTGTCCAGCCAACACTTAAAAAGATATTGAAGAGTGAAACAGTATCCATCCCAACCACACCAAACAGAAAGAATCCCTATAAACCTCTACTTTCCTGCTCTGTGCAATGGTATTACACAGAACGGCCCTAACCTCCTCTTTTGGGGTTTCCCTTCCCCAGCAATCTTGGTTCCTCTTCTTCTGTGTCTGCCACCATAGCAAGCTGCTTGCTGTGGGGGCAGACATGTGTCTATAGCAGGGGTCCTCAAACTATGGCCCTCCAGTTGTTCGGGAACTACAATTCCCATCATGCCTAGTCATGTCTGTGAATGTCAGAGTTTTACGATGCCTCATGGGATGTGTAGTTCCGCAACAGCTGGAGGGCCGTAGTTTGAGGATGCCTGGTCTATAGTGTGGCTCGGCCCCATCCCCTGCTCCCTCCTCATAGCGTTCGATTGACAGCAGCAGGTTCCAATGGCTCCCGCTGCTGCCTCAGTCCCTGTGAATAGGGGGAGAAGGGAGAGGGGAGATGCAGCTGGGCAGAGCTCGATTGAAGACTCAGGTCAGTATTTAGGGAAGTGGGGGAGCAGAACAAATTTTAAAACATTTTTCACTTAAATTTATGGAATACATTAACGTAAAGAAGCATTTTAAAACCACTTTAAAAACAGTAGCCTATGTGGCCAGCAATGCAGATTTAGTGGATCTCCACATTCTGTAAAAGGTTGTTTGGGTCATGACAAGGCAAGATTATAGAATGCCAGCTTTAATACTCTTGTTCAAACCAGGTAGCAAGAACAACAAAGCAATCTCAGGAAACATCTTCACTTATGTAGATTGCATCAAACCGTGGGCATCAAATACCTTCTGCCAAAATTATCTTACTTTGCTCCCATCTTTTAACCCTTTTCTACTCTATTCAAAACAAGCAAACAAAAAAGGAAATTGGCTATACACAAACTATTTAAATACTTTTAGGGTCATAGTCTGGACACAGGTGCACTTTAACTCTTGTGTATACCACAAACCTATATCAAACTACCATTTTATGATATGGTTTGGAACTGATCTTAAATGTCTGGTTAGTAGCTATAATCTGTACCATTTGTTTCCTGTGCATGATGTTACATTAACATTATATGTTATGTTTTCACTGTGAAAATTAATATTTTAGGATAATATGCCTTAATATAGCTAGTATTTCCCCTTTTTCACTCTGCTGGTGTAACTGGCAGCCAGTGGCGTAACTAGAACCCTCAGGGCCCCGATGCAAGAAACCATGAAGGGCCCCCCTGGCAGGGCCCTTTCCTCGGAGCCCGGTCGCAAGTCACTTGTGCCTCTATTATCAAACACATATCGGTTAAAGGAAAAAACAAACGAACAAAACTTATCTCATCTTTTCCCAATTTTCTACCCTCGTTTCATTCTATTAAAACCGTCTTCCATAAA
>BLSH010310864.1:3201008-3223903 GCA_018402905.1 Glandirana rugosa
AAAAGAGGCTCAAGTGACTGTCTGCGTCGAGAAGAACTGAAACACCCCAAAATACAAGCAGAATGGTCCTCACGAGTTCACTGACAGACGCAGCACCCACCCCTCTGGGCTCTGTTTTGGTACGGCTTGTGTACAAACTGGAGAGCTCCTCTGTGAGGGGGGGTTTTAATGTAGGAAAGGAGGACGGCCCCCAGGGGAGGGGCCAGCTGAATTCTTTCCCTGCCTAGTTAACTCCTGGTAAGACGAACATAAAACCCCACAAAGTCAAGAAGAGCTGCGTCTGTCAGTGAACTCGGAGAAAAGGATTTTACGGTAAGTTATAATAAAATCCCTTTATTTCCACCTCCATGTTTGATGGTGGGGATAGTGTTCTTGGGGTCATAGGCAGCATTCCTCCTACTCCAAACACAGCGAGTTGAGTTGATGCCAAAGAGCTTGATTTTGTTCTCTGACCCCAACACATTCACCCAGTTCACCTCTGAATCATTCAGATGTTCATTAATAATCTTCAGATGGGTCTGTACATGTGCTTTCTTGAGCAAGGGGACCTTGCGGGCGTTGCAGAATTTCAGTCATTTACGGCGTAGTGTGTTACCAATTGTTTTCTTGGTGACTGTGGTCCCAGCTGCCTTGAGATCATTGATAAGATTCTCCCGTGTAGTTCGGGGATAATTCCTCACCATTCTCATGATCAATGAAACTCCACGAGGTGAGATCTTGCATGCAGCCCCACACCGAGGAAGATTGACAGTTATTTTGTGTTTCTTCCATTTGCGAATAATCGCACCAACTATTATTACCCTCTTACCAAGCTGCTTGGTGATGGTCTTGTAGCCCATTCCAGCTTTGTGTAGGTCTATAATCTTGTCCCTGACATCCTTGGACAGCTCTGGTCTTGACCATGGTGGAGAGATTAGAGTCTGATTGATTGATTGCTTTTGACAGGTGTCTTTTATACAGGTAACAAGCTGAGATTAGGAGCATTCCCTTTGAGAGAGTGTGCCTAATCTCAGCTCGTTACCTGTATAGAAGACACCTGGAAGCCAGAAATCTTGCTGATTGATAGGGGATCAAATAATTACCATGCCATTATCCACATACAAAAAGAGAAGGGATAATGTAAATTAACCACTTCCCTACCGACGTATGCAGAATGATGGCCAGGAAGTGGATGAGTTATCCTGACTGGACGTCATATGATAACACACCACATCTCCTATCTAGGTAATGGCTTCTGTCAGAAGCCTTTTACCATGTGATCAGTCATGAGGAATCACGGCTGATCACAGTGTAAACAGGAAGAGCCATTCATCGGCTTTTCCTCCACTCGCACTGACAGATGTGAGTAGAGGAGAGCCGGTCGGCAGCTCTCCTGACGGGGGGGGGGGTCTGTGATGATCATTTATCAGCGCAGCCCCCCTCAGATTGCCACACTGGACCACCAGGGAGCCGACCAGGACCACCAGGGAACCTACACATGGATGCCACCCAGGGACCACCAGGGATGCCACCCTAGACCACCAGGTAAGGGGCAGACAATGCCCAATAGGGATGGCACTGTGCCAATCCATGATGCCTATAGATGCTGCATTACCAGTGTCGCCTATCAGTGACCATCAGTGCCCACCAGTGCCACATATCAGTGCCCATTAGTGCCAACCATCAGTGCCAACTAAGAGTGCCCATCAGTACCACCTATTAGTGACTAATGCCACCTATGAGTGCCCATCAGTGCCGCTTATCAGTGCTGCATATAAGTGCCACCTCATCAGTGTCACCTCAACAGTGCCGCCTCATCAGTGCCAATCTGTACAGCCTCATCAGTGCAGCCTCATCAGTGCCCATCAGCGAAGGAGAAAATGTACTTATTTACAAAGTTTTGTGACGAAAAAAAACATTTTTTTCAACATTTTCTGGCTTTTTTATTCATAGCGCAAAAAGCAAAAACCCCAGAGGTGATCAGATACCACCAAAAGAAAGCTCTATTTGTGGGAATAAAATGATAAAAATTTAGTTTGGGTACAGCATCGCATGACCGCGCAATTGTCATTCAAAACGCAATAGCACTGAAAGCTGAAAATTGGTCTGGTAGGGAAGTGTTCTAAGTGCCTGGTATTAAAGTGGTTAAACAGTGTGTGTATAGTTTCACTTAGAACAAGAAAAAATAAAGTGTCTGTAAATCTAAATTGTATTTTCAGTATGTTTGACATCATGCGGCATTGGGGGTTGATCAGGGGAGGGCTGGCAGCCTTAGGCCTGGGGGGTAAGTCCAGTCAAGTGGCCCATTGAACCACCGAATCAGCTCACCATCCATGCCCACCTGGTTTTAGAACAGATATTGATGTTATAAAGCAAGACAAATATGATACAATGTGATTACACAGAGCGGGGATTTCCCGCTTACATGGCACGGCCGCTGTCAGATGAAGTCCCGCCTCCTGGACCTGCTCCTATGATAGGCATCACCAGTATGCTGTCTATTATAGAAGCTGGTCCAGAAGGTAGGACTTTGTAAGTGGGAGATCCCCGCTCTGTGTAATCCGGCGGCAGCCCAATGGTCCCTGCGGGATCCATGGTAGGGCCAGCCCTGGGCGCCCCCATTTGCCTGCAGTTAGTTGGTGGCTGTGCTCCTGGCCCCTACTGTGAGAGGGCAGCAGCCATAGGCCATTTTGAATGTAAGTTAGTGTGGCCTGGGGGGCAATTGCCACCCTGCCCCCCAGCCCAGCCCTCCCCTGGGGTTGATTTACTAAAGGCAAATAGGCTGTTCACTTTGCAAGTTTTTCCTCAGCTTAGTGATTGAGATAGGGCTGTGCTGTCTTCCATCATTCAATTATGTGCAAGCCAAAATGTTTTTCTTTTTTATTTTCCTTGCACATAGTTGGGCATTATTTGCAAAGTGAATTTTCAGCACCATCACTAAGTTGAATGAAAATTCCATGGCAAAGTGAAATTAGTATATAAACCCCATTGTAAACAGTTTTCTTAAGTAAATCACTTTATGTGACTCTGTTGCATAGTTTCATACCCAGAAATCATGCCAGTAACAGCAATTCCTATTGCAGACTGACAACACTAAACTGCTGCCTCAGAATTAGCTCCTTTATTTGCCGATTGGCCTGCCTATCAGATAGGCAGCCTAACAGCCAACTGACACATCATGCATGTCTACAACAGGAAGTGATGTTACCGATGGGCTCTGCAGGTAGGAAACTTTGCAACAGATTTACAAAAAACTATTTGTTTAATAAAGATGTACAGTATATAGTGATGTATGATGCCAAACATATATACCGTGTTTCCCCGAAAATATGACCTAACGTGATTATAAGCCCTAGTAAAGTCCTTGTAAAAAAAATATAATCCATTATGTAAAAAGATTATATTAGTATAAGGTGCAGTGTGTCTTGCTTTGTAACTGTATTGTGGAAAATACCTTATTTACAGTGCCGCTGGGTGCTCACATGACCCGCCGGAGGTCTTCTCATCTCCTCCCGGCTGACATCTGCGGCCCCTCCCTCTGCAGTGCTCAGAGCGGACTGACGTCAGCAGGGATCTCGGCCCTTCCCTCTTCAGTATTCGGAGTTGAGAAGAAGAGCTTTGGCGGTATTTTCCACAATACAGTTACAAAGGGAGACACGCTGCACCTTATACCAGTATAATCTTTTTACCAAACGGATTACATCGTTTTATAAGGACGTTAACCAATGTTTTTTTGGTTTTTTTTTTGTTTTTTTTTATTAAAATTATGTCATAATGCTGACTCCTGAGCTGAGAGGGGAGGAGAAGACAGGGGACACAGGAACTTTTTAAAAAAAGTTTATTTTTTTATTCCAGTTTTTTTAGAACATAGAGAGGGATAAATGACACAGCACATACCATAAGTAAATACAACATCCCATGAAAATAAGCCCTAGTGTGTTTTTTGCAGCAAAAATTAATATATGACATGGGAAACACGGTAGACAGAAAACATCACACAATGTGGCAGATTGTGGAATGATTATTCCATGTATGGAACACAAACAATCTTATCAAGAGATTAACACTGCTATTAATTAAGTGGGTCTATTTTTTTCTGACCATGTATTCATCACTGATGTGATAAATAGTGATAACCTCGTGATCTGTATTACCAACCTAAGCACAGTAATGGGTAGAATAGGTAACATGTATAGCAGTGGCGGCTGATGCTCACTCTTTTGGGGGCGGCACAAACTTACACCGGCACACCCCCCGCAGGAGACACAGATGGCGGCGGTCACACAGCACAACACACCCCCCCCCCACGGAAGACAGGGACTGCGGCAGTAACCCAAGAGTTGTACTGGCTGCCTTACCTTAGGCAGGGAGAAGGAAGAGCCAGGGCCGCTCCAGCGAGCGCACCGGGAGACATTCTCCTTCCGGCCGATTAAAAACAGGAAGTGTGTCCTGAGACACAATTGGCCTGGGAGTCCTAGGATTCCCCGGCCAATAGGGGCTTCCTAATTGGCTGGGAGGAGAATAGCAAATATTAATTCGCTAGTGTCACACAAGTGGGTGGGATCCTTATTTGAAGCCTATTAGAGCCTCACGCTTTTATCATGTGCTTAAAAAAAACACACCCCCGCCACTGGAATCCTTGCATCCAGCACCCTGTATATAGATTAGGGGGGTTGGAAGCATGGATGGGGGGCAGCGCTCCTTATGGAGCAGCCGCCACTGATGTATAGTATAATGAATAAAAAGGTTAGTTCAATATTTCTCAATTCCAGTCCTCAAGGTGCACCAACAGGTCATGTTACTAATGCAGTGAAACTGATCAAATCACCTGTGCAAAATAATTAATCGCCTGAAAACATGACCTGTTGGTGCGCCTTGAGGACTGGAATTGAGAAACACTGTGTTAGTTGAATGTTGTTTTTTGTCTTTAGTTTTCAAAAGTTTCTGCTTTTATGTTCTCTTTCACATAAGATGCATTGCCATGAATGTTACTGCAATTTAATGGGAAATATGAATGGACCTAGAAAAACCCATTGTTTTTTGGTAGGACTGGTTCAAGTTGATGCAATTCCGATTTGATTTACTAAATCAGGCTGTTCACCCAGCAAAATAAATGTTCTCTTTCCAAAGTGAATATTACAGAATAAGATGAAGCTGTGCTCATGTTAAATACCCAAACATGTGTGCCAGAAATAAAATAAAAAACAGGAATTTTTCTGAGCCTATGACTGTTCACCTTTTAACTGAATTATGAACTTCAGAGTTGTGAATTGCATAGAGTCCTGGTGCCCAACATGTAGCCTTCCTGTGGCCCACAGCTGCCTATGGTGCAACCTGCTGTGCTCCAGACTTCAGTGCAGCTCTGGATCATAGGTTATTCCAAGTACAAGAGAGCACAGTTTTGTGACGGTGTATTTTTGGAGAAGGTCATTTATTTTCATAATTTTGGAAGAAGAGTGGTATCACAACTGGAGTTTGTCACCATCCATATGGATTGTTGTAAGGATGCACTCTTGAATATTTAATGGACTCACATATAATGCATATTGGTTGTTGAAAATTTTTTTTGATCGCTTATTACATGCGTGCCTAAATTCTTTTTGTTTGTAAACTTGTGTGCATATTATTCATGTGCATGCATATGAAGCTTTGTACACTACAAGATATAATTTGTTTTTTGAGCACTGCATATTTAGGTTTAATAATATGTTTAAAAATATATCATGTGTAGTATGTATTTGGAAAATACATACACAGTTTTTACACATGGACCAATAGGAGTATTTATTAAAGTGTTCGCAAGCCACAAAAAATAAATAAGTCTTCCCCAGTGAGTTAAGAGCATACTGTCCTAGCATGCATTGCATACTAGCACATTATGAAAACCTTACCTTAAAATAAAGACCTCCAGTTGCACACTGCTGACAGGGCTTCCATCTTCACCTGATCTTCCTTCAGGGTTTGCAGGCTCCGGCCATTTGAATGTGCACAGGACTCACAGCCGCAGCACAGCTTTCTCAATGGATGGCATGCCGTTCTTTGAGAGTGCAGTGACTTCACCAGCTGCTACAAAAGTAAATTTCTTCTAAAGGTGATCCTTATTATAAGCTTACCTGTAGGTATAAACATGCAAAGTTTACTACCACTTTAACTGAAAGCTCTTCTTCTATGATTATTATTATCATTGTTTTTATATTATATATTGTCTTTCTTCATATATAAATGCTTTATGGTTGTTGGAATGTTTTACATACAGTATCTCACAAAAGTGAGCACACCCCTCACATTTTTGTAAATATTTTATTATATTTTTTCATGTGAAATTACACTTTGCTACAATGTAAAGTAGTGAGTGTACAGCTTGTATAACAGTGTAAATTAGCTGTCCCCTCCAAATAACTCAACACATAGCTATTAATGTCTGAATCGCTGGCAACAAAAGTGAGTACACCCCTAAGTGAAAATGTCCAAATTGGGCCCAATTAGCCATTTTCTCTCCCCGGTGTCATATGACTCGTTAGTGTTACAAGGTGTAAGGTGTGAATGGGGAGCAGGTTCATTAAATTTGGTGTTATTGCTCTCATTCTCTCTTACTGGTCACTGGAAGTTCAACATGGCACCTCATAGCAAAGAACTCTCTGAGGATCTGAAAAAAAGAATTGTTGCTCTACATAAAGATGGCCTAGACTATAAGAAGATTGCCAAGACCTTGAAACTGAGTTGCAGCACGGTGGCCAAGACCATACCGCAGTTTAACATGACAGGTTAGGCTCAGAACAGGCATTGCCATGGTCGACCAAAGAAGTTGAGTGCACATGCTCAGCGTCATATACAGAGGTTGTCTTTGGGAAATAGAGGTATGAATGCTGCCAGCATTGCTACAGAGTTTGAAGGGGTGGGGAGTCAGCCTATCAGTGCTCAGACCATACGCCGCACACTGCATCAAATAGATCTGCATGGCTGTTGTCCCAGAAGGAAGCCTCTTCTAAAGATGATGCACAAGAAAGCCTGCAAACAGTTTAATGAAGACACGCAGACTGAGGACGTGGATTACTGGAACCATGTCCTGTGGTCTGATGAGACCAAGATGAACTTTTTTGGTTCAGATGGTGTCAAGCGTGTGTGGCAGCAGCCAGGCAAGGAGTACAAAGACAAGTGTGTCTTGCCTACAGTCAAGCATGGTGGTGGGAGTGTCATGGTCTGGGGCTGCATGAGTGCTGCTGGCACTGGGGAGCTACAGTTCATTGAGGGAACCATGAATGCCAACATGTACTGTGACATAATGAAGCAAACCATGATCCCCTCCCTTTGGAGCTTGGGCCATAGAGCAGTATTCCAACATGATAACGACCGCAAACACACCTCCAAGACGACCACTGCCTTGCTAAAGAAGCTGAGGATAAAGGTGATGGACTGGCCAAGCATGTCTCCAGACCTAAACCCAATTGAACATCTGTGGGGCATCCTCAAATGAAAGGTGGAGGAGCGCAAGGTCTCTAACATCCACCAGCTCCGAGATGTCGTCATGGAGGAGTGTAAGAGGACTCCAGTGGCAACCTGTGAAGCTCTGGTGAACTCCATGCCCAAGAGGGTTTAGGCAGTGCTGGAAAATAATGGTGGTCACACAAAATATTGACACTTTGGGCCCAATTTGGACATCTTCAATTAGGGGTATACTTACTTTTGTTGCCAGAGGTTTAGACATTAATGGCTGCATGTTGAGTTATTTTGATGGGACAGCAAATTTACACTGTTATACAAGCTGTACACTCACTACTTTACATTGTAGCAAAGTGTAATTTCTTCAGTGTTGTTACATGAAAAGATATAAATATTTACAAAAATGTGAGGGGTGTACTCACTTTTGTGAGATACTGTATGTGTATATCATGTAGGATGTTGTAGGAATGTTTTACATAGGTGTATGTTTAGTGTGTATCGTTCAATGGTAGAATTTAAAGGGGGGGGTGCTTTTTATTATTAATATTCTTCTTCTTTTCCTCCATAGAGCACCTGTCACAATTGAAGTAAATGCTGTGACCAAGGGGCTTGTCGCCTCCTGGAGACAGTGTGTTAGTAAAAATAGAAAATTTATAATTACATAGCATTAAAAAATGCTCCAGTAATGTAAAAAAAAATGTAACTAAACTGCATTCTGAATATCTTTTTGATAAATGTTTGTAGTTTGGGGGTCTTTTACAAACTCTGAAAGCTGTGATTAAAAAATGAAAGGAAGTGAAAAATTGGAAAAATGGTCTGACCATCTTAGTAGTGAAAGTTAAAGAATATGTTCACTTTTTGTAAAAAAAAATAATAAATGCATATCTTTTTTCAGGTAACAAAAAAAATGTGCAGTTATTATTTTTTTTACATGGCAGCCATCAAAGCATCGCACCCTCAATCAGTAGATCGCGGGTGCAACGTGTGAGATCCTGCTGATACTTAGTAAGCTGTATGCCCATACCTCCAAAAAGAGCAGGCAGTTATTGAATCTCAGGAAGAATCAATGATAAACTACGAGGTCACTCACCAGAGCCTTCGCAGTTTATTGAGAACTACAAGCTGTTGGCCACAGAGGCCAAGGGTACTTGTTTAATTCATTCATTGGAAACTGTTTTCAAATTGTGACAGAGGATGCGGGAAGAAATCCCCCTGTCCACTGTCACAAAGCAGGGAACGCTAGCCGAGGGAGGTTGGTCACTAGGAGCATGTTACATGTTACACCCTAAATATAACATATAACATGCTTCTAAAGGTGAACTTAGCCTTTAAAGAATAGAGATGTGAGGAATGAAGGTTCAAAAAGCAGGTGACCGGCAACAAGAACAAATCTATTCAAGTATTTTGTAGAAGTTTAAGGAGCTGGTTGGAGGAAAATTGCATTCATTACACTTTCTTTCATGTTTATTTTTTCTTTTGTTTTGAATATCTCCAAGTGCTTTTCTACACTAGATGCACTATAACAATGCATGCTTATTATTTTTCCAGGTACAGACAACCTAGTTTATGAACCTGAAAAATAAGTTTATCAAAGTTAAATATTTGTTTACATATGAATGAACGATTTTGCATCCATTAGCTATTCTATTGACCAGTAATGGGATGTTGGGCCTGCTTCAGGAAATAGGGTGTATGATAGAATTTAAAAAGTGGTACTTTGTTGACTTGCAGGTTCTGAAGGGTGCAGCCACATGTTTCTATGCCTTCATCGGCTTTGATATCATTGCTACCACAGGAGAGGAAGCAAAGAGTCCCAACACCTCTATTCCATATGCTATCACAGCTTCACTGATTACCTGTCTGACAGCCTATGTTTCTGTAAGTATAACTCATTTTTTTTTTATTCTATAGTATGACACCTTTTTTGTTTTTAAGCATATCATTGTAATAAAAATCCTAGGAAGAGTGAGTAACAAATACAGTTCTTAAACCATTTTTTTTTAATGTTCACTATTTAACTTATATAAATATATTTCTTATTTAACGTTATATAGTTGATGAGAAAAAAAAATCTAATAAGAAAAAAAGACCTTATGATGGAATAAATATGTATATTTATATACAGTAAATGTATTAAAAAGTGCCACCTTTATGCAAAATTCATTGTCCAAATAAGTAAAATTTAAAAAAATGAAATTGCCAGTTGTGTATCTTTGTTTATAAGCATACACTGAACCAAACTTTAGCGTGTGAAAATTATGGCATCTTTAATGGTGTTAGCATCTTAAATTGAGAGAAGTTTGGAAGTTCATTGAATATTTCAATATGTTACAATTCATTGACCTAATGTTATACAATACCTTCAGCATGTAAGACATCCATTATCAAACTTGGGAAAGGATTTGCAAATATTCTGTTATGCAGAAAAATGATTATTGAATCTGCACATCCATCCTATGAAAAGCATCTGTCTGTACAATATTTTAGCATTATTACTACTTTTCCATTTTAGTTGTGTGAGATGTGTTGATGTGGCAATCTTACTTTTGTTTTTTAGGTCAGTGTTATATTGACATTAATGGTTCCCTACAATATGATTGATTCAGAATCACCACTGATGGAGATGTTTGTAGCCCATGGATTCTATGCTGCTAAATTCATTGTGGCCATTGGATCTGTAGCTGGGCTTACAGTAAGCCTGTTTGGATCTCTGTTTCCTATGCCCAGAGTCATTTATGCTATGTCTGGTGATGGGTTATTGTTCAGGTAAGTACTGTTTGTGCAGACTGATGCCTGTTTGGAATAATTCATCTTTTCAAAAATGCATTTTGAACTTTTCCTTTTGTATTTTAGGTTTTTGTCACATGTCAGCTCCTACACAGAGACTCCTGTGGTGGCTTGTATTGTCTCTGGATTCCTTGCAGCCCTTCTCTCTCTTTTGGTCAGTCTTCGAGACCTAATAGAAATGATGTCTATAGGAACTCTCTTAGCATACACCCTTGTTTCTGTGTGTGTACTTTTATTACGTTACCAGCCTGAAAGTGATATTGACGGTTTTGTCAAATTTCTTTCTGAGGAACACACCAAAAAGAAAGAAGGTATCCTTGCTGATTGTGAAAAGGAAGCCTGCTCTCCCATGAGTGACGGGGAGGAGTTCTCAAGTCCTGCCGCCAACACATGTGGAGCAAAGAACCTGCCCTCTCTGGGAGACAATGAAATGCTGATTGGCAAATCTGATAAGGCCAACTACAATATAAACCATCCAAACTATGGAACAGTGGACATGACGTCTGGAATTGAAGCTGATGGCTCTGAAAACATCTATCTTTTTAAGCTGAAAAAATTTATTGGACCAAGATATTACACAATGAGGATCCGTCTTGGTTTGCCTGGGAAAATGGATCGACCAACTGTTGCTACCGGTCGAACAGTGACCATCTGTGTCATGCTTCTTTTTGTTTTGTTGTTCATCTTTTGCTCCTTTATCATATTTGGTGCAGATTACGTATATGACCAAGTATGGTGGGCAGTCCTCTTGGTCATTTTGATGGTACTGCTAATTCTTGCCCTGGTTTTTGTTATTCTTCAGCAACCAGAGAATCCCAAGAAGTTGCCTTACATGGCACCATGTGTCCCATTTGTTCCTGCATTTGCAATGCTGGTCAATATTTATCTCATGCTTAAACTATCGTCTATAACATGGATTCGATTTGCTGTCTGGTGCTTTGTGGGTAAGTTCTTCAGTGCTTTCAATATTTTGCTAATGTATGCATTTGTATATATTGCACTGTTTTACTTGATAACATCTTGTTACTTGCCTATCAAAGAACTTTGTGTGTGTGTGTGTGTAGGGGGATTACAATTTTCTTAAAATTCTATCTTGCCAACTACAGAGAATTAAGCAAGCAGGGTTTCTAGGGATTATATTTGAGATCCCTAAAGGGTTCTATCAGATACTGTATTAATTGACTACTTGTTTAGGTGGATTACTCCACTGCATGAGGGTGTCTGAATAGTTCTTGTGCCAGCGTCACTTTTCAGAGCCAATAGCTCAGAACCAGTGGAGCCGGATCTTTTTAGCTATGTGTAAGGGGAATTTTTCCCACTTACAACCATTGTATGTGATTTCCATAAACTACCAATATAATACCAATATTCTTCCCAATGACCACCAATGTTGAAGTGGCCACTTCTTCACTGACCATCAATGTAAAGCATGCTTCTGCCTCTGCCAACCAATTTGAAATTGAACTCTTCCACTGCCCACCATTTTAAGCGGGCATTTCCTTACTTCTCACCTGTATAAGAGGGCACAACTTTACTGACCACCAATGTAAGCAAATTTCTTCCTTCTGACCACCAATGTAATGGTCCATTCTCCCCAATGACTGCCAATGTAAAGGCCGTTCTTCTCACTGGCCACTAGCGAAAGGGACATTCTTTCCAATGAGCAAAAATGAAAGTGGGCACTTTTCCACTGGCCACTAGTGTAAGGGGCATTTTTTCCAATGACCACCAATGAAAATAGGCACTTCTCCACTGACCACCAATGTATGCTGCCTTTTCACCTCTGCCTACCAATTAAAGCAGAAACTTTTCCCCTGCCCTACAATGCAAGGGAGGATTTACCCACTGATCGCCAGTGTAAGGGGGCACTTCACCACTAGCCACCAATGTAAGGAGGAGCCTTCCCACTGACCACAAATGTAATGGTTGATTTGACAATGGGTAATGGAGCAATCTTTCTGGTGACTGCCAATGTAGTGGGTGATTCTTCCCACTAACCACAAACATGAGGGACAATCTTATCAATTGACCATTAATAAAAGGGGATGTTCTTCCTCTGAAAACCAGTGTAAGCTGCACCTTTTCCAGTGCCCACCAATGTAAGGGTCAATCTTTCCTCTTGTCTGCCAATGTAATAAGGCATTCTTCCCACTGACCACCGATGCAATGGGGCATTCTTCCCAATACCCATCACTTTAAGCTGTGTGGGATGGGGGTGTTTAGCTCTCGTGGTAGGTGCATTTTCAGTGAGTTTGTGACAGCTAGGATCTCTGTTTGAGGGCATGGTAGCCCATGTTTATTTAAAAGAAAGTTCAAAACAATAATCAAAAGGGGTTCCCTTGCAGGGGCTGCCGCCATCAACATCCAGAAATCATAAACTCAGCCTCCTGGCTCATAAACGATCAGTAGCCCTCCTGGCTTGTAAGCGATCAGTAGCCCTCCTGGCTTGTAATGATCAGTAGCCCTCCTGACTTGTAAGTGATCCGCTGCGGCGTGATCGTGGGTCACACCTGCCTCCTCGCAGATGTGGATCCCAAGACTGCCTCCTGCAGTCTTAGTCCCCTGGAGACCTCCTGTCTCCCCAGTGTGTGTGACCCAGGAGCCTGGTCCTGACTGCTCTTAACAGCCCCCACCCAGCTGGAAAATCAGTGTCCTGGTAGGCCACAAAACCCGCACCCTGGACTGGGGATTTCATCCCACCCGGATCTCTACGAAATCCCCAGACTCCAGATCCCAAAGTGGACTTTAAACAGCACTGAGGAAACTGAAAAGCCAGTTTCCTCTTAAATGCGTGATGCCTCTGGAGCCCCTCAACCTGCCAGGTTGAGAATCCTGGGTCATCCCTACCATCTGGACTCTAGAAGGGCAGCGCTCTGCCACATATCCTCTCCCTGTTCCGAACCCGTAGGGGACGGGACACACCAAGCCACACTCTGACCGCTGCGTGGGCCCACTTTTTCTTTCGGATTTGTTTGCATGCATGCCCTAGCCTGCATCCTAATGGGGTTCTGCTCCATGCCCCTGTCCCCGGGACCCTATCAGGTTCGGAACATAATCCCATTCCTGAACTGGTGGCACCCGTCTCCTGAATAATATCCGCCTGAGCCCTGGTCAGGATCTCTGCTGCTTCCTGGCTCATCCCTTCCATCTCAGGTGGTTTGTCTGCTGGTGCAGCCAATGCTCCCTTCACCGACACCAACAGCTGATCAGCACCACCGTGGACCATAGCAGCAGAAATGCTTTCCACCTGGCTGTTAGAAGGTGACACCTCTGACATTTGTGACACCTTTTCCTTTTTTTCTAGAGCCCCTTCCACATACTACTTTTGCAGGAAGTAATCTAGCATCAAATCTAGAGGCAACTGTCAACACTAGCAAGAAATTCAGAAATAACCCACTTCTGTCTTGTTTCGCTTTGGTCTGTACAGTCTGCCATTCAATGCTCCACCTAGTGGTACTCCACAGTACTAGACCATGGCTGTCCATCCCAGTGTTTAAGCATATCCTTGAGTGTTTTGGTTATAAACCAGCCCTTTGAATCCCAATCCATATCCTTTCTGGGGACTTTCATGATCCTGGGAATGCAGAGGCTCACTTGCTGCGACCTGATGCTGGACTTATAGCCAACTTTTCAGGCTCAGCAACAGTGAACTACTCCAGCACATTATCAGAGACAATGATATTTTGACATTCCACGTCAACATTACTTCGGGAGTCATTGACACAATCTCTGCTGTGTGTTCACCCTTATCTGGTCCTTATCCAGTGTCCACCACATCTTTAGCCCCAGAAATTCCATCTAGCATTGCATTTACTCTCTTGGCCAACTCATCACAAGCATTGCTCTGTAGCACTAAATCTGTCCAATGAGGCCTGGGCAAACCAAGAGGCTCCACAATATCTGCAACCCTGCACTGGTCAGTACCACCCTTCTCAACCATATTATTGTAAACATTATCAGCATGGTAATAAACACATTTCTCCTGAACATTCCTGTCTTCCACGGTTGCTAATGTTGGCCTAGCCATACCCTCCCACTCTATTGCATGTGTGCTCCCTTCATCGGTACTCCTCAGCACCGAACCATCTGAACAAGGAGACACATGCAAGCAGATGGGCTTAACTGCAGACTTATTACACCAGTCATTGTGAATCATGTCAGATTTTGGCAATACAGATTTTAATACAACAGGTTGCAATACACCAGATCCACCTCCTTGCTCGGGTGGAGCTTTATAAACCTCACACATCTTTGCATTTTCCACAAGTTGCATTAACCCATTATTTACTTGCACACTTTCAGTATTAGCAGATTGCACTAACACATTTCCAGTAAAAGGTGCAGTTCCACTCTGTTCCACCAGAGGGACATCGCAGTTATCCAGGGCAACCTCTGGCTCCAATACATGAAGCTTCCTAGAGATTTCCAGGGACAACTGTGCTGTTTTACCTCCCGTGGCTATGGGCAATGGCCCGTCTTTAACAGCAGCATTACCATAACCTGGGGTTTTCCCAACCGCAGCAGAGTTTGCAATATATATCAACATTTATAGCATTTTTAGCTCTTGCAGGCTGTCCTAGCCCACTACCAACTTGGACCTTAAAGACATTAAACACACCATTATTTCCCTCTTGAAAAACAGGCACAGGTGCAAGTTTGATTTTAACCCCTGCCTCCCCACTGTGCAGGGAAAAGTCACTCTCAAGAGCATATTCAGTGGCCCCACTAACTGGGGTCACACTCACATCACCATGGACAGTCTCATAACCATTCTTTTTCAGCATGATCTCAGCGCTTCCAGCCAATATTTCATTAAAGACAGTCTTACTCCTTAGCACCCCCTGCAGGCACAACATGTACTTCCTCACTGTTGCTAGGGATGACTGCATATTTGCGCAGGAATATGGGCCTGCAAAAAAAATGTTTCCTCCGCAACCTCGACTCTTGGTGTACCCCACAACCAGAGACAAGACAAACAATCATGTCCCAATGTATCACATTCCATGCATGGGATATGGAGACGTTCTCTGGTTGCTAAGGGCGATGGCATCCTCTCAGCTTCAATTTGCTGGCTCTCCCAAACAACTTGACTTTTCCTTCTGGGACGCTGTGTTGCTTTACGCTTGCCGTAATCCTCTGTAGGTGATACCTTCGGCTTGCGATTCCTGGGACTGACATCACCGGTGTTGCTAGAGGTGACCACACTACTCTCAAGCTTCGGGTGGGCCTGTTGCTCACTCCTTCTGGAATTTTTCCAGCATTCTTTATGCAGGATTGCAGCTTTATAGCTGTCATAGTCACCTCTGTTAGCAACCATCCCGCTGTATATTTTTCTGTACTCTTCCGTAATAAGTGGCTGTACCAACTCAGCCCAGCGATTTCTAGGCCAGTCTTCAACTACAGCCCGGAATTCAAAATCCTCCAGATACCCCACAATGGCATCCTGGGGTGACATGGGACTGCAAAAGTCTGTAACACAAATTACTTCCTCTTTGCCACAGGCAAACACTTTCGTCGGTGCAACCTTTGCACTACCGCTGTTAGGGGCAATAGCATGCACTTCCTCTAGGTGTGGCAAGTGAAGCAAAAACCCATCTGCAATACTCTCCGGCAGGCTCACACTCTTGCTTCATCCTCCAAGTCAGTTCACCACACTTTTGTGTTGTCCAGCCAAAACAAAATGGAACACTCTCTTTTTAAAACTGGTTCCTTTTCACTTGCAGGTTTTCTTCACCTGCACACAGATTGTGCAGTCTCCTGCAGCAAACACAGTTCACTTAACAGCTGAACTCACTTTTTGCAGGCATCTGGATTGTATCCAAAAGCACTCCTCTGAAAATGCTGTTTGCTTGGCTGTACTTCTGCACACAGCCAACATGCCACAAACTCACTGTGGAGCAGGGACCTGGATTTTACCGTCTTGTGCCCGCATCCTGGCATGGGGGTGTTTAGCTCTCGTGGTAGGTGCGTTTTAATGTTTGCGGCAGCCAGGATCTCTGTTTGAGGGCATGGTAGCCCATGTTTATTTAAAAGAAAGTTCAAAATAACTGTAAAAGGGTTTCACTCGCAGGGGTTGTCACCATCAACATCCAGAGATCATAAACTCAGCCTCCTGGCTCATAAACGATCAGTAGCCCTCCTGGATATAATGATCAGTAGCCCTCCTGGCTTGTAAGCAATCAGTAGCCCTCCTAGCTTGTAATAATCAGTAGCCCTCCAGGCTTGTAAGCGATCCACTGCGGCGTGATCGCAGGTCACACCTGCCTCCTCGCAGATGTGGATCCCAAGACTGCCTCCTTCAATCTTAGTCCCCTGTAGATCGCCTGTCTCCCCAGTGTGTGTGACCCAGAAACCTGGTCCTGACTGCTCTTAACAGGCAACTACCCAGCTGGATAATCAGTGTCCTGGTAGGCCACAAAACCCGGACCCAGTACTAGGGATTTCATCCAACCCGGATCTCTACGAAATCCCCGGGCTCCAGATCCTGAAGTGGACTTTAAACAACAACGAGGGAACTAAAAAAAGTTTCCTCTTAAATGCGCGATGCCTCTGGAGCCCCTCAACCTGCCAGGTTCAGAATCTTGGGCCATCCCTACCATCTAGACCCTGGCAGGGCAATGCTCTGCCACAGCGGACACTTCTCCACTCACCATTTTCTAACCACTAATATAAAAGTGTACTTTAGCACTGATCACCAGTATAAGTGGACACATGTACTTCAGCACTGACCACCAATGCAAGAGGGCACATCTTCCCTTTTAGGGTAACCTCCCTCTGAGCACCAGTGCAAGAGAGCACTTGCCCCCTGACTACCAAAGTGACCAGCAATGTAAATCTGGCCATACATAGAGCATATTTTGGCCAGTTTCTGATAAACTAGCCAAAATGCACTCTGTGGGTGGCCCTGTTGGCATTGCTCCACCCAAGACCCTCCCACGCAACACCTTTCAATAGAAAAATAGAAGGAAGTGGGCAGAGTCCTCTCAGATGTAGACATCATTATGTATTTCTGGCTGTCATCATACAATAGCCTTAGCGAGAGATTTGACTTCTTGCGCTGTTTATCATGGATGAAGAAATCAATTTGAAGGTTGAACAAAAAAATCTATGTGCATGGCTTAATAGTTCACTTCACCAGCCACCAATGTAACTGGACATTCTTATTTCAAACTTATTACTGCAGGTTATTTTGTTGCATAGAGGTGGGTGTCACCTTCAAAAATGTAACATGGATTTGATTTGCTGTTTACAAAATTGGTAGCCATTTTGGTGCTATAAACATTAGAAATTTCCCTGGATGAGTTTTCTGGAACCTGAACATTAGGTTTACTTCAGGACATGGTCAGAGACTGCAGCGTACTACAGGAGATGGTCAGAGACTGCAAGTGTACTACAAAAGATGGTCAGAGACTGCAGACATACTACAGGAAATGGTCAGAGAATGCAGGCGTACAAGAGATGGTCAGAGACTGCAGGCGTACTGCAGGAGATGGTCAAAAACTGCAGACGTACTACAGGAGATGGTCAGAGATTGCAGACATAGTACAGGAGAGGGTCAGAGACTGTAGGTGTACTACAGGAGATGGTCAGAGACTGCAGACATACTACAGGAGATGGTCAGAGACTGCCGGTGTACAAGAGATGGTCAGAGACTGCAGACATACTACAGAGGATGGTCCGAGACTGCAGGCATACGAGAGATAGTCAGAGACTGCTTGCGTACTACAGGAGATGGTCAGAGATTGCATGCGTACTACAGGAGATGGTCAGAAACTGCAGACGTACTACAGGAGATGGTCAGAGACGGCAGGCATACTGGAGGAGATGGTCAGATACTGCAGTTGTACTACAGGAGATGGTCAGATACCATCCATGTACTGTCTGATCTCCTATCCCTGTACATTGTCTGCTGAACACTCACAATGGTCCTTCCTGATCACCATAACAGGTGCTGTCAGTGTCCCCACACACCACACAAGTCATTTACTTACTGTGTGACACTGACAATGAGGACAGGTCCCAGACTTTCAGCATGGACTGTACAAAGGAGGGAGGAGCTGTCCCTATCTCTCCTCCCCACTGATCACAGGTCTGGTTGTTAGGGGTGGAGTGATTGGTTGTTAGGGGATGTTGCGGTCACGTGATGGCAGGTCGGGCAGTGGTTGGTTGGGAATTTGGAAGAGATGATGGAGCACCAAGCCGCACAGCTGTAGTCCAACTCTACCCCAGTAGTACTTGGCCGCAATTTTTTTTACGGGCAGAGCAGGTGCAAAGGGCAGCTGCTTTGTGCCCCACAACAATGACTAGGGCTGGGCCCAGGGCAACTGCCACTTTTGCCCCACGTTAAAGACAGCCTTGTGCGGGAGATGCATTGCAGGTTTTCTGCACCACATCCTAGTGTGAACCGGGGCTTATTATTGCCTTTTAAACACAATTAAAAAAGTAGCAAACAGTCCAGCCTGGCTCTGGCAGCAATGTTGTTGTGCCTGGTAACTCCTCAGCCCTTTGGCTCTGCAGTCAGCATCACAACATAGCTGACAGAGCCAGGCTGGACTGTCAGTACCAACCAAGCAGTGGAAAATGGTAACCCACAAATCCAGGAAAGAGGGAGGCTCAACTTCTTAGCAGAAGTACTGCTACCTTGCACGTTCTCTGCTCCATTCTCCCTGAAGTCCAAGGCGGGAAGTACAGAGTGTAAAGACAGTTGGGCACAGTGGGTGGGACTACAGATGCCGCCCGCTCCCACTGTGTCTATGATCTGTCCGCCAGGAACCCAGCACAGCCTGGTCGTAACAGCCTGAGATAAGTGCCTGTGACAGTGTGCCTTACACCCGACCTGCTGTATCCACTTTGCCCGCAATACTGACTGCTGTGCTCTGCTGTTTATTGTTGCGGTGCTGGTGCCATGAGAGGCGACAGGGCAGAGACACTTTTTATTTTTGGCAGGATGCTCTGGGGGGAACACCCCAACCCCCCCCCCCCCCCCCGCCACACCTCATCTACGCCCCTGCTTTGGAGGGATTTCCTCTTCCTGTTTTGGCTATGGAACAGGAAGTGAAGGGAAATCTCACCAATAGGACATAAATTACAAAAAAAACTCCCTTACCCTATCCAAAATGGAAAAAGTTTTGCCTTTAGTTCTGCTTTAATGTTCAACTTGATTTTATCTTATGTAAATAATAAATTGCTACTTTTTAATTAGCAAAACATCCCCCAAGTTAATTATAATTCTCAAGCTACATACCCTCAATTTATCGTTCTCAGTAACTACCTGGTGACAACCAAATAGTAGAATCAGCATGCAGAGGGGATTTGGAGTGCTTAAAGAGGAGCTCCAGACTCCTGCAGAAAAAAATAAAAGTTAGCAGCTACAAATACTTTTAATATTAGGACACTTACCTGTCCAGGAATCCAGCAGTGTCCTCAATAGGCTATCAGGTGCTGCCGCCGCCATCTCCACTAGGCGAAACTGGCAGTGAAGCCTCATGGCTTCATAGCCGATTCCCTACTGCGCATGCACAAAGCATGCTGAACTTTGTGAATGGGCCGGCTGCGGGTGAAGAAAGAGGGGGCCGAACCTCTGATGACAATGACGGCGACTTCAGCTGGAAGTGGGAGTGGGTACCTGTCAAAACCAGGTACCCGCCCCCCCCACAAAAGGTGCCAAATGTAGCAGCGGAGAGCAGAGGAGGCAGACAAGAGCTCCGCAGAGAGGGAGGAGGCAGACAAGAGCTCCGCTTTAAGGACAGATGTTGCTCACTTTCTGTGGATCACATTAAGTGGTAGCTGAGTAGTTACATCACTTGTGACATTTAGCAGTTGGTTAGAGATTACGTGACCTGCTGCATTCTTTGCTTCTCTTGAATCCTGTAAATGCCACAGACTGGCAGTTGATAATGGACCCTGATATCAGAGAATTGTAGTGTGAGAGCAAGCATATAATACTGTAATTGTATCATGTAACCTAAAGAAGATATTAGAGGTTCTGTGATTAGTATGAGTACACAAAGTCCAGAGCCCTTTGCTTTTACATGGTATTTAAAAATCTCTAGAATCCTTATACAGTTTTATGCAAAAGTTTAGGAACTCCTGACAATTTCCATGATTGTCATTTATAAATATTTGGGTGTTTGGATCAGCAATTTCATTATGATCTATCAAATAACTGAAGGACACAGTAATATTTCAGTAGTGAAATGAGGTTTATTGGATTAACAGAAAATGTGCAATATGCATCAAAACGAAATTAGGCAGGTGCATAAATTTGGGCACCCCTCTCATTTTTGATTTGAATACCTGTAACTACTTAGCACTGATTAATTGGAACACACAATTGGTTTGGTGAGCTCATTAACCTCCCTGGTGGTATGATTATTTCAGATTTTTGGTGCTGAAAGCGGTACCATTATTTTTCATGGAAATTTGGCGTTTTATATTTTAGGCTTGTAATTCTTAGAAATAACTCACTTAAATCTGTCCAAACAACAGTCTAGTAGACATCTCGGGTAAAAAAAAAACTATAAATAATAACAAATAATAATATAATAATACTTTTTATTCAATAAATTTTAGTAAATAATATAATCAAAAACACTGACATTTTTTTTGGTCAAACAAGGATGCAATATTAGTAGTCATATTGCTTCAGTAAATGTCCCGGGTATGGAAAATTTTAAAACATGGTACAGCACAAAGTCCAACGTCACAATCGGGACAATAGAAGCGGGTTTCTTTTCGTATTTTCCTTCCAGTGTTGTCACGCTTAGAGCAGCAAACCACACACATCCTTGTGGGTGCAGACTTCTTTTCCGTTGGTGGAATGTGGTCCATAAAGTGCCGACCAGTCAAGCGTTCTGGGTTCACAACGCCAGCAGCACAACGTCCAGATTTATTTACGGTCATTGGTGTCTGGTGCTTGAGAAATAAAAGTAAGAACCGAAGCGGTAGCCATTCCATAATTGCTGAATCGTTCGTTGAATTTGGTTCCTTTCCCTGTGTATAGGACCGAATTCCATATGTAACCAGAGCTTGATTCACATAAAATGAATGATTTTATTCCAAATCGTGCTCTCTTTGGCGCCATATACTGTATCCAGCTGAGTCTTCCTTTGTAGGCCATTAGACTTTCGTCAATACTAATGTCTCTGTCAGGTACATAGGTCTGCTGGAAATTTTTCAGAATAATTTGATAAACCTCCCAAATCTTTTTGAGTTTTGGAGCTGGATGAGAAGTCTCATCAAATTCTTCATTATTTGCAAAGTGCAAATATTTCATTATCAGAGAAACTGATTGTACTCTGACATGACTGTGCCAAAAAAAGGAGTGGCCAGTAATTTGTTGGTTGTCCAGTACCACTTCTGCAGGGGTTTCCCCACCACTCCCTGAAGAATGATTAGGCCAAGAAACTTCCAGATGTCCTCTTTGGTCACGGGTTCCCACTTTCTGCTCCTTGAAAACCTCTGATGCATAGCAGCTTGTTGCTCCTGGTACCGATTTGTCTCCATAACAATTTTTTCAATAACCTCATCGGTCAAAAAGAGTTGGAGGTATGCTAAGGGGTATCCATCCTCCACATCCACTTTGATGCCAGGTGCCCCAGTGAAGGGGAATCTTGGGGGCGATACGTGCTCCGTACCACAGTCAATCGAGCACCAAGTCTGCACATCGCTGCGCACAGTCGCAGGATCATCGCTGAAATCGCTTTCTGTGTCTGATGACAAACTTCCCCACGAATCGCTATTAGTCAATTCTGCAAGTGATTCTGTATCGCTGTCGCTGTTTTCCAGCAGGTCATATACCACTTTTGAGGTGGAGGCACGCTTTTTTGATGCCATGGTTGTTCTGCAGTTTCCATACACAAAGTACAGTAAAACTGCAGGCAAAGGCACTGGAGAAAGCACTGGGGGGCAAAACAAGGTCAATTTATTTTATTTAGTAATGTAATCCAATAGGATTACAATGTATCAGTGTGTTTGTGTTTTATACTTTTTGAATTTGCCACCGGTTCCGCCCCCCTGCGTCGCGTCACTCGCAGGGAACGGAAGCCAGGGCACACAGAGCATCGGGAGGAAGATCCGGCCGCCGTACACTGCGGGAATACATCGTGGGATCCCGGGGACAAGGTAAGTAACCTCTTACAGGATCCAGCGATGCAATCCCGAGTGTGGCTTGGGGTTACCGCTAATGGTACTGAAATTCCACCCCAAGCCACACTCGGGAATACCGCCAGGGAGGTTAAGCCTTGAACTTCATAGACAGGTGCATCCAATCATGAGAAAAAGTATTTAAGGTGGCCAATTGCAAGTTGTTGTTCTCTTTGACTCTCCTCTGAAGGGTGGCAACATGGGGGCCTCAAAACAACTCTCAAATGACCTGGGCTCACACCGAACCCCACCTTAAAGTCATGGTAATCGCCATTGGGGTTCGGTGTGAGCCCTAACGTAGCGACCTAGGACATTCTCCAATGAATGGAACAGGGGCCCTAGGGTGCTACATAAGGGCGTCACATGCCGCCGGCCTAGAAGGAGGGCTACGAGACACACGGGACCGAAGGCAAGGGACGCTCACTGCGCTGCGTCCCCCCGCCTTGGCCACCGTTTAAGTTTTTCATATTTTGTGTTTGTGTGACTATGTAACATTAGGATAACCTAATGTAATGATTTATTTTATTTAACTGGAACAAAACGGG
>BLSH010310864.1:3227318-3247150 GCA_018402905.1 Glandirana rugosa
TTTCAGAATTCCTCTACTTTACGAATGTCGTCCCTCGACGTATAAATTAACGATAGATGTGGACACTCGGACTT
This sequence comes from Glandirana rugosa, assembly GCA_018402905.1. Classification (NCBI taxonomy): domain Eukaryota; kingdom Metazoa; phylum Chordata; class Amphibia; order Anura; family Ranidae; genus Glandirana; species Glandirana rugosa. Next base: position 3,227,393 of record BLSH010310864.1, read on the forward strand.
TAATTATGTTGATCCTCTCAACATTAGGAGCAGAGGACACCTTGTAAAGGGCACAGATGTCTCTATTACAACTCTCCTAGTTGTATTAATTTCAGGCTCACAGGTGTAGATAGCAATTAAATATGCAGCTCCCTGCTGTAAGCATTTCATCTCCTTAAGACTTTGGCTTGCAGCTGTGAATAATAAAGCATGCATATAAAATGTTGCATGAAAGAGACACACACCTAACAAGCAAATAATACATACATTTTCAGTTACTGTAAAATAATTATCAGATCACCTGCTTCTGTAGCCAAGGACTCATCAAACAGGGTTCACCAGAGCAGATAGTTGGAATTTTAATTTGGCTTACACATGCCAGAGCTCACCATGACTTGAACAGGCGTCATTAAATTTCTATGAGCTAACTTTGCTCATATACCATCTGGCACTGCTAGACCACAGGCTTCTCTGCACATCAAGAGATTTCTCTACCCCTCATCATGCATATTTCATTTCTGAAGCTGTCAGTGATAAAATAATTTAGTATCACAATCGACAATATAATCCTGATGTGGCCAAATATCATGATGTCTGTTTATCATTAGCAAGCAAGCATACGTATTTCTAGTACAAAAACACAGTTTCGTAAAATGAAGAAGGGAAATGAGACGTAGATGGGTTCTTCAGGTTAATTTGCCGTTGTACTTTCACAGTTCATTGTCTGGATATCTTCCAGAGGCTCATACATTTAACATGCATGCAGTAACCAGACACCAAAGGAATTTGCTGTCATGTGACAATGTTTGCCAGGTTAAAGGCTAGTAGGATTTTTGTGGGTGCATATTACTGGATCAGTTCTTCTGAACGTTCTGAAAAGAGATATGGCCCTAAAAGACCAATAACAATTTTAAAAACATTATGGGGCTCTTTGGGCCTCCAAGCAGCATTACCCAATGCTGAAGAAGCCTATTATACCCTAGTATAGTGGGGCACCAATCACTTTAGTTGCAACTTTTATCAACTACCAATTTTTATTTTACCCTACGCATTTGCCAGATATTTTCTATATTGTGAGAGGGTTTTTTTAAGATATTCAACCTATGACACCTTCTTCCATGCCTATCAAGCTAACTACAAGCAAAACAGGTGGTGGGGTGTCTAACCATGACAACATTCTCTCTGAATGTCAGTATTTGGTGTTCAACCACTTACTGTTAGGCCTTGATTTGTGACAAGACCATCTAAACCCAGGCTGCAGACATTTTAGGGAAGGTGTGGCAGGCTGCCCATTGGTTCATTATTCTAACAGAATTCTTTGTTATATAATTTTGCGCAAAATAAACAATATATTTGATATGTCATCATCTATATTTTATGTGTGGGGATATGTGGGAGGCATTGAAAAGTGGCCTCTGAGGACTATTCCTGGCCATCTTTCAGAACAGAAGTTTGACAGGCATTGCCCCTGTATCTGATGTATGTCACATGGCGGAGAAGTCACGTGACCTTAATTTAATAGGTGCCGACTAGACCCAAACAAACTGTATTGAAGTTATTCATTTGCATGAGACCAAACTAATAGTCTTTTCTTTATTATAATCTGACTATAAAATAAAAAGAAATGGAACCAACAAGCATCCAATTTCACCAGGCAGGGGCGTAACGATAGGGGTTGCAGGGGTTGCAATTGAAACCGGGCCCCATTGTCCCGGGGGCCCGTGCGCCTTAAAGGGATGGCAGGGTGGCATTTAGAGTAACCAATCTCCTCCATTTTACTCTATCCAGTTTACTTGTCTTCTGCTGTTCCCAGGGTCCCTGAGTGCTTCCCTGGTCCTCCCCACAGAGCTGCTGTCTTCCCCCCTTCTCTCTCCTGCCAGCTGCTGTAGAAGATGTGTCATGATGGAGAGTTGGGAACGGGTCGGTAAATTTGTCATTTACCGGCTCCTTCCTTTTCTGAATGGACAGAGTCAGTGATTGGTACCAATCGGTTCATTCATAACTGAAGCATAGTAAACTGTTTTTACTATACTTCCATTTCTGAATGAATGGGAGGCCCGGTGCGCAGCTATTCCTGTGCTTTCATTCTGTGCAGCTGAGGTTACGCAGATCTGAGGTTTGTTTAGACCCCTGATATCTCACCAAAGCCCCCCAACAGAGCTCCTAAAAAAATTGTAAAAAAATGTAAAAATAAAATTGTAAAATAAATAAAATGAAATGGTAAAAAAAAATAATACAATTAAAATAAAAATTAAAACCTACTGACACCAGTGAGGGAACCATCAGGATTCCAAATGTTGCAACTGTGACCGGGCCCTGGCATTTCACCACCATAGGGAGGCCTGAAGATGGCAGAAAGGGGGCCCAGCTGCAGAACCTGTGAAAGGGCCCCATTGCGTTACTGTAATAAAGGGACCCGCAATAGGAGTAAAGGACCCCAGGATCAGTGGGAAGCGGGAAGGGCCCTGGCCAGGGGTCAGGGGGGCCCTTCATAATTTCTTGCACCAGGGCCCTGAAGGTTCTAGTTACGCCTCTGTCACCAGGTGATAGTATGCAGAAACTGCAATAATAATGTCTAATTGCACATTTGATACATGTGTAAATGTAAAACAAAGGAGCAGTCAGTTTGATTTGAACTGTCATTACTAATTTATATTAAAAGAACAAAACAAAGGTCTGATTTCTTTTCATTGTCACTGGTTTTCACATTAGAAAATTGGCAGTGAGTTCCTAAGGTCAATGCCTGTCTGAGAACAATAAAACATTGTTTAACCACTTCAATACAGGACGTTTATACCCCCTTCCTGCCCAGACCAATTTTCAGCTTTCAACGCTCTCACACTTTGAATGACAATTACTCTCTCGTGCTACACTGTACCCAAACAAATTTTTTATCATTTATTTTCACACAAATAGAGCTTTCTTGTGGTGGTATTTAATAACCTCTGGGTTTTTTATTTTTTGCGACATAAGTGAAAAAAGTGTGACAATTTTGAAAAAAAAAACACTTTTTTTTTTAGTTTCTGTGATAAAATTTTGCAAATAAGTAATTTTTGTTCATAAATTTGGGCCAAAACCTATACTGCTACCTATCTTTGGTAAAAAAAAAATAACCCAAATAAGTGTATATTATTTGGTCTGTGTGAAAGTTATAGAGTCTACAAGCTATGGTGCCAGTCATTGAAAATTGATCACACCTGATGTACTGATCTAATTTCTTGAGGCCCTGAAATGTCAGGAATGTACAAATACCCCCAAATTACCTCTTTTTGAAAAGTAGACATTCCAAGGTATTTAGTAAGAGGCATGGCAAGTTTTTTGAAGTTGTACTTTTTCTCACAATTCTTGGGAAAATTAAGAAATTATATATATATTTTTTTTCACAAAATTGTCATAACAACCAGTTATTTCTCACACACAGCATATGCATACTTCCAATTACACCCCAAACTACATTCTGCTACTTTCCCCCAGTATGGCGATACCACATGTGTGAGACTTTTTCACAGCCTGGCCACATAGAGAGATCCAATATGCAGGGAGCACCGTCATGCATTCTAGGAGCAGAATTTTCACATCTAATTTCCTAATGACTTATTACAATTTGAAGGTCCTGTAGCACCAGTACAATGGAATTACCCACAAAATTAGCCCATTTTGGAAAGCAAACACCCCAACGTATAATCTATGAGGCATTATGAGTCTTTTGAATGGTTCATGTTTTTCCACAAGTCTTCGAAAAACGTGGAAAGAAAATGAAAACGCTTTTATTTTTACACAAAGTGGTCAATTTATAAGATATTTCTAACACATAGCATGTACATAGCAAAAATTACCCCCCAAAATATATTCTGCTACTCATCCTGAGTATGGTGATACCACATGTGTGAGACTTTTACACAGTCTGGCCATATAGAGAGGTCCAACATGCAGGGAGCACCTTCAGGCATTCTAGGAGCAGAAATTTCACATCTAATTTCCTAACCACCTATTACACTTTTGAAGGCCCTGAAGCACCAGGACAATGGAATTACCCACAAAAAGACCCCATTTTGGAAAGCCAACACCCCAACATATATTCTATGAGGCATTATGAGTCTTTTGAACGGTTCATTTTTTTTCACAAGTCTTCGAAAAACGTGGAAAGTAAATGAAAATGCTTTTATTTTTACACAAAGTGGTCAATTTATAAGATATTTCTAACACATTGCATGTACATAGCAAAAATTAACCCCCAAAATATATTCTGCTCCTTGCCCCGAGTATGGCGATACCACATGTGTGATCCTTTTTCACACCATGGTCACGTACAGAGGCCGAACAAGCAGGGAGCACCGTCAGGCGTTCTTGGAGCATAAATTACACATAAGATTTCATTCATGCCTATCACACTTTTGAAGGCCCTGGAGCACCAGGACAGTGGAATTACCCCCAAAAATGACCCCATTTTGGAAAGCAAACACCCGAGGTATATTCTATGAGGCATGGGCTGCAGATAGGTACTCGGGTACTCTGATGGGCTGCAGATAAATACTCAGGTATTCTGATGGGCTGCAGATAGGTACTCAGATATTCTGATGGGCTGCAGATAGGTACTCTGGTACTTTGATGGGCTGGAGACAGGTACTCGGGTAATCTGATGAACTGGTAAAAGGTACTTGGGTACTCTGATGGGTTGCAGATAGGTACTCGGTTACTCAGATGGGTTGGTGACAGGTACTCGGGTAATCTGAAGGGCAGGTGACAGGTACTCGGGTACTCTGATGGGCTGGTGACAGGTACTCTGGTATTCTAATGGGCTGGTGACAGGTACTTGAGTACTCAGATGGGCAGGTGACAGGTACTCAGGTGGGCAGGTGACAGGTACTCTGGTATGCTGATGGTCTGGTGACAGGTACTCGGGTACGCTGATGGTCTGGTGACAGGTACTCGGGTACTCTAATGGGCAGGTGACAGGTACTCGGGTACTTTTCTGGGCTAATGACAGGTACTTAGGTTCTCTGATGGGCAGGTGACAGGTACTCTGGTACACTGATGGTCTGGTGACAGGTACTCGGGTACTCTGATGGGCAGGTGACAGGAACTCGGGTACTCTGATGGGCAGGTGACAGGTACTCGGGTACTCTGATGGGCTGGTGACAGGTACTCTGATGGGCAGGTGACAGGTACTCGGGTACTCTGATGGGCTGGTGACAGGTACTCGGGTACTCTGATGGGCTGGTGATAGGTACTCGGGTACTTTGATGGGTTGGTGACAGGTACTCAGATGGGTTGGTGACAGGTACACAGGTACTCTGATGGGATGGTGACAGGTACTCTGGTACTCAGATGGGATGTGACAGGTACTCGGGTACTCAGATGGGTTGGTCACAGGTACTCGGGTACTCAGAGGGGTTGGTCACAGGTACTCGGGTACTCAGAGGGGTTGGTCACAGGTACTCGGGTACTTTGATGGGCAGGTGGTAGGTACTTGGGTACTTTGATGGGCAGGTGATAGGTACTCAGGTACTTTGATGGACAGGTGACAGGTACTCTGATGGGGTGGTGGCAGGTCCTCTTTATTGGGGGGGTGATCAGTGTGCTTGGTGTTTACACTAGGCAGTAACAAGCTGTTACCGCAATCTCCCTCTCACACACGATCGTTGTGTGACAGGGAAAACCGTTCGTTACCGCGGCTTGTTTACATCATGTGACCGGCTGTGATTGACACAGCCAGTCACGTGGTAAAGAGCACGGATCGGAGCTGGGCTTTGTCCGAAGGACAAGCCTCAGCCCCGATCGCCGCGCTGCGCACACGAGCGGCATGCACGTGGAGGTTGGTAGTGACCGGCTGTGATTGGCTCTTTACTCCGATCGAGGGGGGTCTGTGTCCCAAGGGACACAATCGATCCGCAATCGCCGCACTGCGGCGAAAAGGGAAGGACGTCTAACGACATCCTCCCGGATCCACAAAGGGTTCCTGCCGACGTCATTTTACAATGACTCGGTAAGGAACGGGTTAAAGACCCAGTGGTTTGAATGGTCACTATTATTTTCTGAGAAATACACCCAAATACTTGATAAAATTCTTGTTAAATTTCTATTGCTTAGTAGAATATGGCGGAAAACAGACCTGGGGCCCATTTCACACAATATCTGAAATGATTATTTTTTTAGTAAACACAGCTGGTAACACTTTTGCCCTTGCATAAAATAACTTATTTTTCTTTATTTTTATTTACCTTTTTCATTCTCCACATTTTCCCTGAATTCCTACATAGGATTGGCCTATGAGATTATCCACTCTCAAGGGAATCTCAACCACTTTCTCTGGTGGTGCCCCAAACTATGGATGTAGTGGGGGGTTGATCAAAAGGCCTTTTGTAGGGTTAATCTACTGGTGGAACTGCTCACCTGTATTCTAGATTACTATGATACTTCATAGTTATGAATGACTGCCTATCTCTGGCTGGCATTAGAGCACTTTTTGTTGCTCACAGGATTCTAGCACTAAACTGTATATCGGTAACGGCTCCCTCTTGAGGAATGGGTATGAGAATTGAATATAAAATAACTAATTCTCACAAAATGTAGTGCATAAATTTGATTCTATTTGGTCTCGCTGGACGGAGCTGATGTGTCCCTCCCTTTCCTAAATTTGGAGTTGCTTGATCCTTTCTCCTGTGGTCAGAATACTACATTTTACTGTATGCTACTGTACCATATTCTGTGCCCACTAGTTTAAAATCCCAATGCCATGAGCTGTATATTATTGTCTTCTTTTTTTTCCCCTCTCCTGTGTAGCAGATTGTCTCTCTGCGTACCCTAAAAACGCTTTACTAAAAAATAAAGTAATAAATAAAAAGGTAGAATTAACAAACGTGTTGGAATTCCTCTCACTTTTCTGATGGGGTACCATTATATATGTAGTTGGAGAACATTTGTGATGGTGTATGTATAGCTAAAACTTTTTTTTTTTCATTTTGCATAGAGTAGGGAAGTAGTAAAACTCCTACGGTGATATTTTTTTGCTGCCTCTGTCATGCTGGGGAAATTTTTGCTCACTTCCTATCTTAGAGTAACAGAAAGTAAAAGGAAATGTCCTAAATTTGAGAGGAATTCCCATCATATAGTTGTCACCAGTTTTCCCAAATACATTTTTTTCTCACCTTTATACCATTGAAAACTTTTGGCTTTATCCGTTTGCTGGAATAATATCTAGACCTACTTTTTTTTTTGCTTCTGTAGGTTTGCTGATATATTTTGGCTATGGAATGTGGAACAGTACCTTGGAAATCAGTGCAAGGGAAGAAGTACTCCATCAGAGCACGTACCAGCGATATGATGTTGATGACACCTTTTCAGTCGATGATGGCTACTCTTATGCTCCAGAAGAAGAAAAATCCCAAGACTGGGGAAATGCAGAAACAAAGGGCTACTACTATCAGCAGGCAGCGGAAGCACAGGACAGCAATCGGACAAACACCAGATCTAAAACTAAAAGCAAACATAAGCAGGACTTTGATACACTGATTGCCAATGAGGAGTTGGACTACCCTGAGGAATAAACACATTGCATTTATCATACACCACAACTGTGGCCTACAGTACAAGGATTTCTTGGGCCCTACATAGGGCTTTCTCTATCTCACACAGTGTACTGCTAAGTTGTAAACAAGTGTTTAACAGTTTGCTGATTTTCATACCTGTTTGGCTTAAATTATCTGGCATAAATTATCTTATATTAACTTATTATATTTTAAAGTCGTTTACAGTGAACTGAAATATAAATTAAAATGTTTTTTTTGTTCTTATATATGCTGTTTGGATCAGGCTGTTAAAATTTGGGCAGATGTTATAATGGCAATATTGCACTGACATTTTATTACTTATATACAGGTATCTTTGTAAAAAAAATGCTTCTGAGCAATCCATGTAAACCAACCAGAGCAGCATAAAAAGAAAATGTAAGAATGAGTGACAGTGAAGTTTGTCTACTTTAAACATAAAATCATCTGTAGGGCAAAAAACACAACTATTAAAGTGACACTACTGTATATATATATTTAAACAAAGACAGCCTGTTAGAATACAGCACATTAATAATACTTTATATTACATTATAATATTTTACAGTACCAGCTCTGTTCAATGCAGTCTTTTCTCACTACACCCAACAACAGAATAATCAGTATTCAACACTTTCGAGTGTGTCTGATACCTGCGCTCCCCCTTCCCGAGTGGTATGACCCTAGTGTGTCCCTGCAGCTCTGAAGGTACACACTAGTGATGTAGTTGCCGGTTAGGGGAGATACAAAGGGGAGATATGGACATTCTTTGAACACAGAAGTGACAATTGCTTGATTTTCAGCAGCAATTGTAGTGCTCCAGCAGGCTGTAAGTTTAATAGGCTGCCATTTATTGATGATTGTGCCAGTGTATATGGTAATTATTAAAGGAGAATTCCAGGCTACTTGCTAATTATGCTAATAATTTCCTTTCCCCCTTCTAATTCCTACCCTGTGAAAGAAAGATTCCTATATTTACCTAGTTTCAGGGCGCCCCCCGGTCTGGTCGCATGATCTCCCCAGCAGCCAGCTTCAGTAGAGAGAATGCAGAATGCCTGGATGGTGACGTTACCAATAGGCTTACTACGGAGCATCCATTGTCACCCTATCTCCTCTCTCCTGAGGCTGTCTCTGGGAGTCGATTACATGACTGGACCAGAGCACCCTCAGAATAGGTATGTATAAGCATCTTCCTTTCACATTTAGAAGGAGGGTGTTAGTGGGTTTAAGCATAGTTAGCAATAAGCCTGCAATTTCACTTTAATAACATGATGTTCTGGTCTACAGTTTATAATAAAGCAGAGGAGGCTGCACTTTTACTCCTATAAATTGTTTATATTTTAATTTTGACCAGATGGGTAGACATTGACCTGCCTGACTCCCATGGGCTTTGGGGAAGTTTCACATAGCTCTGTGTGTATACATACTGTATGTGTGTGTGTATTCTGCATACAAAGTGATCAACAGCTGCTTTTTTGCTACCACAACTATTTAGGAAAACAACGGACATAGGGGAAAATACTGTGTGCCAAATTGTTTGGGTTCTATGAGCATGCATTTTTTATTTTTACACTAAGGACAGCAGGCCTTTTGCTTGATTACAGCTGAGACAGGTACATTGAGTCCAGGCAGTCAGCAGGCAGAATTCTAAAGGATACAAATTAAGATAAAGGGTATTCCCCACTGTTAGTTAAAGTGTCTATAAACATTCAAACTCTGCATGCATAATCCAGCCACAGAGCATTGTTGTATACTGAAAGGTAATCTCCAAGATACCCAGCATATCTGTTCCTATATAGAAGGGAGAAGACGAACTCTAGAAACACCCCCATGAGCCTCTATCCGGAAAAAATAACAGCAATTAGCCAAGAAAAGTAGATTCTGACCAGACTTTTGTCTGAGAAGCCAGTGGGTACCTTTTGCTATCAAGGAAGGCCTGCAGACATGTACGTTTTCTGATCCTTTGTAAAAAGGCGGATTTGGCAGTCTGCAATATCTGTAGACACTTTACATCATTAGTACAATGGCCAACTGTGTAATGTATTGTGCAGCTGGACATCTACAATGCCAGATGTTGACTAATTATCAAGCCTATTTGGTGAATTAATCCAAACAACAGTAGTAATATACACAATGCAGTAACCCATTCCCTTAAAATTTCAGTTTTACTGAAGTAATATTATTGAAAGATAACTTCCAATCTCTTTTAATGGTTCCTGCACTTTGTACATCAACACTGATTTTAGTAAACATGGCTGTAAATCTTTTTTTTAGACTCATGGTCCTTTGTCAAAAATATTTTATTGCGGGAATATGGTATGGTATGGGTCATAAATAACTTACAATGATACAGTTACATATCCTGGCTTTTGTACTGCAACCAATGAAATATCAGCCTTTTATAAGCTTAATATATTTAGGCTATGAAGGACGACTTAAAATTGGTTGTATGGAATGCTGTACATCTTGTCTCGGGATATTCATGATTTTCTGATTCAGTTCCACTGTGGTACCTTGTAGTGCAGGGTTGATCTATGATTATTGATGACATTTAACTTTTGAGTAGCAGTGCAGTTTAAGTTATTTTCACCTATATGTTACATTTTATTTAAATATTGCTTATATCGTTTTATTTTTAGTTAAACTAAAATGTTAAATATCAAAGCAACTGAATATTTCTCAGATATACAGTATCTAATTACACATTCATTTTCTTGTACATTCATGGTTTTTCACATTTTATGAAGCTGTTTTAAACAGTTTAAATATATTTTTACATGGCTGAGAGTATTTTTCAAAGAAACAATTGTATTTGCATATCTGCTTTGTTTTTTAACTGTCTTGTGGTTTCCTGCCTCTGCCTTGACGTTCATAAAATTACAGTGTGTGTTGCAGCATTGATTTGGTCAAACCCCAGTCTTTTTTACTGTTATCAATTATTAGACTTTCTGTGTCTTTTTGATTGCTAATGCAGAACATGAGCTCATTTAGCAAACAGTGATGGGGATGTGCACAGTGCTGGGACCCAAAACAACCATGTTTTGCCTCTGGCCCATCCACATATTTATAAAACAGTGAATGTGACATTCACCAAATCTTCACTGCTGGTAAATCAATCACTGTAATTTAAAACACATCCAACCGGAAGATACACCTGCACTGAAAGATTATAACTTTTTTCTCTTTTATTCTGAAAACGGTGAAAATATGTAAACCTTGACTACAAACAACTAGGCAAGTGAAGGATCAACACAAGTTTGCTCAGTGAGATCCCATCTTGTATATTTTATTAGAACCAGTGAATTAAAATAAATTGCTTTACAGTGCATTCATTTGCAAGATAACTGACAAACTACTACAGTACCTATGACAATTCTGACGTGACTGTTTAAGCACACAGTCAAAACTGACAAAGCTCTGCCCAACCAGCAGTTAAGCTTAGCAGTTGGTTGTGTAGATGTATGACTCAGAAGCCATTGGGTAGATGTTTGCTAACCAAGTATATGTTCTATCCTATTTTCTAGAGCACTTCAGGGGTGTAAAGTAGCTAAAATCATTCCGGAATTACAAAGGGATTCTTGCAATCCCTAGAAATTCTGCTGCCCTAGCATAAGCTTATGCAATCTTTACACAAATCTTTGATGTTAAACTAAAGTTTGACACAAACTAGAATATGTTGGAGTATTTAAAGAAGTATTTTTGAAAAACATTAAAGTTGTACCTGTCAAATGCTGTTTGTATATTTCATGTCCAGCAAGTGCAATTTAACCTAAAGAAGAGGTAAGAGACAAATATATTTATACTTGCCTTAATTTCATTTAAAGCAAAATTTGGATTTTTTCTTATTTTCCACAGTATATACATGTAGAGGCATGTATATTTCCAGAAAACAAAGAATTATGATTTTCATACCTTGCTGTTTGGGGGAAAGGGGGGCGTTCCATAGTTTAGGGGGAAAATCAGGACTGGCTTCAGAGACAAAGAAGGAATCAGAGACCTTGGGTGATAACTTGAGTAACTAAAGTCTGGTACACACTAACCCACTGGGTTGAACGAAGACAAACTGATGTTAGTACAGTGCTGAGCTCTTGTGTTCTGACAGGGGGTCGCACCCCCCCCCCCTCAGAACACTCTGGTCAGTGCTCTCAGCCATTAGCTGAGAGCACTGATCGGGAGGCAGTTGGTTGCTGGTTTTCCAGAATGCCAGAATGCTTGACCACTCACCTGCAACATTAATTTCCAAAAGTGTAAGCATTTAAATAAAATTTGCTAGATTTAAAAAAATAAAAGTTGCAAATGATACGTCAGCCATTAGAGTGTTATGTTACCCACCATTTGCCCTTTAAACGTTAAATTAAGAATTATTTTGTCAGAATCTAGGCTTCTCTGTTCCATGCTATGACTTTATCATTGATTTATCTCATGTGTTTCCAGGAAGAAGTGAAAAAGGAGAGAAAATCAACCTGCAATTCTATGTTAGTTATTGCATGCGGATAGTTATTGAAGACAGCTGGCACTTTGGGCCCACAAGTAAGATTGATATTTGCAAGAAAGGCTTGTGTGCCTAGGTAAAGTTGTAGTCTAGTGTCAATTTACTTGAGCAATGAAAAGAACAATGTCACATGCTAATTACATATTAAGTATAAAGATTTAGCAAGCAAGGCATAAAGTAGTTAAGATCCTCCTGAGAAGGTCATAATGACATTTAGTCAGTACTATGACTTGATGCTTTTTTCAACTTTGAGAAAAATGCTGTATGATGCTCCACATTGGCTTTTAGCAAACAGTGGTAATTCAAGGGTCTATACAGGGATCAAGTTTTGATATTATAAATAAGAGACCTAAGCATCGTTAGAATTTTTGCCTATGTTGTCAACCCTCTCTTTAAACTGTAGATTGCTTTTTTTTCACACCTTTACTAGCAGAGTTAACCAATGACTGAGGTGTGCTTCTGGTTTGCAAACTGTACTGTCATCATAAAATTGCAAAATATTGAACTTCTCTTTCCACTACCTCAGGCCACCTAGGGCCCAGCAGTGTTTACTTTGTAGGTGTCAGGGTAGTTATGTGACAAGTCATGCATGAGGTGGCCAGGCCACAGAGAATAAAGACCTTCCATCACTGAAAATAAATGTATTGTAGCAGGTGAGGTAAGAGGACTTGTACTTTGAAAGTATAGTTTCCTTTTAAGTCATTGTACACCATCAGTGATGTGACTGGTATCTTACTTGCAAGGAGGGTAAATGCAGGTTTTGCCACAAGGATAGAACAGTGCTAAAACTCTAGATAGGCCAAATGAAAGGTTTATGAATTTCCAATTTAAATCATATGTAACAAAAACAGCTACTAAACGTTAACAATAATCTGCAAGGCTGGGCAAGAGGTGAGTTGTTCCTGTTTATCTAGCTGCCCTAACCATACCAGATATGTGTGGAGCCAGAATAATGTATTTCCTGATAGAAAACCGACATGAAATTAAGTCATATTTCAGACATGTCTGTAAGTCCTGCCTAAACTGGATACAGACAATGACCAGTGCTCAAAGTCCATAGGTAGACAGTAGACAATAGTCTATTACCAATAAAGCTCTTCTAACTTCTCTTCTATAATAATTCCATATGGGGACATTGCATTGGATGCACTGGTCTTTAAAGTGGTTGTCAACCTGTGACAACCACTTTAACCTACAGGTAAGCCTATAATAAGGCTTACCTGTAGGTGCACTGCATACCTCCCAAACCTGCATGGTTCAGGAGATATGCAGTGTTCTGCATGTGCCAAGGTCATGACGGCACATGCCGTTTCTCCACTGACCCTGTGCTGTGACTGGCGGCTCCCACGCGCATGTGCGGGAGTGACGTCACGCGACTTCGGCCAGTCACAGAGCCGGAGTCGCGGCCCCGGAAGGAAGAGGGGCAAAAAATGGACGTGGCCTGGGGCGGGGACATCGCTGGACATCGCAGGCTTCGTTTCCAGGTAAGTGGCACATAATGGGCTACTATGTGATGCATAGTAGCCCATTATGCTTCTACTTTACATGGTTATATTGAGGAAGTAAACCCAATCTGGGTTTACTTCCTCTTTAATGCCAATGCAGTTCTTGATATAGTTTTCCTTTAATATAAATATAAAACAGCTGTACAACAGACTGCTTGTGTGTGCCTTCCTCTATAATATGCAGTGCATATCTTTGTATACAGAGGCGTAACTAGAACCTTCAGGGCCCCGGTGCAAGAAATTATGAAGGGCCCCCTGACCCCTGGCCAGGGCCCTTCCCTCTTCCCACTGATCCTGGGGCCCTTTACGCCTCTTGTGGGTCCATTTATTACGGTACTGCAGTGGGGCCCTTTCACAAGTTCTGCAGCAGGCCCCAGGGGGGCCAGGGAAGCACACAGGGGCCCTGGGAACAGCAGAGTACAAGTAAACTGGATAGAGGAAAATGGAGGAGATTGGGTCCTCTAAATGCCGCCCCCGCCATCCCTCCTATTCAGGTGTACAAGGGAGGCACATGGGCCCCCAGGACCATGGGGCCCGGTTGCAATTGCAACCCCTGCAACCCCTATCGTTACGCCCCTGTTTGTATACCTTAATTCTTTTAGATTATTAAATGGCAAACATATACCAGGCCTAACAAAAGGAGTTCTCACCATGGATACTTAACTGTAAACGAAAGATCATCTAGACAGAGAACATTAGTTATTTATCCTGAAATCCTTGGCTTGTCACCTGCAAAGCATTGGTAATAAAGGAGAGGGATGAGATGGGCAGGAGAGACATCTAAAATGTTATGTGTTTGACCATAACCAGTGCGGCACTAGTAGTATACCTAGTGTCCTTACTACTGCCCCAAGAGGATTCACATAGAAAACTTAGCAGAGGGTGTACACCTTTCATGTCACACTTGTTGCTCCATGGGACTTAAAATATGGGATCTAATCTGATGCAGCCTTCCAAGCAGTGCTGTTTAAATTTCTGTCTTTCTTTTAAATATTTTTTTGTTTGATTTATATGCACATATTTGCACTAGCAGATGTGTTTCTCTAGCACATGGTGAAATAATCCGACACATTTTAAATAGACAGAGATGCTCAATGGTCAGCTTTTATTCACATGTGAAACCACTTATCCCCCCAAAAAATGTTGAAGGAACTGCTTAAAAAGTGTTTTGTTCGGCAATAATTTGTTAGCCAAGTCTATCTAAATCTGCTAGTGTATCTAACACTGCCCTCCCCCCAGATTGAAAATAATGGAGTCTAAAGGTGTCTCCATTGATCCTCCATTCAGAGCAGAGACAACTTAAGACAGGAACTGTGTTACTGGCAAGAACACAAGGTGAAAATAAAGGAAAGAAAGTCTAACAAAAAGAAATGTATGCAGCCACCAGTTTGGTGATCTGTAATATATTATATTTTTGTTTTTGGGTTTAGATATGCTTAAAGTGATTGTAAAGTCTCATTTTTTTTCAATGAAAAATAACAAACATGTTGTACTTACTTGCTCTGTTGCAGTGGTTTTGCACAGAGCAGCCCAGATCCTCCTCTTCTTGGGTGCCTCTTCTGTGCTCCTGGCCCCTCCCTCCTACAGAGTGCACCCAGAGCAAGCAGCTTGCTATGGGGGCACCCCAGCCGAGTCACAGCTCCCTGTGTCCATTCAGATATGGAACCACGGCCCGGCCCCGTCCCCTTTCTTTCCTTATTGGCTGACTGACTTTGATTGACAGGAGCCAATGGCGCCACGCTGCTGTCTCAGCCAATGAGGTGGGGAGTCCCAGGCAGCTGAGACACTCCTGAAACATCACTGGATCTAGATGGACCTCAGGTAAGTATTAGGAGGGCTGCTGCACACAAAAGGCTTTTTATCTTACTGCATAGAATGCATTAAAAAACCTGCCTTTACAATAATTTTAAGTATATACGAGGGTTCTTCAAAAAGTTATATGTAAAAAAGTGCAGAAACTTTTTGAAGACCCCTCATATATACCCCTAAAGGTAAAATTCAGTAATCATTACAAACTTAGAAAATATTTCATGTTCTAGCTTTATTCATTTCAGGTACTTATATAGCGCTGTCAATTTACACATCGATTTACATATATATATTGTACATTTGCACATATGCATCAGTCCCTACCCTCAAGGAGCTTACAATCTAAGGTCCCTAACTCACATTCATACATATACTAGGGCCAATTTACCTACCAGCATGTCTTTGGAGTTTGGGAGGAAACTGGAGTACCCCGAGGAAACCCACGCAGGCACAGGGAGAGCATGCAAACTCCAGGCAGGTAGTGTTGTGTTTGGGATTCGCACCAGCGACCCTTTTTATTGCCAGGCGAAAGTGCTATCCACTACACCACTGTGCCGCCCTGCTTTATACCTTTTTAATAATATAATACTATGTGAGATTTGAAATTTTAATGTAAGGAAAACTCTTTAAGTAATTGTTTGCTAAACTCATATATATGTCCTACTTAAAATGTAAATTATAATAGTTTACTTAATTTTGTATACAAAAATCATGTACTAAAGGTTTCAGAAGTACTGTGTCATTTATTTGCAGGAAATATATCTTTAAAGCTTAGCTAAAGTCTCACACCTTTTATCACTTTATAGTTCTGTGTCTATGCTTGTTCTGATTTGTCATTGATTTTTGCTAGGAAATGCTTTAAAATGCCTTCTGTTAACAACAAACATATACACACATATACTGTATTTCTTATTGGCATTATGGGCAGTAGCAGAGGACAGTCTGAGGACTTAAACTGCCAACTTTCAGCACTGAGATAACACTTTGATATCTTTAATGATGCACAAAATTTCACCCAACACTGAATTTTTAGTATTAACCATAATGTTTAAGCTTGCCAAGTTAGTTATCTATAGGGGACTTACTGCAACCATAGTCCAGCTTAATCACTCAATTTTGGTTCTAAGCTGGTGTGATTGCCTTTGCAAAAGCATATCTGTGGCCAAATTGTAGACGGAATTGGCTGTTCTGTACTCCGATCAAGTAATTGAGTCCCCATGGTAATTGTCATCTTAAAGCGTATTTAAACCCAAGAACAAAAATATAGTATATTACAGCTTACCAGTCCTTCAGAGCTTTTTTTTTTTTACTTCATTTTCACTTGGTGACTCTCTCAGCAGTAACACATGTAGGGTGACAATGTCACTCACCTTACTGTATCTATAGAGAAGCAGCATTGTAACTCTAAAACAGGACTACGTAATATAGGGGGAGATGTTCTGTAGTCCACGGAGAGACCTGGGAACAATACTGACTGGTTACATTCAGCAGAGTCCAGGAAGCCCACAAGATTTCTGGCAGTATTTTTGCACTTATCAGATACCTATAAAATACATTTTAAATGATTTTTATGTTTCTACCAACAGCTCTTCAGTTTCTGGATTTGAACTAGATTCAGAAGGTGTGATGAACTCCTTTTCTAAAGAAGCTCTTTCTGTTATAAATAATGCAGTGTGCTCTTAAGCGTCTTCTGTTCTGCTCTGTTGTATCTCTAATGGGTGAACTTTTCGTACACATGGGAAACTGGGTCACATGGCTTTTCCCTGAGTCACTGGTAGTTATTGTCATAATGGCATCAGATACCTATCTATTAAAGCAGAAGTTGCAGACTTTTGATACTTGTTAAGGAAAAAATTATTGTTATAGTTGTCAGATGTCCATTGTCTCTAGAACAGGTTAGGTTCAGGCCCTGGAACTGCCCCTAGTTTTCAAAAAATGACCAAATGAACCATAACATCATTTTTAATAGACTACATTTATTGCATTATGTTCTATTGCCTTTTTGTTAAAATGTATTAAATATTGACTTAAACTCATTCAAAAATCATTATAACAATGGGTTTACAGTGAGTCGTGGTGCTTGAAGTATTGCAAGAGCTGAGTTTAGGGGGCTCAGCAGGAAAATGCTTGTGGGAATTCATTCACAATGTGGACAGCTTAAGATTGTTAATGACATTTCTAAAATAATAATAATAATAATATATATATATATATATATATATATATATATAAAAAAGACAGGTGATTATCATTTATTTGGTAAGGTCCCACATAAACAGGATGATTCTGCTAGCATTTTGTAGCCAATGTAGCTAAATGATCTTCAGGATCATATTGACATAGTGAGATTTTTTTTATTAGTGGTGGGATGTAGTAAACAGATTTTATATTTGTCTTTCAAAGGCATTTACCAACACGCCAGTTATTCTCCTGTTACATGCTGCAATTATATGCAATTTGCCTGATAATGCTGCAAATAAACTAAGTAGCCAATATAAACGAAATATATCTTAACATGTAGTTCACTTAGGAGTAGCCCTAGACGTCTGCAACATTTGAGTACAACTTGTGGTAAATGTTTATTTTAAAACAATTCATTAGGCAGGGATAGAATGCACATGTAATAATAATGAAATTTGTAGTTACTGGGCTCCATTCACTAAAGCTTATCACATGAGGTATTTAGGTGTTTTCCCAAATACTGCATGCAATACTGAAAATGTAAATTTCATTATTGCTTTATGCAGTATTTACCTCTAATGAAATGATTTCAATCCCAAACCCCCCATTCACATCACTTGCCTAGGCAAATGACATTCACTGTGCTCCCTGTGCCTCCTGGCATATGAATGTCACATGTCCCAGGAAGCAAAGGCTTTCATTCACAAAAGAACGAGGGGGCATGCTTAGCGGTACATCATCAGGAGGCCTGGCAGCTGAGCCTGGAAGAGCGGGCAGCCTCCCAATCACATCATATAAGAACAAGGGGGTGTGAGACCTGAGCGGTGGCAGAAGAGATCTCATTAGGACAATGTTGGATCTGCTTGGTGGGTGAGTATCTGAACTGTGCAGAACTTACAACCTGGGTTAAAAAAAAAATGGATGTGGAGGGTGAATATATAACCCTTCACAATAGTCAAGGCTAGGCACCTTTACTGCTTTATAAGTATCTGAAATCAAACTTTTATTAGAACGAGCTAAAACCATAATTGATATTGGATCCAGTAGCACTGAAATATATAGACGCATCATTCTGCATAATTTCATCTTAGCAGCAGGGTCTGAGTTCAGCTTCTCTCACACTAGCCATGTAGTACAGTTTAGATTGCATTGCATGTGGCTTGTGTGCATTTATCATGGGTCAGTTTAGAGATAATGAGGGTTGATTTACTAAAGGAAGTAAAGCTTGACAAACACAGGTAGATTTCATATATTAGTAGATTTTCAAACAAATATTTGTGTGAGTAATCATACAAAAATTCTGACCAGTAAATGCAATGAGTTAATGAATTTTATTCAAACGTAGTTTAAGGTTTTTTGATGTTGGAATTAATGAACTTTCCAGAATGAAAAGCACATTGACTGTTAGAAAATTGTTCAAGAAAAATTTTACCTCCTGCGCCTTCAAATTTTCTTGTCACCGTGGTCAAAAATGAACATTGATTTAAGCCCATTAACGATTAGGAAATTGAGCAAACGTTCTGAAATTGAACATTTTCTAACAAAATTCTACTAGTATATGGCCAGCTTTAAGCTATTCACCTGGTAAAGTGAATGTTTACTTTAGGAAGCATGAATTTGTGTTGCTAAGGCTGGGCCATAGATGGAGCAAATTTCTTTCCTGCAACCACGGGTTGCAGGATAGAAATTTGCTTGATTCCACCATCAACACAGTGGGGAATCCCTCCCGCTGAGCCATTGCATTCTCCCAGTGGGGGGGCATCCCCAGTGTGAGAACACAGTCATTATTGCTATAAAAGCCGCTAGCAATAATCACGTTTAAAATCATGCAGGCTGGTTGTACCCAAGTTGATTTACGAACTTGGGTACATTCAGCTTGCCCATACATGGTTTGAAGATTCTAACCATCTATGGCTGGCTTAAGTAAATGTTGATGAATACGTTGAACCTTCATTCACTTTGAATAACCAATGATGTGCTAGGAAATATATTTTAAATTATTCTCATACATATTAGCATTCACTTTGCAAAGTGAACATACACTTTAGTGAAAAACAGTAATGTGCACTGCATTAACAATAGTCATTCATTACCTGAAACTGACCAATAGCAATCAAATGCAATTGCAGTGTAAGGTCTAGTGTGAAGCTGACTTCTTTAGTAAATAGCTCCTAGACCAGAGGCTGGCAGTGTATGTGAAGAATTGCAGGTACTGGGCATCTGCAGCGGTAGTTAATAGGACGTT
>BLSH010310864.1:3248796-3265411 GCA_018402905.1 Glandirana rugosa
TTATAGTGTCTGTAAGTCTAAAATAACTTAAAACGTAAATGATGAAAAATAGAGCCATAATAATATATATAATTATATATAATAATACCGAGATAAAAAGTAGTAAATGCAAAATTCAATAAAATCTGAATGTCTGTGATATTGTGATAAGATAAATAAATTGTAGCAAGATAGTGAATAAAAATAAAAATAAATATCAAGTGGAAAATCAAATATAGTCCTTTATAATAAAGTGGTAAAAGTGACAAATGAGTGACTTGTGCTCCAAAGTTCATAACACGATTCGTGCTCCAAACAATGGTGTGGGAAGCCTCTTTGTGCAGGGGGGTGGTTAATCACCCCAAAAAGGATTCCATTTCTAAGGTGCTTCAACTGGATCTGTGCTCTCATCAGGGCAGCCCTGATGAAGTCATGTGATATGACGTAACGCGCGTAGGCTGTTACTTAGAGTGCTGGATACTAAGTGAGAGGTGCCCTGACGCCGCTGTATCATTTTAAAGAATTTTTATCTTTGTTCCTGGAAATACGTTTTTTTGGATAAAATAAACATATTTTTGATATACTACACTATGGAATCCGTTTGTCTCTTCCTGCATGCCTGATTTTTGGAGTAAGGATCGGAATCAAGGAGTCCAACGACCGGTGGGTCGTACGGTGTGACCACACGGGAGGATCGAGAGTGAGAGGAAAAAAACGCACCCCATATTGGAAGAACATCTCCCGCTAAAGATACCTTGATGCGCACAGGTCCTTACCTGCTCAGGTGAGAGTTCTGAGAGCACAGACATTCAGATTTTATTGAATTTTGCATTTACTACTTTTTATCTCGGTATTATTATATATATTATATCCTTGTTTTATTATCATGAGTATGTATACACCTGTCTAGTATCGCCCAGGCAAAATCAGCAAGGTGCATTGTACACTTCGTTTTTTACCTATTTAACTACTAACAGTGAAATAGTGTGGCAATACATCCTAGAACCACTAGGGGCAAGGTTCTTTTACTTACACACTGGTATAGGCTGTGCAGTACCATCCTCATCCTTAGATAACCATATATATTGTCAGATATTAGGCACAGCAGCAACCTAGTCCTTTCTCCAGTGTGCGACCATAGTAGCGCGGGGATACATCCTCACAATGTACATAGTGATGTATACACAATGTACATAGGTGCATAACAAAGAGCGATAACTGTTCCCCAATATAAATGAGCTACTAAGTGTCTGATGGGATGGGCCATGCAGAAAATGCAGATGAGGCAGCTTCTCTGTGCCTTTTGCAATCCTTATTAACACCAATGCTGTTACCATTGGCCCATTCTGCCTTTAATTGTCTTTGACTATCTGAAATCTGTGAAAAGAAATTTGAATGGTTATGATAACTTAGTACTCTATATATCCTCACCGCTGTTTGCATTGCCCTCATGAAAAAGCCAACAGTTACACATCTTTGGATTTTGAAATGCAGGAAGTTGAAGGAAATCCAGTGTTGTCCACAAGGAAATTTCCAGCTGTCCATTTTAACCCAAGGCAGCTCAGTGGAACTGAGATTTGAGCTGCATCACGAGAAAACTTTCATGGAGATATGCACCCCGTCATTCTCAAGGAGACAAATGATTCTAAATTTACATAGCACTTGTTTATTTAAAAGAATGTAGGTATAAGAGAGCTTTAATAACAAATTAATAAAACTGTTTCATATTTGTAATTATTTAAGAAAATATTGCTATTATCATGCAAAAAAATATTGTTAGTGTTAGCAACATGTATAAAAAGAAAGTGTATCCCCAAAATGTGACATTTTATATATAAAATTATTTACATTCTAAATGAATTTGATCTTTGTGTTAAAATACAATTAAAAAAACATAAAACAACCAAAGGGGCAAGCTGACATACAAGAGGCATGTTGACCTACGTAGGTAATGTGAGCAATCATCAAACAGATGCTGCACCTACAGTGAATAAAAGAGTGGAGATGATCTGTTAAATAATTAAGCCTGTAACAACTGCTATGGTGTTTACAAACTAGGTATATTTAATTCCAGTGTATTGCTTAATTTGGGTAAAGGCCAATAAGTACAAAAATGCAAGACTTGTACTATAGTCTAGTTAAGGGGTAGGCAACCTTTCAGAGATTGAAATCCACCAGGACAACATGAAGGAAATCAAAGATCCCCGGGGAATGCGGCACCCTTTAAAAAATAAAACTATCAAGCCCCCAATAACAAGACGGTACAAAGAACACAAGGTGTGTCCCAGTATCCTCTGCCCCTCTTCACTTCAGCCCCCACAGCAATGTACACTGCCACCCCACAATGGTGTCCTTTGCCCTGCCGCACAGTAGTGTACTCTGTGCCCCTCTTCACATCACCCCCTACCCCACTGTAGAGTCCTCTGCCCCTTTGCCCCCCACCAATATCAGTGTCCCCTGCCCCCTTCACATCACCCCCCACTGCAGTGTCCTCCCCCCCTACAGTAGTATCCTGTGATGCCTGGCGTCTTAGCAACAAATTACCTGCTGGTTAACTCAACTGTGGCAGTGGGTGGGTGGTTTTGATAAAGCTTGTTTAGTCGAGTGAAACGCGTCAACCAGAGCTGTCACTCCCCTGTCTGTACGCATCCTTGCTTTTATATATCGTTTGGCAATAAAGCATTTATCATTCATGGATGTGCAGCCATTCCTATCCATTTGTTATGTTAACTGCGGCAGCTCCCGCCCTCCATGCACTACTGTGCTGCCTCCCACTCTCTGCTCTTCTGTTAAGAAGGGAAAGTAACATGACATAAGTTTATTTAACTTACATTAAATTTAAAGAATAAGTCAAAATAAACTGCCAACAACATTCTTATGTTTACTTGAAAAATCATTTATTACAGCAACATTTTCCTTTACTTACAGTCTTCACAATGCATAATGCTGCATACATACAATACTTCCTAGCATCTGCAGTAGGCTGTGTTGAACTGCTATCAAGCAGCTCCTACAGTCACAGTGAAAGCTGTTCTCTGGTGTGATAGACAGACAGAATTATTTGACAGCTGGCTGCAAAAGGAATGCATATTTCTATATGATCTTGTAGCCAGATCTCAGTCTATCATCCCATCAGCAAACCACCATAAGAAACAACTGTGCCTAAAAAGTTTTCAGTATGAATTGCTCATACATTATGTACTATAAAACATGGAGGAGCATTATGCATACACATTAGAAATTGTTTTACTTTAAATATTTACTGATTAATTCATTTGTGAGACTGTTATTAAAGTATGTGTATTTCTTGAATAATTTAAACAAAATATACTGATACAATCTTACAAAATGTTATTTTAAATACTAGTACTGTATAAAAAAAGTGAGAAAAGGAACGCATTACGGAATTTTAATTAATTCAACATATAACAGCAGTAGAAAACTGGATGTCATGGTGATATATATAATAAGTACAAAAAATATAATTATTGGAATACCAAGAGCATCCAATAGTAAGCACCAATAAATTTGAGAAATGCATATGCACAATAAGTGCAGGGAGTATCTTTAATGAATAAGCCCTCCTTTTTCACCTTTCTAGCAATTGTGATACTGCAAGGCTGCACAATTATATTATAACTGACTTTATGAAAAATATTTATTAAATGTCTTACATCCATATGCTTACATAATAAAACATTTAACTGTTGCTTAGCACATTGAGGAACTTTAGACAGATGAAATGTTCCTCCTCAAGCACTGCGCAGTCAATGATGAACAGCAGTAAACAGAAATGAGAACCAGCTTGAACATTTTCAGTGAATTGTAGGTAGTACATATTATTTAATTCTAGTTTAATTTAATAACATAAAACTTTAATTAAGTTTATTTTGTTGCTTTATAATAGTTGTCAAAAAGGTGAAAGAAGGTGGGCTTGCATGTATTAAAGGAAACTGTTTGGACACCTGTTACCTGGCATAGCTGAGTTTTCCACCCATAACTGAAGACTGCAACTCACCAAATTCTGGATGTGGGTCTAATACTGGGTGGAGCCCCCCACTGTGTGAGAATGTTCTATTTCAACATCAGCAATGCTTCCAGAATGTGGGTAATGGCAGCCTCCAGTTTGGGATGGCATGGATGCTCTCATCCATGTATCATCAGTTCTACCATGTAATAGTAACAATGGTAATAATGCTTTGTCAGGTTTCCATTAAGAAAATAATATTTAATCACCATTTTATGGCATGTATACTGCAAGTAAAGGCACATTTGTTATGGTCCATCAACAATGTCATACTGAAAGATTTCTCTGACTACTTAATTTTCACACATTGGCACTCTTGGCGTGGGTTGGGGAACCAGACCCTTGGGATGAATAATAGAAACGATTTTCCATGAAGGCTTGAGACTCTCCTGTGCAGCACACAATAACAATTCCACCAAACAAACAAAATGCTGCTCCAATCCAACCAGCATACAGGGAGTATCCGAAAGTCACAATGGTGGTTTCTTTATGAGTGGACACTGGGTACCATATGGTGGCCATGATTGCACTCAGTGCTATAGAGAAGAAAAAAGAAAAGACATGGATAAGTAATAATATAGTAACAGTATAATGGATATGGAAATTGGTTTAAAACACAATATAGACTACAGATAATTTTGTCTGGCAATATATTTTTGTGGCTGCCAACAAATTTCTGTGAGCAGTCTAAGCTAGGAACTGTTGGTCATGATTGTGGCGGTGCTACAAACAAATGACCGTTTTTTTCCAACATGTTCATTCTGTCACAAGAGGCCTAGTACTGTATGTATGCTGAAAATGATATCAGTTAATTTCATCCATCGTAATGCAACTTACATTCTCAATCCCAGTTTGGAAGAAATTTCATGTACACAAAAATGCATAACAGTATAGTCAAGGTTCAGATATCCATTTACAGAGAGCAAGGCACAGTCAACTCACTAGACCACAACTGTGGTCCCATATTCAACAGCTAAATGTATGCGTTGTTCTACCATCTAAAAGATTTGTTTTTCTAACCATCCATTTCAGAGATTTACTCAGCTCTACCAGACAGCACAGACAGCCTGGTGAACCAGATTTTCTCTATTGCTGTTAAAGTGTTACTAAATCCAGGACCCTTCATTCACGATATCTGATCTCCCACAGTACACAGAACATGGAAATGCAATTATTTTAGTAAATATAAACTGCTAAATACCTTTTCTCATCAGCAGAATATAGCAGGCTTGTGACTTCTATGAGTGTCCAGTTAAAGCTTGTAGGAGGAGTTTTCATTCTCCCCTGATTGTCCTATGAGGATGCAGGACCCCTGACCCTCTGACTGGACAGTGCCCTGTGCTGATCACATGCACACTCCCGAGAAAAAAAACTCTCTAGCAATACACACCAAACTGAGTGTGTGCAGAGTGCCCCCAAGGCTCTGTTCTATCAGGAGATGGATTGGGGACAGTGGAAGAAGGGGAGGATCAGAGAATACAGGATCAAACAGCTTTTTTACACAATGCAGAGGATTAACCCCTTCCACAGTGAGTATAACAAGCATGCTTTACTGCATATACAGACTGATCTTACTGTTGTGGGTTTAGTATCAGGTCTTGTCCCTTCCCGGTCTATGACTGGACAGTGAAGAAGAAGCAGCAGACTGATGAGGTCATGTCTCTGCCACTCTACTCTCTCCTCCGTTAAGCATGTTTCTTGTAAGCACATGAGTCATTTAGCATAACTGACTGACTTGTGCTACTTCTCTGACTCCCAGCTCAAGCTCTGCTGTACAGGAGATTTAACACACTAATACCAGCTCAAATTCAGCTACTTACCCTAATTGCTTCTAAGCATACATTTACTTGTAACTGTTTTTAATAAACACATAACTGCATGACTTTGTGTTTTTTTATCTGTCTAAAGTTCAGGTATAAACCAATTCATATTGTGGACAACATATTAAAATACTGAGCCAGTAAGAAATCAGAGATGTCATTTTCATGTGCAAGTCTGAATCTGACTGGGATGCTATACAGCAGAAAAGACATATTTCATTTTAGATTAACACAGAACTTATTTTCGCAAGACTTACTTCTCTTTCAATGGTCCAAGGTCCCTTGCCGGCATCTTCTACCTACTTTTCTGGATGCCAAACATCTTCATTGGCCGGCGCAGGATGACATCACTCCTGCACATGTGCAGAAGTTCAGTCATCCCGGCACACATGCATACATTGCATACTCACAGTCTGTTTATTTGAGACTTTAATTCCACTTTAATAAGAAAGGCCCATATTTAAAAAAAAAATAGTTTTAGAAACATTTAAAATAATTTTAGCTTTGGAACCATGTCTAGCTGTATATTGACCTTAAAAAGAACTAAAACCAAGTTCAGATCTAAACAGCAGTGGATCAATCTTGTCATTCAGATATTTTCAGGGTTTTACCAAGCCATTATTCTTCTAATATAGAAGGCTATCTAATGGTTATGGGTGGAATATACAGGTCATTTTGTAATTGTTGCCTTTATTTCAGGCCAGAGTCAAGATGCAACTAACCATATAAACTGTACGCCTAAGCTGGCTATAGATGGATAAAAATTCACCAGCTCAGCAGGGACTGGTCAAATTTCGATCCATGTATGGGCTAGCTGGTTGTATACAAGACAGTAGACTGACTTGTATACAACCAGCCTGACATTTTTTCCCAAACAATCAGTGCCACCGGCTAAAGCCGGCAACACTGATCACTATTCTGCTAGTGGGGGGTGTAATAGCTTAGTGGGAGTGAATCAGTTCATTTTTTTTCATGCAACCCTGCATGAAAAAAAAAAAAAGAATCATGTATGGCCTGCCTTAGGCATTTAGCAATAAGAAAAGTGTGAACTACAAACTGATAATCTGTTTTAAATGGACTTCAATAGACGTCACAGCATTTAAATTGAATCTGTCTGTAAAGTGAGTCAGTCAATAGTTACTTATTTAAATACTAATGCACCCGAAGGGAATACATTGCACTTACATATTCATGTTTAACATTCAAGTATTAAATATATATTCACTCTTCTTTAACAGAAAGATGTACTTTACAAAGTCAGTCATCTTAGAAGTGTTACAGAGGAAGTCACAGTGAGCATATTTCTCAGAGAAATGATCAAACCAACAAAGAGGTTCCAGTAAAGCAATTTCAATCCATTTATCATGTGGGTGGAATATGTTCGCTAAAATATATTTAAACAGACTCAGAAATTCATTAACTCACTAGCTGTTATCAGTGACCTGAGTTACAGGCGGTACTAATCACAATGCAGCCTTCTTGAAATAGTAAAACATGCATATCTGCATGTCTCAATTTCATCACAAATCTACAAATAAAAGGGTTGGTTTCTTTTCTTCAGGATAGTAGGTGTTGGCATGAAAATTATTCCTTAAAGGTTTGATTTACCTTTCTGACCATTTTTTATGTTCCACCCATATTTAAAGATGTAACATGAAACACGGTAATATTCCCTAACCCCCACCATTTACCCCCCCACACACCTGAATTGTAGGGTGCTTCTCCCTGGAGTGTCCTGCTGATTTTGAACATAACCACACATGGCCCACACAACCAGGTCATTCATTCACAGATTCATTTACAAGGATCTATAAATGGAAAGTCTACCATCATGGCAGTAGACAGTGCCAGCACAAGTGTGGTGATGTCACCGTAATTGTAGTTTATGGTTTACTCCCTGTAATCCTATAATGGTAAGTCCATTCCTCCGTGTAGACCTGGAGATGGGACATAAACTGCAGGATTTTTTTTAATTCCCCTTGGCCAACTGTGCACTTTGCCATCAGATTACAAGACATGACCAGGTAGATGAGAGGTCAAAATCCTTATCATTCTAATTGGCCCAGCTTCCCAACTTCACCTTCTCATAGCTCCCCCCACTACTCTGATGTAAAGTTAAAATGGCTTTAGCAGTGTTTCGTTATAAATAACACACAACAATTTAAATAACAAAACATAACATGACAAATCAAATAAGGCTTCAGGTCCTTAAAGGTACGTATTGGACTACAACTACCTGGTCACTATGAATTGACCAGACCAATTAGAGAACACAACAGTGAAGATGGGTCCGCCAACCTAAAAGCACTAGATTTACACTGAAAAATGATAAATAAAAAGGACTCAACATGTAGAGGGGAAGCTTGGCGGTGGTACTATTGATGCACATGTGAGAGATCACGTCATATATGTTTTTATGCTGTTTTTTAATTAATAAAACATGAGTAGATATGAAGTTGGGGTAGTATGGTTTTTGTTCTGGCCACTATCAGGTATATTGCACTATTGGAGTCTTTCTTGTTTCATGTCTCCGGAGAGTCACTGGAGATTGATCTAAAGGCCAGCCTTAAAGGAAACATATTTTTAAATGTGGAGGAATTATCTACCTATACACGCAGCTAGACCCTGTGGGGTCGTTTTTTTGAGGTGAGCCTTCACTTCACCTGGTGGAGGGAGCACGTTTTAAATAAATAGAAGTGATTGAAGAGTTTGTGTTGGACAGTAGTGTTGAGTCGCTGAATAAGAAGATTGTCTTACTTTTCGTTTTGGAGTGGACTTTTTTTCTTGCTGTTTTGCACAATGACATATGCACATTACGTTTGCAATTTGCACATTACGTTTATCTTTGTGAATCACAATTGGCGGCTAACTATATGCAAGGACTCAAGTACTTTCTATTGTATTTTACATGTGTAAGATAGCCAATTGGAAGCTTACCATTCACTAGCATTGACGCACTTTAAGGAGTCACCTGTAATCTAATATCAATTATTGCTCTGTTTTTTGCACTATTTTGTATTATTTATTATATGTTTATATGCACTTTATGTTACCCATGTATAGTACATCTTTGTCTCATACTCTGATCTATCTGTAAGCAGCGCTTCTACACACACCTTACTAGACTAGATTTACACCACCTTCAGCCCAGGTTCACACTATAGCGATCTCAGATATTGCATGTGATTTGCACCCGCACCGCAGGTGACGATCACATGCAATGTCTGTGCAATGCGAGTTCAGCCATACAGTTGTATTGGATTTGCAGAAAAAAAGGTGCAGGGACTTTTTTCCCCGCCCTGGAATCAGATTGCATAGGTGTTCACACCCATGCGATCCGATTCCTGTCCGAATCCACAGTTTGCACTGAAATCTGTGAACCGATCTGGGGGTGTCATTAGCATTGTATTGACACCCGCAGTGGTTCACAGAAGGCAGTGTGACCTGCCCATGGGAGAGATGCAATGCGGGAACCAGCGATGGAATCTCACTGGTTCCCGCATCGCTACAGTGTGAACCTAGGCTCAAGGACCCCAAATTGCCAACATCTGCTACAACCTAAATCCAGACTGACCAAAGTCAATAAATAAGGAGGGAAGGGAGCTCAATGACTGCAGATCTCCAATTGGATCTTCCTCCCTGCAGTCTACCTTTCCAATCTTCTTCTGTCAGCCTGCTTTTACTGACCAATTCAAGAAATTCACTTGATTCCCCCACCAACACAGACAGTGTTGACAGGGGAATCCCTCCCACCGAGCCAGTGTATTCTCCCAGCAGGGGCATTCCCACCCGGTGACGGTGATCAACTTGGGACATTCAGCCTGCCCATACATGGTTCAAATCTCTGCCAATTTCTACTGAACAGGCTGAGATTCGAACCGTCATTACTTCACTTTGGTTCTCCTTCCACTCAACTCATGTGGCCCTGTGCTTTTTTCCATGTTAACCAATAATCTCCTGCGCTCAGATTCCTCTACCAAGTGTCAAACCATGTAGCAAAGGGCACTCAGTGTAATATGAAGTCTCTATGGACGTGGTGGTTACTCAGCACTTAATGGTCTTGCTGCCCTCTTTTAGATCATGGGAATCCAAAAGTACTAAAGAGAAAACACAAGAGAGGGGCGCACCGACCTAGTGCAATACCATTAAAATGTTTATTTAAAAAATTAAATTAAATCCATTTACTCACAAGCGGAGCAAGATAAAAGGCATCAAGGTGAATAAGCCTCCAAAGGAGTATTATTAGTATTACCATCTATGGATTTTTGTGTATCCATGTTTTTTTATGTTTATATTGTTATACGCAGGGTTATGGGTGTCTGTGGGTGGGGGTGGCACCAGCTCCCTATCCGGTCATGTTGCCACTCCCCCTATGAAGGGGTGGCCATTCACCCACAGCCTGGCCCGCCTACAGACACTTGTGTATGTGTGTATATATTGAGGGGCATGCCTCATGGTCGGTAGGCTCTGATGAAGAGGGTTTGCCCTGGAAACGTGTCAGCCTGGCCATACGGACATCTGCTGAGGTGATGTTTTGTCTACTCCTTTGGAGGCTTATTCACCTTGATGCCTTTTATCTTGCTCCGCTTGTGAGTATATGGATTTTATTTCATTTTTTTAAATAAACATTTTAATGGTATTGCACTAGGTCAGTGCGCCCCTCTCTTGTGTTTTCTCTTATTTCCATTTTCTCATAGCTATGGGCCTGTTTGGTATTGTGTAATATTATAGAGAGATTTATTTTAAACTGCATTTAGCTATTTAGGCATGTTATCAGTGATCACTATCCCAAGATAAGGAATGAACCTCTTATGTTTTTGGATTTGCTCTGCTGTGCTTTGTACTGGTTGAGTATAGAGCTTTTCGGCCCCTTTAGGTACACCTCACCACCACTCTGATTATACTTCCTATAAAATATTATTGTAGTATATGTGTAAATTTATTTTTTTTAAAAACTGTTACAACTGTTTACCATATTTATAAAATATGGGCATAATAGCACATTACAGAGAACATTTGTCCACATCCATATCATCCTCTTTTTCTGCTTGCAGTTTGTTGCCTCTTATACAGCTGCACAACAACTCACACACCATCTTGGGTGGGTTAATTAAGAGAAACTTAACCTACCACAATTTTTTTGCAATGTGGGTGGACCTGAAGAAAGGGTGACATGAAGGGCAAAGTAACACATTCACATTGCAGGAAGTAATTTAAGTATTAGGCTACTTTCACACTGGAGCGGTACCCGCGGTCGCGGTAAAACCCCGCTAGATTTAGTGGAGTTTTACCAGCGATAGGGCTCCGCTATGCGGGTGGGAGCGCCGCGCTTTTAACCCCCCACAAGGGGTTAAAAGTGCCGGCGCTCATCGCTACCGAGGCGGTGTGCAGCCGCTTCGGCAGTGCTTGCCATGCATTTCAGTGGCAGGGGCGGTAGAGGAGCGGTATATTACCGCTCCCCTCACCGCCCCAAAGATGCTGCTTGCAGGACTTTTTGTAACGTCCTGCTAGCGCACCGCCCCAGTGTGAAAGCACTCAGGGCTTTCACATTGGGATGGATTGGGGGGGACTTTTGAGGTGCTTTACAGATGCTATTTTTAGCTAAATAGCGTCTGTAAAACGCTCCAGTGTGAAAGCAGCCTGAGTACTTACCTGCCTGTGATACTCTGCTCATCCAATCTGCCAACAGTTTGAGCAAGAAATACCCAACACTTTCATGTATGGGGAAGTATGTGAAACAACCCCACTTACCCACAATGCACTTGCTGTCTGAGTGACCAATTGCCATGCCTAAAGCTGACCATACACCAGTAGAATTTTGTTTAAACTTTCCTATGGAAATTCTAAAAAGTTGTTTGTCACCACTGAGTCAACAAATTTAGAAGCCCTTCAAAATGACACCCATACCTGCAGTTTGAATGGAATTCCAGGCATATTAAACATGTTTCTTTTGTGCTTAGAATATGATCATTACAATACTGTATGATTTTTTCGCCAAATGAAAACCACAATCATTGTTTTAATTGATAAAATATTTTCCATCTTGTGCCTTCAAATTTTCAAGTCGCTATGGTTGAAAAAGAATGTTGATCTGACCCTACTAACCATTTGAAAATTGAATAAATATTCCAAAAATGAAAAATTTCAAATGAAATTCTACTGGTGTATGGCCAGCTTAGGCAATGGTAAGAGGGAGAAGGTGGATGTGGGCATGGGGCTTTGCAAGTTTTGGCTTGTTCAATAAGTTTATCTCTTTCAAAACAATCCTATCAGGCTGACTAGAAATAATACATTCTACAAATGGCTAATTATTTACCTGAATTTATTTGCGCTGTTGTTCAGCACATGGAAGGGGAGGGTCTTAAAGTCCAGTGACTTTAGATTCTTATTAAAAATAAACTATAATATGAAGAAGAAATATTCAGCGCAGATGGTAAACAAGAAATTGAAAGCGGCAGAACACTACAAGGGAAAAATTCATAAACCTTGATATACACATATCAATACTAAACAGTGCAGCGCTAGGTAAAAAGCAAATATGGGGTAAATCCATCCATGAGGTAAGTGCAAATTCACCGTTAGACAGTGAGAGACATCCCCTCCACCACAGAGAACACCAGCCTCTCGCCTCACTGCACTTAGCTATAAGTGCTTTGCGTGTGAGTGCATTTCTTTTTATATTGCCTTTTAATAAACTCTTCTGTGGAGAGCATTTAGATCCTGCATTCTTTTATGCATAATGGTGAGGACTTCTGGAACCTTATGTGAGTGTTTCTTCTGTGCTTACCATGGAGGTTGTTGTTGTTGAATGATCCATTCGGGTCGGATCAGTGAGGTGAGAGGCTGATGTTCGCTGTGGTGGAGGGGATGTCTCTCACTGTCTACACTATCTAATGGTGAATTTGCACTTACCTCACGGATGGATTTACCTCATATTTGCTTTTTATGGACTCATTTGCTCTATTGATACATTGCATATTTTTACCTAGCGCTGCACTGCACTGTTTAGTATTGATATTAAAAATAAAAAAACAATCATAATATATTTTCCCAATCTCAAAAAAGGAATCCCTAAATTAAAGATGCACAGTATATTATGTCAAATGATTATGGGAATTAGTTAGCTACTATGCCTACATACAGTGATTTTTGCCTATGTCCCTGTGGTCTATTTTTGCCTATGTTCCTGTGTTCTTGGGATTTAATTTTGCCTATATTCCTATGTTTTTGGGATTTTTTTTTTTTTGCCTATGTTCCTGTGTTCTTGAGATACATTTTTGCCTATGTTCTTGCATTCTTCCGATCCATTTTTGCCTATATTCCTGCATTCTTGGGATCTATGTTTGCCTATGTTCCTGCGTTCTTGGGATCCATTTTTGCCTATGTTCCTGTGTTCTTGGGATCCCTTTTGCCTATGTTCCTGTGTTCTTGGTATCCCTTTTGCCTATGTTCCTGTGTTCTTGGGATCCCTTTTGCCTATGTTCCTGTGTTCTTGGGATCCATTTTGCCTATGTTCCTGTGTTCTTGTGATCCATTTTGCCTATGTTCCTGTGTTCTTGGGATCCATTTTGCCTATGTTCCTGTGTTCTTGAGATCCATATGGCCTATGTCCCTGTGTCCTTTGGCACCATATTTGCATCCATCTGATGTCTATATAATGACTATCTCCTGAGAGAACTTCTTAGTAATTCGTTCAATAATTTCCAGACAAACTAGAAAAGTGGAAAAGCATTAGAACCTATATCAGGTTTTATTGCTGTCTGTCATCTTGCTGAAAGAGATACATAGTGATAAACCAGGGCGGGTAGCATTCAGAGTAGCCTAGTATTTAGAAAGGGATGGAAGTCTGCCTCTGTCTAGATCAGCTCCACCTCCTGCCCACTGCCTGAGAACACTGATGTAAAGAGGAGGGGCTGAGGATTCTGATGTTAAGGGGAGGGGCTGAGGATTCTGATGTGAAAGGGGGCTGAGAATTCTGATATGAGGGGGGTTAAGGGCTCTCATGTAAAATGAGGGGGGCAGGGACTCTGATGTGAAAAGGGGGGACTGAGGACTCCAATGTAAAAAGGAGGGGCTGAGGACTCTTTGAGTTGAAGGGGAGGTTAAGTACTCTGAAGGAAAGGGGGGCTTCTGATGTGAAGGTGGGTGCCCATTTTAGGCCTGGGTGCCATTACATTTTGCATACTTTGAAAGGGTGCTGTGACAACTTTTAGAAACACTGGCATAAAGAATAACTCTGACATAAGAAATTGATAAGTAAATTGTATATTCTGTATAATTGTACTCTATTTGTATACTTTACCTATGTATTGCACAACTGCACTCCTTGTGCACACAGCACTAATGTTTTGCTTACGTTTGCATTATTTCAAGTCCTAATTAGAAATTAGCCTGCCTATGTAACACCCCATGCTACCATAAAAGTGCAATTGTAATCTTAATGTGATACCTACGTAAGCGTGTGTATAAAAAACTTCAATTGCGCCCATTAAAGAGATCAGTTATTTGGAAAGATGCTGAGTGTATCTTTTGTGTCTGTTCCCTACTGCAGCAGTTATTATTAATTTGGAACCACTAATCAATATGAGGATAGGAGCTGCCTAGCTATAACATTTTCAGAATATATATATACACACACACACACACTGTTACCAAAAGTATTGGGACGCCTGCCTTTACACTCACATGAACTTTAATGGCATCCCAGTCTTAGACCATAGGGTTCAATATTGAGTTGACCCACCCTTTGCATCTATAACAGCTTCAACTCTTCTGGTAAGGCTGTCCGCAAGGTTTAGGATTGTGTCTATGGAAATGTTTGATCATTCTTCCAGAACCTCATTTGTGAGGTCAGGCACTGATGTGGGAGGCCTGGCTCGCAGTCTCCACTATCATTCATCCCAAAGGTGTTCTGTCAGATTGAAGTCAGGACTCTCTGCAGGCCAGTCAAGTTCCTCCACCCCAAACTCACTCATCCATGTCTTTATGGACCTTGCTGTGTGCACTGGTGCGCAGTCATGTTGGAACAAGAAGGGGCCATCCCCCAAACTGTTTCCACAAAGCTGGGACCATGAAATTGTCCAAATGTCTTGGTAGGCTGACGCCTTAAGAGTTCCCTTCACTGGAACTAAGGGGCCAAACCCAACCCCTGAAAAACAACCCACACCATAATACCCCCTCTACCAATTGATTTGGACCAATGTACAAAGCAAGGTCCATAAAAACATGGATGAGTTGACTGGCCTGCACAGAGTCCTGACCTCAACCTGCTAGAACACCTTTGGGATGAATGATAGTGAATGATAGTGATAGCGAGCCAGGCCTTCTCATCTAACATCGGTACCTGACCTCCCAAATGCACTTCTGGAAGAATGGTCAAACATTTCCATAGACACACTCCTAAACCTTGTGGACAGCCTTCCCAGAAGAGTTGAAGCTGTTATAGCTGCAAAGGGTGGGCCAACGCGATACTGAACCCTACGGAGTAAGACTGGGATGCCATTAACCGCTTGCCGACCGCTGATCGGCATTTGACGGCGACAGAGTGGCTCTTGTAGGCAAAACGCTGTCATATGATGGCGGCTGCCAGATCGCGCACAGTGAGCGCGCGCGCGCCGCTGGAGGCGCGCTCACTGTGTCCGGGGAGGGCCAGGGAGCGGGTGCGGCAGATTGGATCTCCGCCGGCTACCCGCGATGCCCCCCCCCGGAGTGAAAGAACGGAGGTCCGTGTAAGTAAACACGGACCTCCGTTCTGTGAGGGGGGAAGGACTGTGATCACAGCCTTCCTTTACATGGAAGCTGTGATCACTTCCCTTCCCCAGTTAGGGCAGCCCCCATACAGTAAGAACACGCCCAGGGAACACAGTTAACCCTTAGAGCGCCCCCTGCAGGTTAACCCCTTCACTGCCAATAGCATTTACACAGTAACCAGTGCATTTTTATAGCACGGATCGCTGTATAAATGCCAATGGTCCCAAAAAAGTATCAAAATGGTCCGACATGTCCGCCCAAATATCGCAGTACCGCTAAAAATCGCAGATCGCTGCCATTACTAGTAAAAAATAAAAAAACAATAAAAACCCCAGATTTTAATTCTCATCATCCGTAAACGCGACCACTTTTGCGCAAACCAATCAATAAACGCAGATTGTGATTTTTTTTATCACA
Organism: Glandirana rugosa; assembly: GCA_018402905.1. Taxonomy (NCBI): domain Eukaryota; kingdom Metazoa; phylum Chordata; class Amphibia; order Anura; family Ranidae; genus Glandirana; species Glandirana rugosa. Next base: position 3,264,790 of record BLSH010310864.1, read on the forward strand.
AATATGAGGAAGAATATAAATCGGCCAAAACCGATGAAAAAAAATGTTTTTTTATATTTTTTTTTTGGATTTGTATTTTAGCAAAAAGTAAGAAATGTGGGTTTTTTTGCAAAATTGTCGCTCTTCTTTTGTTTATAGCGGCAATCAGAAATGACGCAGCGGTGATCAAATACCACCAAAAGAAAGCTCTATTTGTGGGAAAAAAAAGAACGCAAATTTCGTTTGGGTACAACGTCGTATGACTGCGCAATTTTCAGTTAAAGCGATGCAGTGCCGAATCGCAAAAAGGGCTCTGGTCCAAAAGGGGGAAATCCTTCCGGGGCTGAAGTGGTTAAAGTTCATGTGCATGTAAAGGCAGGTGTCCCAATACTTTTGGTAATATAGTGTATGGGTATATAATATAACCAGAGTTAGACTTACCGGTAACTCTGTTTCTGGGAGTCGTCCAGGACAGCACTAGAGAGATAGAGCTCCTCCTCCGAAGGCAGGAAACACAAGGATTAAGTCTTTAAAGACTTTTAACGCGTCAGTATGCTGCAACATGGGTTTGCTTTAAACGCAAGAAAAAAAAGGGTGTTTATCTCGAAAGAAAACCACCATAAACTAGTGGCGACGCAGTAAA
>BLSH010310864.1:3269711-3352422 GCA_018402905.1 Glandirana rugosa
TCCTGCTGCATTGCGCCGTTGCGCTGTAGAAGGATCCAGGACTCCAGCACTGTGACCGGCTCTGTTTTAAAGCAAACAGGCTGGTTCCGGCGTCCATGCTCCTCGCGGGACCAGGAACCGGAAGTGACGACCCGGAAGTCCCCGCCCTCCCCCCTGCGCTCCACAGGCCGGAACTCAAGGCCCAACGCCCGCCCCCCTCACAGTCTGCCCAGGATCTCCTCCAGCCCCGCAGCCAGGAGCCGCAGACATGTGCGGGGAGCGTTCAGTCCCCTTGGACTTACTTGGGGGGAGAAGCGCCGGTCTCAGCTTCCCTCTGTGCCTGACCGGGGGACCCATCATCCACTACTCACAGGTGAGCAGTCTTAGAGCTCCCACACCCGCCTCCTCCTCCGTGGAGGAAACACAAAAAACTGAGGAGAGGAAGGGGAGGCGCCCTTTTAAAGACTTAATCCTTGTGTTTCCTGCCTTCGGAGGAGGAGCTCTATCTCTCTAGTGCTGTCCTGGACAGACGACTAGAGAAATATATATATATATATATATATATATATATATATACAGTAAATACACACACAAACATACGTTTTCAGAGACACTGCTAACTTGCCCTTGCAGGGTCGCCAACACAAACGGTTTCAGCACTGGATGTGCAAGAGTAAGAAGCTGCAAGGGAGTGAAGGTAAGTTGAGCATAGGGGAGAGGAAAAGCCCTTTGCAGTGACACTGTCACTTTTAGGCCTCATACACACGGACGTTTTTAGACGCCAGCGTTTTCTGGCATTTTTTACAGCTCTCCATGTTAGTCAATGGCCCCATAAAAACGCCAAAGTTTTTGAGCTGTAGATGGCATCGGCGTTAGTGAGCTGGAACTAGAACCTACGGCCAGCGCGTTCTGAGGCTGTAACGTTTTGTCGGTTTTTGACACCTCAAAACGCTCACAAATGCCAACTAACGCCATACCGGCTTAACTGGCGTTTTTTGACGCCGACGTTTTTAGGTTGAAAAATAGCAGAGGGATGATTTTTTTTTTTAAAACGCCTATTGACGCCGACGCTCACTAAGGCTCACTAACGCCGATGCATAAGGCCGAAAAACGCAGATTTTTTTTCCTTGACGTCGGGCCCGACGTTTTTTTTTTTTTTAAGAAACGTCCATGTGTATGAGGCCTTACAGTGCATGAGCGCACTGTAGAACCAAGAGATCAACACTCCTGTAAATGTTAATTTTGTAACAGACTTCAAAAGGAAGATGTCTGTAAATTTTCTGTGGATATTATGTAGTTATTATTCCTGTATATTTTTTCAAATGCATTTTCAGTTCCTTCCTCTATGAAGCTTGAACCAAATAACCTACACCCTGCAGCCTTTCTAAAGAAGAATTTGTACAAAAGGAAAAAGTAATGATTTCTCCTGTCATTACTGATCAGCAGCCAAGAGGTGAATTGACTGGTGTGGGTCATGTTCACCTATTAAGAAAGTATCAGTTGTCTGGCAGCACCGTGGTGACTCATTGATGACTCACTCATTATATTACCTTGGACATTACTCATCCTTTTCCTGTGCTGATTATGAAGCATCAGCAGCAGGGCTCAGAAAGACGATGGCTTGTCATAAACATAAACGTAAGTGAGAGCTACATCAATCTCTTAACAGAAGAATTGGGATTTATTATGAGAGGTAATTATTCCCAACACAATACAAAATAGAAAAAAAGTCACTGCTGACAGCAGTTTCAAAGTTGTCTGATCATTTCACGGATTTATCCAAGTATAATGGAACATGAAATGTATTTGTGATGATTTGTAAAAAAAATTTGGCATAAGTAGAGATTGTTAGAAAGAATTATGGTTTAAATTATAATTCCACTTTTATAAATATTTAAAAGAAAAATATTTAAGAAAAATATTCTAGCACAAAAAGCAAAATAGCCAACACTTTCAAGAAATGCAATACCTGTTAACAATTGGAGGGGAACTGAACTCTGGAAGCTGTTCCCAAAAAAAAGGCAAGCAGAGGGCAAATGACTAGTCAGCAATATAGTCTGTGGTCTCGCTGCAACTGATCTTTTTCCCCATTAATGATTTACCATGCCTCGTTCTGTCTCTGTGCGGAGGCAGCCACCCTGGTATGGGCAGAGCTTTGCCTCCTTATGTCAGAGAAGTCATGCTCAACCTGGGTTCCTCCAGAGGTTCGTAGGGGTTACTTGAGCTGGGGCTAATTGACTTCCCATCTGATGGTGTCTGCATAATGTTGGCTCCAAAGCCACTTGGCAGAGCCAGCTGCATGGCACCAGTGATCTTTTTTTAGCTGTCTGTTAAACACCTGCCCTCTGGAAGATTTACCCCCATTCATGACAGGCCATTTTTTGCTTTTTTGGTACTGTGTTACTTGAACTAACAATTGCGTGGTCATGCAACGCTGTATTCAAGTAAATTTTATATCATTATTTTTCCCACAAATAGAGCTTTTATTTGGTGGATATAAACAAAAGAAGACTGAAAATTGTGAAAAAAAAACACAATATTTTTTACCTTTTGCTATAAAGCATAACAGATAAAAAAATCTTCATAAATTTAGGCCACTATGTATTCTGCTACAAGTCTTCGGTAAAAAAAATCCAAATAAGCGTATATTATATGGCGGGCAGTCTGACACTAACTGACACTGTGTGGGAACCAGTGACACTAATACAGTGATCATTGCTAAAAATATGCACTGTCACTGTATTAATGACACTGACTGGGAAGGGGTTAAACATCTAGGGCAATCAAAGGGTTAAATTTGTGCCTAATCAGTGTTTATATATTTACTGTAAGGTGCTTTTACTAAGAGATATGCCAGTTTCTATTCCCTGCTTTGCAGGGAAACAAAAACCGCCACATCCCCATTGTTTACATATGCAGATCTCTGCCCTGTCTTCCTCCTCACTAATCAGCAGGTGCCGGCGGTCATCCATTGGCCTCCATCCTCTGATTGGCTTTAGCTGTAGCTAATCACAGCTCTGCGTGTGTGCCGGCGGTGCGCGTGCACGCATCCCCCTACTTGACAGTGCTGGATCATGTACTAGGTATGTGATCCAGCAAAGGGGAGCCACTTTGCCTCTGTACTCATACGTGAGGCAGTTGGCAAGTGAATAAGGGTGACATTCTGACCACCACTGTAAGGGGGGGGACATTCTTTACCCTGACCACCAATGCAAGAGGCATTCTTCCCACTGGCCTTTGATTAAATAATTTTAGCAGGGGTTCCCTGGGACCCGAAAATGACTTCATGCATTCCTCAGGGGTAAAAGTGTTGAAAAAGGCTGTGCTAAAGTATCCAACAAGAACAATGAGCAGCAATGTAGTGACCCTATCAATTCTCCTGAGACTGGGAGTCAGCAGCAATGCCTTTATCTCACACTTCAATGATACAACTATGAGGCTGTAGGCTCAAGAAAGCCAAGGTAGGCCCTCATACCAGGAAGTGCAAATTATAAATATTTTCAGGAGGAATTCAAGACAAAAAGTCAATTTTCAGGGTAGTTCTTAAGTACAATTAACATGTTTAATTGTTCCCTGTAACAGAAAATCTTCTGTTTTTGAGTTCAAGTTCATTTTAATGTTAACTGTGGGAAGTTCCTAATGTATTTCCATAACAAAAAGAAAATTTGAACATTTTCAGAAGGGTATGATGTCTGGGTATATGTCAAAATACACACTTGAGAAAAATGAGATAATAAATACTACTTTAAAAATGTATTTATTTCACTGCCCTGCTTTATCACAATTGTGCCCTTTAATTGTGAAACTGAACTTTCAGCTGCTAATGTGGACTAGAAAGCCTGAAAATGAGATAGCATTGACCCCATCTATCCACGCTGTGTCAAGCTATCAGTTTCAGCTCCAGCTTTCTGACTCATTTGACATGCTAACCCAGGGCAGTGAAATTATCCATTTCCTAAATCATCTTTGTTATTTTGATTTATTCATGTCATTAATTTAAAGTGAATACAAAGTATTTTTCTATAGGCTTCCTTAATTTAGTTCAGGACTAAAAATAAAATAATCTGTTTTTATCAAATAGATGTGAAATATGGCGTAAGAATAATTTACCGCTTGCAACCGGCAGGTGGTATACTCAAAGCAGTTGGCCACCACCTCTGATAAGTAATTTACTATGATGCCGTGAATAGGTTAACATTTTTTTTTCCTGCTATTCAGATCTACTTACAATATATAGCTACAGTTGTGCTCATAAGTTTAGATACCCTGGCAGAATGTATGATTTCTTGGCCATTTTTCAGAGAATATGAATGATAACAGAAAAACATTTCTTTCACGCATGGTTAATGTTTGGCTGAAGCCATTTATTATCAATCAACTGTTTTTACTCTTTTTAAATCATAATGACAACAGCAACTACACAAATGACCCTGATCAAAAGTTTACATACCCTGGTGATTTTGGCATGATAACATGCACACAAAGGGGTTTGAATGGCTATTAAAAGTAACCATCCTCACCTGTGATCTGTTTGCTTGTAATTATTGTGTGTGTATAAAAGGTAATTGAGTTTCTGGACTCCTGACAGACCATTGCATCTTTCATCCAGTGCTGCACTTACGTTTCAGGATTCTGAGTATGGAGAAAGCAAAAGAATTGTCAAAGGATCTGCGGGAAAAGGTAGTTGAACTGTATAAAACAGGAAATGGATATAAAAAGACATCCAAGAAATTGAGAATGTCAATCAGCAGTGTTCAAACTCTAATCAGGAAGTGGAAAATGAGGGGTTCTGTTGAAACCAAACCACGGTCAGGTAGACCAACTACAATTTCAGCCACAACTGCCAGGAAAATTATTCAGGATGCAAAGAAAAACCCACAAATAACTTCAGGTGAAATACAGGACTCTCTGAAAACACGTGGTCTGGCTGTTTCAAGATGCACAATAAGGAAGCACTTGAAGAAAGATGGGTTGCATGTTCGAGTCGCCAGAAGAAAGCAATTACAACACAAATGTTACAAAGTATCCCGCTTACAATACGCCAAACAGCACAGAGACAAGCCTCAAACCTTCTGGCACAAAGTCATTTGGAATGATGTGATCAAAATTGAGCTTTTTGGCCACAACCGTAAATGCTACATTTGGAGAGGAGTCAACAAGGCATATGATGAAAGGTACACCATTCCTACTGTGAAACACGGAGGTGGATCGCTGATGTTTTGGGGATGTGTGAGCTACAAAGGCACAGGAAATTTGGTCAGAATTGATGGTAAGACATGGTACTTGGACATTCCAACATGACAATGATCCAAAACACAAGGCCAAGTAAACCTGTCATTGGCTACAGCAGAATAAAGTGAAGGTTCTGGAGTGGCCATCTCAGTCTCCTGACCTCAATATCATTGAGCCACTCTGGGGAGATCTCAAACCTGCAGTTCATGCAAGAGGAATGGGCAGCTTTACCATCTGAGAAGAAAATGAGCCTCATCCACAAATACCACAGAAGACTTCAAGCTGTCATTGCTGTTAAAGGGGGCAATACACGGTATTAAGAACTGGGGTATGTAAACTTTTGATCAGGGTGATTAGGGTAGTTTCTGTTGTCATTATGATTTAAAAAGAGTAAACACAGGTGATTGATAATAAATGGGTTCAGCAAAACACTAACCATGAGTGAAAGAAATGTTTTTGTGTTATCATTCATATTCTCTGAAAAATGGCCAAGAAATCATAAATTCTGCCAGGGTATGTAAACTTATGAGCACAACTGTAAATGTGTCACAGAGAGCCCCCTCCCCTCCTAGCTCTTACAGCACATATGGCTTTCAATAAGACAGGGGGAGATTTACTAAACTGGTGCACATAGAATCTGTTGCAGCTGTGCATAGTAACAATCAGCTTCAAGGTTTTAGCCCTCGTTCACACTGAAGGCGGGTTTGAAATCGTTCAAATTCAGCTGAACTTGCACGACTTCAAACCCGCATTTCAGTGCAAATTCGGGGGCGATTTGAAAGATATCTATGTGGGTTCATGCACAGATGTCTATTGAAATCTCCCCCGAAGTCGCCAAAAGTAGTGCAGGGGCTACTTTTGGGAATCGGTGCGGTGCTGCAAAGTTGATTCGGACGGTGCCATTGCCGGCAATAGGCTGCATGTCAAATCGGTCCGATGTGAACGGGGGCTTGTTGTCAAAGCTTAATTAAACAAGCTGAAGTTAAAAGCTGATTGGTTACTATGCACAGCTGCACCAGATTCTGTGCGCACCAGTTTTGTTTAGTAAATTTCCCCCACAGAGTCATAAAAGTAAGTAGGCATTACTGGTCCTTCTTATATTCTACAAATAAATAAAGCACACTTTATTAAATGTAAATTTTAGAAACGCAAATGTCATACAAGTACTAGAAAATATTATAAATGATCAGTATATATTTACAAAAAAAAAGTAAAGCAGCTAGAGAAGCAGTGACATCATCTACTCAGATATGTTCCCATTCCATCTAATACTCAAGCTTACTCAAGGTGGACATCTGCAGTGTGATGGTGGTAAGGGAGTGCGGAAGGGGTGAGTATACCTTGCCTGGGGGCTGCCTTTCAGGAGGCACTGTCACTTTTCCCTAAATAAGCAGATGATAGTGAGGTTGATTTACTAAAACTGGAGAGTGCAAAATCTGGTGCAGCTGTGCATGGTGACCAATCAGCTTCTCAGGGCCGGTTCACACTGCAGCGGGGCGGAGCGGCGCGACTTCGCGGCCCGTTCACATCTAGGCGAATTGTCAGGCGACTTGAGTCGCCTGACAATTCGCCTCAATGCTGTGCAAATGGGACCGTTCTAATAGGAGCGAATCGCTTCGCTCCGCATTAGAAAAATGGTTCCTGCACTATTTTTAGGGCGATCTCAGGCGGCTTGCATTGACTTCTATGATAGAAGTCTCCTAGCAAGCCGCTTTGAGATCTCCTGGAGCGCCGCATCGTGCCGCTCCGCGCCGCTCCGCCTCGCTACAGTGTGAACCGGCCCTAACTTCAGCTTGTTCAATTAAGCTTTGACAAAAAAACTGATTGGTTACCATGCACAGCTGCACCAGATTTTGCACTCTCCAGTTTTAATAAATCAACTCCAATGTCTCCTTAAGTCTACTCTGGCTGTTTGCTTAAAACAGACATAATGCATTTTGCTATAAATAATTTGTATTACTTTTCTCATAAGTGCTGAATATTTCTGTACCCTATCCACATTTTCTGTCCTCTGCCAAAGACAATGTAATCTGCATGAAATCCAATATGTCTGTAACTACATTTCCTCATTCTTTTATTACGTTAATTATATTTAGGAAGAAAATGCATTCATATGTGGAAAAAATGGTCTTTTATCCTGCTTCCTTTGGTTGACAGATGGTTACATCCTATCATGTAATGTGATTTAAGTCACAGGAAATGACAGCAGTTCTTATCAGGGTCCTTTGCTGTGTAATCAGTTGACTTCCCCACATAAGGGGGTAGGGCACTAAAAGTAACGCTCACATTAATACATCAACGTCTAATAGATTTATTGCTGAAGAAATAGGCAATGCAATGTGCATAGTTTCAGTTTAAAGAGAAGCCATAATTCATTTGGGCTCATTCTCATTTACATTTTTGTATGCATGTTTTACTGTTTAATATTTTTTCTCATGTAAATAAATTAAATTAAAAAAAAATTTTTTATTAACTCCTTAGTGACTGAGGATAAAACAAATGTTAATGCCTGAACATAATTTGCAATTCTAACAAGTAAATCTGTACATATCATCACAACTACTTTTTGTATCCAGGCGCATTATTCCTTCTTTTTTTCAGGAAAAATTGGGCTTTCTTTTGGTGGTAACTGATATCTCCTGATTTTTTCATTATCAAAAGGAAAACTGGCTAAAAAAGCATTTTTTTTTTTTACAATTTAGCTGTATATTTCTTGCGATTTCAGACAATTGCAGCAATATCATATATGTGTATGTTATTTGATGTTTGTACCCATGGTATGGCCCAGAAACAATGGTTCAAATTTCGCTTTTTTTTTAATCTTACCTAAAACACACTGACACTAATTGACACTGACACCAATTTAACCACTTGCCGACTGTCAACCGCAGGTTGACGGCGACAAAGTGGCTCGATATCGCAAACCGTATGGCGATATCGAGATCGCGCACTGTGAGCGCGCGCAGCGCGCCGCCGGAGGCGTGCCCGCACGCTCACTGTGTTCGGGGGGGGCCAGGGAGCGGGTGCAGCGGACTCGATCGCCGCTGGCTACCCGCGATGCCCCCCCCGCACTGAAAGAACGGAGGTCCGTGTAAGTAAACACGGACCTCCGTTCTGTGAGAGGGGGAAGGGCTGTGATCACAGCCTTCCTCTACATGGAAGCTGTAATCACTTCCCTTCCCCTGCTAGGGCAGCCCACACACAGTTAGAACATGCCCAGGGAACACAGTTAACCCTTAGAGCGCCCCCTGCAGGTTAAGCCCTTCACTGCCAATGGTATTTACACAGTAATCAGTGCATTTTTATAGCACTGATCGCTGTATAAATGCATATGGTCCCAAAAAAGTGTCAAAACGGTCCGACATGTCTGCCCCAATATCGCAGTACCGCTAAAAATCGCAGATCGCCGCCATTACTAGTAAAAAAATTTTTAAAAATAAAAACCCCAGAAATTACTTCTCATCATCCGTAAACGCGGCCACTTTTGCGCAAACCAATCAATAAACGCCAATTGCAATTTTTTTTTTATCACAAATATGAGGAAGAATATAAATCGGCCAAAACCGATGAAAAAAAAAGTTTTTTTGTATTTTTTTTTTTTTGGATTTGTATTTTAGCAAAAAGTAAGAAATTTGGGTTTTTTTGCAAAATTGACGCTCTTCTTTTGTTTATAGCGGCGATCAGAAATGACGCAGCGATGATCAAATACCACCAAAAGAAAGGTCTATTTGAGGGAAAAAAAGGACGCAAATTTAGTTTGGGTACAACATCGCACGACCGCGCAATTGTCAGTTAAAGCGACGCAGTGCCGAATCGCAAAAAGTGCTCTGGTCCTAAAGTGTGAAATCCTTCCGGGCTGAAGTAGTTAAAAAATGCTTTTTTTTAAAAAAAAAATCCTACCAAAAATATACTGACCCTGACCTTTGACCCCAAACTTTAAACCTGACCTTTGAATCTTGGCTTGATCCTAACACTAACCCTGGCACTGACCTAGATCTAATCTTGATCTAGTTATTTTTTTTTTTGAACACTTTTGTTTACATCTTCCTCTCCATTCAGAAGAGGAAGTAAACACAGGAGCAGGCTGACAGAGGCTATCACACCAATCAGGTCATCTGAAACCAGGAGTCCTGGGTCCCAATTGTTAACACGAGACCCAGTGCTCTTGGTGAGAGCCCAGTTTATGTGTTGGGAGCACACTGTGCACGCACTCCCAGCATAAAGAGAGGTACACATATATGCAGCCCGACGGAACAAAAGCCTATTTCAGTGAGGCCACATATGTGCATACGGCCAGTGGGAAGGGTAAACATGGGTGGCACCAAAGACATTGGTGTCACAGAGCATTATAGGCTTTTCCAAATAAAGCATGGCAGTAGCCATTTTTTTACAGAACAGGGAGAGAGAGGGGTAAGTCACTTTTCTTACCCAGCTGTGTGTGTGAACCCTTACCCATTGAAGAGACTAGCCTCAGGTAATACACAGAGATGAAACAAATCCTCCTACATACGTTGTACATGTTTATCCGCAGTCTTCTCTTCTCTACATCCATTCAAAGTCCAGAATTTATAAAGCTTATCTGAACCATCAAAAATAAGGGGGCGGAGAGCTGAAATTACAGTCTGTACAGCTCAGTGAGCTGATTGGAGCGAGGGGACACACCCCCTGCATGCAGGAACAGAGCTGAGGTTGTCAATGAGCTGGAGATCCCTCCCCTATCACCATTTTTCTCTTGGTGTTCGGAAAACTTGTCAGAAGTGATTCATGCTGATAGCTAGGGGTTTACAACCACTTTCAGTCTTTATTTAATAGTAATAGATTGCAGTAAAAAAAAAAACAGGATCCAATCCTATGAAACAAGTACATTTGTTTGAGTTGTAAAATGCAAAAACACAGTGCATACTGCAAAGTTTTCTGATTATTATTTATCTGCATCTGTTTGGGCTGCATCCATCAGGGGTGGAAGACAAGTTCACCTTTTTGCTAGGTGGCTCTGATATCAAAGGTTTGATTGATGTAATACATTGCCTGTTATCTGTAATGATGGGATATAGAGCAATAATGAAGGGGAGGCTTGGGGATAAATGCACCTGGGAGGAGTAGTATCAATAAAAAAAAGACTTCATTTTAAAAGCACAAAGAAATGGGGGTGATTTTTAACTTCAGCCATTGAGCTCCATAAACAATATACGTTCTTTTATCAAAATGTTTGTGCTTTGCCGGTACACAAAGTAAAAGGAGTCTAGAGCTCCATCTGCTGGCTAGACAACCTACATACAAAACACACAAATGCCGTATTTGTGTGTTAACCACTTCAGCCCCAGAAGGATTTCCAGCTTTAGGACCGGAGCCCTTTTTGCGATTCGGAGCTGCGTCGCTTTAACTGATAATTGCGCGGTCGTGCGACGTTGTACCCAAACGAAATTTGCGTCCTTTTTTTCCCACAAATAGAGCTTTCTTTTGGTGGTATTTGATCACCGCTGCGTCATTTCTGATCGCCGCTATAAACAAAAGAAGAGCGACAATTTTGCAAAAAAAAACCAAATTTCTTACTTTTTGCTAAAATACAAATCCAAAAAAAAAATATAAAAAAACATTTTTTTTCACCGTTTTTGGCCGATTTATATTCTTCCTCATATTTGTGATAAAAAAAATCGCAATCGGCGTTTATTGATTGGTTTGCGCAAAAGTGGTCGCGTTTACGGGTGATGAGAATTAATTTTTGGGGTTTTTATTTTTTTTTATTTTTCACTAATAATGGCGGCGATCTGCGATTTTTAGCGGTACTGCAATATTGGGGCAGACATGTCGGACCATTTTGAGACTTTTTTGGGACCATTGGCATTTATACAGTGATCAGTGCTATAAAAATGCACTGATTACTGTGTAAATGCCATTAGCAGTGAAGAGGTTAACCTGCAGGGGGCGCTCTAAGGGTTAACTGTGTTCCCTGGGCGTGTTCTTACTGTGTGTGGGCTGCCCTAACAGGAGAAGGGAAGTGGTCACAGCCTCCATGTACAGGAAGGCTGTGATCACAGCCCTTCCCCCTCTCACAGAACGGAGGTCCGTGTTTACTTACACGGACCTCCGTTCTTTCACTCCGGGGGGGGGGCATCGCGGGTGGTCGACGGAGATCCCCTCCGCCGCACCCGCTCCCTGGCCCTCCCCGAACACAGTGAGCGCGCGGGCGTGCCTCCGGCGGCGTGCGCGCGCTCACTAGGCTCGATCTTGCGGCCGCCGTCGTATGATGGCGATTCCCCGTTACAGAGCCACTTTGTCGCCGTCATTTGCCGATCAGCCGTCGGCAAGCGGTTGACCTACCTTGCCTTTGGAGTGTGAGAGGCAACCGAAGTACCTGGATAATTGGCCCGGGACTGCCACATACTATTCTAAAGCTGGAATTACCTGCTCCTGGCAGCTATACAGTGTGATGGATATATACTGATGGGAACAAGGGCATTGCTTTGCCTCATATGAAACATTTTCTTGAAATGGAGAAATGGTCTTTGATAGACAAAAAGTAAATGTTAGGATTTTAATGATTAGGCTCAAATCAGTAAACACCTGGGCATCTGGATAAAATATGTTCAGAGAATTTTTGGTACCCTGAAAGTTCCATTCAATCTTACTAGCTTACTCATGTTGAATCATTGATAAATACACCCCCAATGTGTTTTTCCCAAATGTATATACAGTATCTCACAAAAGTGAGTACACCCCTCACATTTTTTGTAAATATTTTATTATATCTTTTCATGTGACTACACTGAAGAAATGACACTTTGCTACAATATAAAGTAGTGAGTGTACAGCTTGTATAACAGTGTAAATTTGCTGTCCCCTCAAAATAACTCAACACACAGCCATTAATGTCTAAACCACTGGCAACAAAAGTGAGTACACCCCTACGTGAAAGTGTCCAAATTGGGCCCAATTAGCCATTTTTCCTCCCAGGGGTCATGTGACTCGTTAGTGTTACAAGGTCTCAGGTGTGAATGGGGAGCAGGTGTATTCAATTTGGTGTTATTGCTCTCACTCTCTCATACTGGTCACTGGAAGAACTCTCTGAGAATCAGAAAAAAAATTGTTGCTCTACATAAAGATGGCCTAGGCTATACGAAGATTGCAAAGACCCTGAAACTGATTTGCAGCACGGTGTCCAAGACCATACAGCGATTTAACAGGGCAGGGTCCACTCAGCCTAGCCATGATCCACCATAGAAGTTAAGTGCACATGCTCAGCATCATATCCAGAGGTTATCTTTGGGAAATAGACATATGAGTGCTGCCAGCATTGCTGCAGAAGGGGTGGGTGGTCAGCCTGTTAGTGCTCAGACCATAAGCTGCACACTGCATCAAATTGGTCTGCATGGATGTCTTCCCAGAAGGAAGCCTCTTCTAAAGATGATGCACAAGAAAGCCCAAAAACTGTTTGCTGAAGACAAGCAGACTAAGGACATGGATTCCTGGAACCATGTCCTGTGGTCTGATGAGACCAAGATGAACTTATTTGGTTCAGATGGTGTCACACATGTATGGCAGCAACTAGGTGAGGAGTACAAAGACCTACAGTCAAGCATGGTGGTGGGAGTGTCATGGTCTGCAGCTGCACGAGTGGAGTTCATTGAGGGAGCCATGAATGCCAACATGTACTGTGACATACTGAAGCAGAGCATGATCCCCTCCCTTCGGAGACTGGGCCTCAGGGCAGTATTCCAACATGATAACGACCCCAAACACATCTCCAAATGTCTACTGCCTTGCTAAAGAAGCTGAGGCTAAAGGTGATGGACTGGCCAAACATGTCGCCAGACCTAAACCCTATTGAGCATTTGTGGGGCATCCTCAAATGGAAGGTGGAGAAGCGCAAGGTCCCAGAAGGAAGCCTCTTCTAAAGATGATGCACAAGAAAACCCAAAAACTGTTTGCTGAAGACAAGCAGACTAAGGACATGGATTCCTGGAATCATGTCCTGTGGTCTGATGAGACCAAGATACGCTTATTTGATTCAGATGGTGTCACATGTGTATGGCAGCAACCAGGTGAGGAGTACAAAGACAAGTGTGTCTTGCCTACAGTCAAGCATGGTGGTGGGAGTGACATGGTCTGCGGCTGCACGAGTAGAGTTCATTGAGGGAGCCATGAATGCCAACATGTACTGTGACATACTGAAGCAGAGCATGATCCCCTCCCTTCGGAGACTGGGTTGCAGGGCAGTATTCCAACATGATAACAACCCCAAACACACCTCCAAATGTCTACTGCCTTGCTAAAGAAGCTGAGGCTAAAGGTGATGGACTGGCCAAGCATGTCGCCAGACCTAAACCCTATTGAGCATTTGTGGGGCATCCTCAAATGGAAGGTGGAGGAGTGCAAGGTCCCAGAAGGAAGCCTCTTCTAAAGATGGTGCACAAGAAAGCCCAAAAACTGTTTGCTGAAGACAAGCAGACTAAGGACATGGATTCCTGGAATCATGTCCTGTGGTCTGATAAGACCAAGATAAGCTTATTTGGTTCAGATGGTGTCACATGTGTATGGCAGCAACCAGGTGAGGAGTACAAAGACAAGTGTGTCTTGCCTACCGTCAAGCATGATGGTGGGAGTGTCATGGTCTGTGGCTGCAGGAGTGGAGTTCATTGAGGGAACCATGAATGCCAACATGTACTGTGACATACTGAAGCAGAGCATAATCCCCTCCATTCAGAGACTGGGCCCCAGGGCAGTATTCCCAACATGATAACGACCCCAAACACACCTCCAAATGACCACAGCCTTGCTAAAGAAGCTGAGGCTAAAGGTGATGGACTGGCCAAGCATGTCTCCAGACCTAAACCCTATTGAGCATCTGTGGGGCATCCTAAAATGGAAGGTGGAGGAGCGCAAGGTCTCTAACATCCACCAGCTCCATTAAGTTGTTGAGGAGTGGAAGAGGATTCCAGTGGCAACCTGTGAATCTCTGGTGAACTCCATGCCCAAGAGGGTTAAGGCAGTGCTGGAAAATAATGGCGGCCACACAAAATATTGACACTTTGGGCCCAATTTTGACATTTTCACTTAGGGGTGTACTCACTTTTGTTGCCAGTGGTTTAGACATTAATGGCTGTGTGTTGAGTTATTTTGAGGGGACAGCAAATTTACACTGTTATACAAGCTGTACACTCACTACTTTACATTGTAGCAAAGTGTCATTTCTTCAGTGTTGTCACATGAAAAGATAGAATAAAATATTTACAAAAAATGTGAGCGGTGTACTCACTTTTGTTAGATACTGTATATATAAGAGCTGCACGATTAATCGTTTAAAAAATTGCGATCTCTATTCAACCCCCCTCACAATTTTTAATCCAGCATTTCCACGATTCTATGTAACAAGTGCAGAGCCGTTCTCTGCTCAGAGCTGTCAAACAAAAAAAGCTGGCAAATGTTTATCAACATCCCTCAGCGCTGAGATAACTATAAACATTGGGGTTGATTTACTAAAGCTTGAAAGTGCAAAATTTGGTGTAGCTCCACACAGAAACCAATCAGCTTCAAGGATTTATTGTCAAAGCTTGATTGAACAAGCTGAGGTTAGAAGCTGATTGGCTAGCATGCACAGCTGCACCCGTTTTTGCACTCTCCAGCTCTAGTAAATCAACCCCATTGTATCATTTGGTTCGAGATCAAAGGGATGAACTTCGGTCTGTAAATGAGGTCAGTTTAACCACTTAAAAACAAATCTTTTTTCTGACACTTGTTGCTTGCAAGTTTAAATCAGTATTTTTTGCTAGAAAATTACTTAGAGCTTCCAAATATTATACATATTTTTAGCAGAGACCCTAGAGAATAAAATGGTGGGTGTTGCACTATTTTGTGTCACATTGTATATGAGCAGCAGTCTTTCAAATTAAATTTTTGTGGGAAAAAAATACATTTCAATGAATTTTAAAAAATACTTAACAGTAAAAGTTAGCCCAATTTCTTTGTATAATGTGAAAGATGATGTTACGCTGAGAATCGTGATCTTTATTCTAAGAAAAAAAATTGTAATTCTTATTTTAGCCAGAATCGTGCAGCTCTAATATATATATATAATTATAACATTGGTCTGCGCTTGCATGCTTTGTTTGCATAGGTATTATCTTCAAATATATCATTTCAAGCCACTGGTAACAATGACATTTTTGCAATCTAGCAGCTGTTATTTGCATTTTTAGTAAATAATAACATTATTTGGTCCACTTAATCTTGATTGTTCTATGCCTTCTAATAATTCCTCTGTAGTCATCTGTCTCCATAATAATATAAAATTATAATGAACTGTATGATTATGTTCTTGGTCAATCAGGAAAACAAGGTTCTTAGTTATATTAAGTCTAGTAATAGCCCACGTTTTTTGGCACTCATGCAGTTTTGCTTATCGTCTATTATTCCAGTGATGTTGGTGTGTTTTTATTTATTTATTTAATTACTGTACAAATACATATACCACTGTATCCACAACCAGTCACCCACTTTCAAATCATACCAGGGTACAAGTGAAAACAATAGTAAAGCATCTCCCACTGTGCATTTCCTCTTTGGCTTACCCAAAATGACGATAAGCACTCCACCCAACAGAAAGCGCTTGTGTTTCTCTGTTCCAGGGTCATGGCCCATTCGGATGCAGGGCATGGCAGAGAGAAGCAGGAAGACACCTGGAAGCCCCAGGAAAGAGCCTGTTATCATCAGGGCACGAGCTGCTTGGATATGGGCTGTCAACAGAGAATGCATTTTATTGAGTGATAAGCAACACATTTACAAACACACCCAAAAAGAGCAGTTCTTTGATAATGAATAATAAATAATAAACAGGATTACATCAGAAACAATGCATGTATACCTTGCAAAGCAAATTATACGTACTTCTGTTATAGGAATGACACTGTTGTTTGTGAACTCACCACTACTCTTTTTCACAGGATGAACCCCCAATAGGCACAATTCACAAACTAGTCCAGTGAGATTTGGAAACTACAGTCACATGAGTGAGTATACAGATCATTATTTTTGCATTAAAGGTTTTGGAACTACAGCTGTCATTTGGTGGAACTGTTCACAAAAGAATGCCCATTTACTTACAAAGGAACTTGACTCCCACCACCTCCCATGCCATCATCTTTGCTCCTTGTGTCATCAGATGTTGGCTGTCTCTTTTTGGTTCAGACAGTCCAGCCACCTAGTGATGCGTGCCAGGTTTGCCCTACTCCAGCCACAGTGAATGGATAGAGAAGCTTCTTGGGCTATGTGACGTACATATCCCAGGAGGCTTCAGTGCAAAGATGTCATCCTCCTCTAGGAGCAAATGGCCGTCAGGGTGGACCAAAAAAAAAATTGAACAAACATGCAAACCAAACAAAAAAAAAAAAATTTATATTGAGGGATGGAAGGAGTACAAGGATGCCCAGTGCATCCAGAGGTGTGAAGGTCGGCTTTAAAAAACATTTATATTGAGGGATGGAAGGAGTACAAGGATGCCCAGTGCATCCAGAGGTGTGAAGGTCGGCTTTAAATTCCATTAGGCATTAGGACTGTTGTAAGTGAAGAGAAACACCGCTTCAGGAGAATCACCTGTCCGAAGGCTGCAATCATCCAGGTATATAGCGGGGTGCAGGCACAGTTTTCTAAATAGCATGGAAACAAGGAAAGGCTGGGTGGCTGCACTCCAATGCAAACTCCTTTATTCGTTAAAAAGACCACATGCAGACAGTGGAGGACTACAAGTCCCCAGCAGGCTCAGATGGTGTCACACATGTATGGCGGCAACTGCTGGGACTTGTAGTCCTCCACTGTCTGTATGTGGCCTTTTTAACGAATAAAAGGAGTTTGCATTGGAGTGCGGTCGTCCAGCCTTTCCTTGTTTCCAGGCCTAATTGTTGTCAATAAAATCCAAGATTTTTTTGTTACTACTGACCAGTGGCACGATAATATAAACCCTGCATTTCTGTATATTACATTTAATTCTTTTCATCCTTCAAAGTATCCTTCTGTTATTCATATACACACACACATATATATATATATATATATACTGTATATATATCTGTCTTCAGGTTCCTCCTTAATATTTGAGGTATGCAACTACCCTGGCATTGTCCAACTGAATCCTGGTTGGATGGCTTCGCAAATGAGAGGTCTAACATTGAAGGGATAACGGAATTACCCTGAGTTTCAAGAATATTGATCAGGAGACAAGATCCCTCAAGTCCCCTGAACGGAGGAGGTACCTAGGACTCCACCAAAGCCCAATAGGCTAGCATCTGTCATGTGTACCTTCTAAACCAGTGGGTGGAATGATTTTCCCAAGTCATGCACCAAACTTGTGATCCATCATCCTAGGGCAACCCTGGTCCTGCTGGTCAGGGCTGTGGGATGATCCAAAGACCGCATCCTCTTGTCTTATGCTACCAGAATGTTAAGATGTAACAATCTGGAACAAATGTGGGCATATGGAGTAGAGAGTCTGGAGTTTGTCCAGGGAAAGGAAAACCTTGAACAAGGCTGTGATTGATTAAGGCCCTGATACTCAAAGTGATGAAGGCCCTGATACTCAAGCTGAGTGTTCAAGCAGTGTTAATTTTGTCTGCAAAAATATGTTTGTCAAAGTTTTTCATCAGCTGCATATTTTCAGTGATTAAAACTAAACAAAAATAAAATGAGAATTAAAGTGTTTGTAAAGGCAAAAGTTTTTTTTTATCTTAATGCATTCTATGCATTAAGATAAGAAGCCTTCTGTGTGCAGCAGCTCACATAACCCTTACCTGAGGTCCCTCTCTGTCCAGTGATGTCCACGAGTGTCTCAGCCATTTAGATTCTCCTTCCTGTTTGGCGGAGATACAGCAGCGGTGCCATTGGCTCCCACTGCTGTCAAACACAGCTAGCCAATCAGGGGAGAGAGGGGGCGGGGATGGGACAGGTGCAGCTCTGAGGAAAGTTGAGGTTCAGGTGGGTACTGAAGAGTTTAGTCTACTAATATGTACTGGAGATTTTAGTCAACTAAAATACGACTAAAACTAAAATCGCATTTTAGTCAAAAGACTATGACTAAAACTAAATCGAAATTTGTCATCAAAATTTACAGTGGATTCAAGATCCACAAGAATTTCTGCAGGTGAGCAGTGTGAAGGTCCAAAAAATATTGCAGGGATGTTGGCAAGTTTTAAACCAGTCTGGAACAAAACATCCAGAATGAACTGGGACCAGATGACATTGAAGACCAAAAGATGTCCCCCCACTTACCAGAGTTGTGAGGAGGACTTGGGTGTCCAGGACGCAGGGTACACACAAACAGTTTTTTTCTGCCCAACCAGAGAAACTGACAGATCCCTGCATCAACACAGGAATTTCTCCCACTGTTCTATTGTATTTTTTCAGGTGGGACCGCCCCTTGTCAGAATACACTTATCATCGCTTGCAGCCTATGGCTGAAAGCACTGATCGAATGTTGGTTTTCTAGCAGGACAGTATGACAGAAGCTGCACGTTAGACCAGCTTCTGCTCAACAGACAACGGTACACGCATACCAAAATTCGGCCAGTTCATGCTGAACTGCTTTTTTCTCCAGGTGACTTCCTTAATGAAGTTGTCCAGGAATTTTCCAACAGCCAGTCCCCCACAAAGGGCATGTGCAAAAGGTGTTTCTTGCACTAACGTTCCACAGGCTAACACTTAAACCAAAGGGTACATCTGATATCTATCAAAAGGAGACTCATCCTGGATATTTGACCAATAAGATCTGCCAGCTCATCAACACAATACAGCAGGGCAACAGGCGTGAGTAGGAGGAGGAGGAGTTGGATCTTATATTACAGTTAGAAATGGCAGCAATGGCAGAGGCAGGGCAATGTCATTATAATGGGGGACTTCAACTATCCAGATATGGATTGGGCAGAAGGGACAGCTTACTCATTAAAGGCCATTTGTTTCTTAAATGTCATACAGGACAACTTCAGGTCCCAATTGGTGGATGTTCTGACTAGAAAGAATACATTTCTAGATCTACTAATTACAAATAACACAGATCTGATCGCAGATGTGGAAGTACGGGACAACTTGGGAACTAGCAATCACAGGATAATTACATTTAGCATAAATCATAGGAAAAGGAGATAGGAGGGTAGGACAAGAACACTAAATTTCAAAAGAGTCAACTTTTCTAAACTGTGCTCCATACTACAAGATATTAGGTGGGATCAAATCCTAGAAACATTGAACACTGAGCAAAAATGGGAGTGCTTTAGGAACATATTAAATAAAGGTATCATTCAGTGCATTCCAATGGGCAATAAATATAGAAGAATGAAAGTGGTTAAACCATAACATAAAAAGTCATATTAAAGAAAAAAAAATGGCCTTTAAAAAATATAAAGCAAAGGGGTAATTGTCAGCATTCCAACACTACAAGGAATGCAATAAGAAGTGTAAGAAAGTAATCAGGGTGGCTAAAAAAAGATTATGAGAGACACATAGCGGAGGAGAGTAAAAAAAATCCCAAGAAATGTTTTTAATATAGTAACAGTAAAAAGCATATTGGCCTCATAAAGGATGATGAAGGGGAGTTGGCTACAGATGACTAGGTTAAGGAGAAGGCAACTGTACTAAATGCTTTATTCTCTTCAGTTTTTACACACAATGTACTCTTGTGGCTAACAAAAGCCAATGTCCAGAAAAGACTAGAAAAGCTTAACACAAATAAATCACCAGGATCGGATGGCTTACACCCCGGAGTCCTCAAAGAATTCAGTCAAGGTATAGCCACTGTTATTTCTAATCTTTATGGATAGCATACTGACAGGATTGGTACCAGCTGATTGGTGAAAAGCCCATGTGGAACCAATATTCAAAAAAGGGCAGAGATATATTCCTGTAAACTACAGGTATGCCAGTGTAACATCGATAGTATGTAATTTGCATGTATTGGAGGGGATGATAAGGGACTATATCCAAGAATTTGCTGTATTATAAGTAGTAATCAGCATTGGTTTACAAAAGGTCGTTCTTGCCAAACTAATATGTCAACATTCTACGAGGAAGTGAGCTGCCATCTAGAGAAAATTAGACCTGTGGATGCTTTTTGCAAAAGCATTTGATACAGACCCCCATAGACACTTAGTTTACAAACTGAGGTCTGTAGGCATGAACTATAGGGTTTGTTCATGGATAGAAACTGGTTACAGGGGCACATCCAAAGGGTGGAGATAAATAACGTGTACTCTGGTCTGGAGTGGTAAGTGGGATACCCCAAGGTTCTGTCCTGGGACCAATTCTGTTTAATTTATTCATAAATGACATAGAGGTTGGTATAAATAGCTCAATCCCAGTTTTTGCCGATGACACAAAAATAAGCAGAGCAATAACTTCACAGCAGGATATAGAAGCTTTACAAGAAGACCTGAATAAAATAATGGGATAGGCAACTCCATGAAAAATTAATAAGGGAACTGGAGGACCTCAATTATGTGGAAGGACTACAATCACTAAAAACGTATTCTCCCTGGAGAAGAGACACCTGAGAGGAGATATGATACCGATATTCAAATATCCTAATGGTAGGAAACTATTTAGTCTCAGGGAGTGTAAGAAGACACAGGGCCACACAATGAGATTGGAGAAGTGGTTTAACATTAAGCTGCATAGGGGGGTTTTCACTGTAAGGGTGGCAAGGATGTGGAACTCTCTTCCGCAGTCGGTGGTGTCAACAGGAAGTATTGATACTTTTAAAAGTCTCTTGGACATCCATCTTAGTGAACATAATATACAGGGATTTGGGAAATGATTATCATCATGAACACACATACACCAAGTACAGCATCAGATCAATGCTGCATTTATATAGGTGAGTATGTATATTTTGTTTGTTTTGGTATTTTTTTGTATCCCATACTTCTCTTTGAAGACAAGTGCTTCCTATAGCAAACATATACTTCATTCCGCCTCTTTAATTTAGTTGATGAAAGCTTACCAGCTCTATTTTATTAGGAAAGTCTGGCAAATCTTTTTCCGATTCTGCCTTTGAGAAATTGTAAAACAGCCACATTCATCATACCTTTATTGATATTATGTCTGAAATTATGTTGCCAAAAATGTATTTGCAGCAGTCTATGATTATAATTATACATATTGACGAAGCATCTTAGCTGCTATATTTTGACAGTCCTAGTCAGCCTTCATTATATTCTCTCTGCATACAAACAAACAAAAATGATGCCAGGCTCTTGGATCACCTGTCAGAATTCAACAAAGGCGGACTTATGCAGTAGACTTCAAAACTGCTTAGAACAACACATGTTTTATCAGTTATCATTGTATCTGAGAAGTCTTTGTTCAGTGATTTATTCCTTTTGGATTGATTTCCCCTGGACTACTGGAACAAAATCTTAGCCAAAAAAATCTTAAACTGTTGTTTCTCTTAGGGATGAAGAAAGAAAATGTTACATTTTGGAGGCATTTCTGCTAGCTGGTAAAAAAAACATGGAAAGTCTGTGCCATCCTATAAGCATTTCAATTCGCTCAGATACACGGTGATCAACTAAGGAACCAAGGGGATATCTACAGCATTATGGGAAGTTAAACTGGCAAAGGAAATGAAGCAAAGCAAAGGAAACCATCATTTTGATGACAATGAACCAATGAAAAGTGATATCTGACTACTTTGTAGCACAATGGAATTTCATTTAAAGGAAATGCTAATCAAAAGGGACAGAGCATATCTAAAAGCCATTTTGTCACAGAGACAATATTTAGAGTTGCTTTAGAGAGGACCTAACTATGAAGCTGTCCTCCGAAAAAAAGTAGCTGAGGTACAGTGGTAAAAGGACTAGTAACCAATATTGCCTCTGGGCTTCCTGTAGCTTCCTACCCTTTACTGACTTACCATACCATGTTCCACAATGTGTCTGTCTGTGTGAGGGCCCCATTTAGGTAGAAGCAGGGTCTGTCTTCCTCAAGTCAGAGCTGCCCACCTGATGACAGGTCATCTGATGACTAGTTAGCCAATGTTCAAGAAGCAGCTGGTGAGATGCAGTATGCACAGATCCACAGAATGGATGAAGCAAAAGTAAGAAAGATCATAGCAGCACTGGTCCTCAGGTACAGATTTCTCTCCAGCAAGGAGAACAGTGAGCAGTACAGTAGTGACATCACCATATCTCACTCCAAATCTCTAGTGCTAATAGGCAGCAGCGCCTTAGTTGATCATAGACTGTCATTACATTGTTATGAGGTTTATGACACTGGAATGCCTAGCCCCAAGTAGTGCTATTTTTCGGGGGGCATTCAAGACAAAACAAAAATCTCTTGGGGTACTACTTAGGCACCATAAACATTTCTAGCTGTTCCCTATAAGGACTTATACACACAGGTGTTTTTTACAGCTCTCCATGTTATTCAATGGCTCCATAAAAACGCCAACGTTTTTGAGCTGTAGATGGCATCGGCATTAGTGAGCTGAAAGTAGAACCCACGGCCATTGCGTTCAGAGGCTGTAACGTTTTGCCGTTTTTGATGCCGAGCCGGCAAAACACTCACTAGCGCTAACTAACGCCGTACCAACGTTAACCAGCGTTTTTGACGCCGTCATTTTCAGGTTAAAAAATAGCAGAGGAATTTTTTTTTTTTAAAAACGCCTATTGGCGCCGACGCTCACTAACGCGCATTAATGCTCATTAACGCCGATGCAAAACGCAGAAAATGCAGATTTTTCCCTGATGAGGTTTTGCTTTTTTTGATACGCCCCTGTGTATGAGGCCCAAGACTTAAAATCTTCATGTTTTCATTGATCCATTTTAACCACCTCCCACCCGGCCACTGTACATATAAGGCCGGGTGGGAGCTTCCCTGTTCTGACAGGACGTGTATACACATCCTGCAGAACGGGAGCTCGCAGCGCGACCACGCGCCGCGCTGCTGCTGGATCCTGTGATCATTATGATCACAGGATCCAGCTGAGCAGAGATCGGGATATGGGCGCAGTGATTGGCCCTCCCGATCATGTGACGGCTGTGTCCAATCACAGCCGTCACATTGTAAACAGAGACGAACGTCTCTGTGACAGTTCTCCCCCCGCCGAGCTCAGTGAGAGCTCAGTGCGGGGGGGGAAGGGGGGAGCTGCAGCTCTGTGACAGCTTTCTGCATGATGATGATTTCATGCAGAAAGCTGTCACAGATCGCCCCCCACACAGTGCACCAAGCACACTGATACCCCTGTCCCCATACATATAAGTGTCCCCATAAAACAGCCCCCAAAACATCTGTATGACCCCCATCACATCTGTCACCATACACAAAACATCTGTCACAGTCCCCAAAACATCTGTATGTCCCCAAAACATCTGTCACAATCCCCAAACATCTGTCTGTCCCTGTCACATCTGTCACCATACACAAAACATCTGTATGTCCCCGTCACATCTGTCACAGTCCCCGTCACATCTGTCTGTCCGCCAACACCAAATAAACTCCGATTTGGGTTATTTTTACCAAAGAAATGTAGCAGTATCATTTTTGGTCAAAATTTATGAAGAGAAATTACTTATTTGCAAAATTTTATAACAGAAACGCAGAAAAATGCATTGTTTTTTTTTTTCAGTCTTTTTTAATTTATAGCGCAAAAAATAAAAACCCAGGAGTGATTAAATACCACCAAAGGAAAGCTCTATTTGTGTGAAAAAAATGATAAAAATGTCATATGTGTACAGTGTCGCATGACCACGCAATTGTCATTCAAACTGCAACAGCGCTGAAAGCTGAAAATTGGTCCGGGAAGGAAGGGGGTTTAAGTGCCCAGTATTGAAGTGGTTAAGAACAGACCTGATAGGCAGACAATAGATGCAATTATATATCAAGCCCTTTAAAGCCCAACTCCAGGAATTAGACAAAATTTAACCTTGCAGTGGGCTTCTTCTGCTTGTTAATTCTAGGACAAGATGAAGATGCCTGCAGCACTTAGCTTACCCACGCTCCAGTCCACACCAGCACTATCTTCCTTTCTCTCTGGTACTCCAGGCTGTGGGCAGTCCCTCATCATGTACAATGCAGTCATCATGTACAATGCAAGGCTATTAAATCTACATTGTACATGGAGGGGGTTGGAGTGTGGAGGAGACTTAGTGGGACCCCTAGACTGAACAAGCAGGTAACCCTTGCATTGTGGAGAGCCCCACTGAAAGGGTAGATTTTGTAGAACTCCTGGAAATGGGCTTTAAACAGAGGCCTACAGCAAACATTTTTCTTTGATGTGATATGGTATTTCAATAACATGATTTGGCAAGTAAGCGTTAATCAGAAAAACTTAGTAAATAAGATATTGATCTTATGCAGATGCCAACTCCTTTATACAATAAACAATAAAAATAGAACGGCTGTATAGTAGGCTTACAGCCAGTTATTTCAAATAAACACTTGTATTAAAACTATATGAAAACACATATCAAAAGACACTGTTCAAAAAGGGTAGCATTCCTAACCTCAACTCCTTACACCACAAAAAGAACCAGTAGTGCAGCTAAGGAAAAAAAAAAATTAACATTAATAAAAAAAAATTAAAAGACCCTCCCCCCAAATACACAGTTTAAAGGATGCACATTACATATATAAACGCCTATTGAGCAGCACATTGTAGGCACGCACCCCAGAAGTAGAAAACCAATTTTAGGGTTATCATTTAGGTTTAACTTTAAAGTGATGAACTGTAAAGTTTTTATAGTGTTGCTGCTGTACCACTGTCTTAAAAAAATATGATTATAAAACACAGCGATGCACCTTACAAATGTGCAGTGAGCTCTGCAACAGAATTTAAATACGTTTTGGTGTATAATAAGAAAGGTAGTAAAGTCCAGCCATGAAACTGGTCACATGACCAGCTTTCCTCCAATCACATAGCTCTCTTTTCTCTGTTAAGCAAAGAAGACTCTAGGGCTGCGCTACTTGCAAACTACACACACTTTATATAACAAATATCAATAGACACTCTCCGTTATCAATAAGCCACTAAGAGTGTTAAAGGCAGAAGTTCAGTATGACATCTTCACACCTTGTATAAGCACTTCTTTCACAGTGAATGGACATCAACTACTCTTTAATAAATGCAAGGTAATATATGTCCACTGTGATATTGGGGATGTTTAGCTCAGTGATAGATGTATTTTTCCAGTGAGTCCACCGCGGCAGTCAGTTATCAGGTTTAAGGACGTGGCAACCCATTTTTATTAAATGGAACAAAATAAAAGTTAATACACAGGATTGCCCACACAGGGGTTCTTCTCCAAATGAGAAAATGCAAAGTCACCTGGCTCTTAGGCTTACTCTGCCTTGATTTGCAGTTCCTTGCTACCCAAGCCTACTCCTGCCCTTAACAGGATTCGCCAGACCGCCTGGTTTTGCTCACTGTCCCCAAGACTTCAGGACTTCTTCCAGCCCCCTTGGACTTGCTAGCCGCCCCAGCTCTCCCAGTCTCCCAGACCCCCAAATAGCAGCCACTACTCTCACATCAACTTCCACCACCTCCTGCTCTCACCAGCCCATCGTTATATGGGCTGTGTGCACCTAGGCACACAACCTGCTGGCTGTCCACAACACCCGGACACAGGGTTGGAAATCCCGTCCCACCCAAGACTCTTAGGAATCTCGAAACTACAGAGCCCCATCCAGTGATAGCAAAATCCAGAGAAAACTGCCAGAGCAGTTATCCCCACTCAACGCCTATGCTCTGTAGCCCTGCAGTCAGCTGACATGCAAACTCTGTGTCAATTTCCTGGTCATTTCCATAGTGACAGAGCCTCGCTGTGTCACACCGCACACGCAAAGACTTAAAGTGATTGTAAAGCCACCCCCACCCCCAAAAAAAAAAAACCTGCAAAGCATACTAGCTCATTATGAAACACTTACCTCGGAACAAAGCTGTTGCAGCGGTCTCGGCACACCGCTGTGACTGGCGGCATCGTTCTTCCGGGTCTGCAGGCTCTGTCCAATCACAACTCGGGCTCTAGCGCTGTGATTGGTGGAGCCGTGCTGACGTCACTCCCGCACATGCGGCACAAATACAGAAGAAACGGCACCCCGGGACGTCGGCACATGCAGATACAGGGGATATCTCCTAAACCGTATAGGTTTAGGAGATATTTCCTGGACCTACAGGTAAGCCTTACTGTAGGCTTACCTGTAGTTTAAAATAGTTGTCATAACTTGACAACCACTTTAAAGATGAATTCCAGGTATGGTACATTTTTACAGAGTTATATTGCTCCAGCTTGGACCAGTGTAACTGTGTATAGATCATATCTATGGGATCCCAGTAGAAGCTGAAAATTCACTGAAGTAGACAATGTTACACCAGTGATCTTCACTAGCTTCCAGGTCCCATGCCGAGTGGCTGTACTGCTGAATTCTGAACACAAGAAGTTGCCCACTTTGCAGAGGAATCAATCTGAAAACACTTTGCATTTTCTCAATGAATGTAAAGCATGTATGTAATGCCCTCCTGTGTTCAGTAACTTGGCATGGGACCCATGCTTGGCATGGGACCCAGAAGCTAGAGGAGATCACTGGAGTAGTGGTGTCTACTACAGTGATTTGCAGCTTCCACAAGATTCCCACAGGTATGGTATATACATAGTTGCATTGACCCAAGCAATACCAATATAACTAATTAAAAATATCCACGGGGTGTGGCATAGCTTGGCATGTGATCGGACGTGTTCCTGAGCAGCTCCAGTCTCTCCTTCTACAATCCTGCTCCATCCTTGGTCGACCGCACTCACAAACAGGGATTTTCCTCACCCCCATCTTGCTGGAGACAGCCCTGAGCTATTGGGAGTCATTTTTGGTAGTTGGGCAGGCTGAAAAAACAGCATCAGGCCAAGATGAGCATTGCCACTCGCTCCTGCCAAGATGGCCACCGCAACAACACTGCGACATGCCTCTCGCCTGCATCTTCCCCTGATCTCTTTGGGGATGTCCCAGACGCCTCTCCACCGTCCTCCCTAGAGACAGAGACCCTGGACCCCTCAACCCTGCCTTCACAGGCAGCGTCGCGTGGGGTTGGCGCGGATGACGGTATGGGGCCTACGATGTCCTGACCACCATTATGGTAAATAACTCAGACCTCAAGGGGAAGGTGGATGAACTCAAACTTGATCTTGCGATCATGAGGCAGGACATGCAAAAGATACGCGGCCGGGTCACTGAAACTGAACAGCGGATCAGTAACATTGAGGACATACTTAACTCATTGCTGCCCAAGCTTAACACATGCAAGGGAAAATTGCAACCCTGGAAGATGCGGTCGATGACCTAGAGAATCATCTCCGCAGAAATAACTTGCGGTTGGTTGGTTTCCCTGAGCGGGTGGAGGGGTCAGAGCCTGTAGCCTTCCTGGAAAGCTGGCTCAAGCAAGAATTTGGCAATCAACTTTATTCCTGCTTTGTGATTGAGAGGGCCAGCCGGGTCCCTGGTCGACCTCACCCTGAGGGCCATCCTCCCCGCACCCTGGTGATTCACCTACTAAACTACAGGGGCTGAGATTCCATTGCTCGTGCTGCTCATCAAGGGAAGTCTCCGGATTAACAATGCTGTGTTGTCCTTATTCCCTGATTATTTGGCCTCAGTTCACAGTATAAGAGCTAACTATCAATGTGTCAAGCAGAAGCTGCGGGAGAATGATATCCCATACTCCAGGCTTTTCCCTGCCACCACACATCTTCCAGTCTCCTCAAAATGCCATTTTTTGGTGGAAATCGTTGCCCCAACCTTCTGATGGATGTCAACCCACCGTGAGGGAAAAAAGTGTTTATTTCTACAATCTTGCCGTTATCTTGGTACCTTTTTCCAACAGTATTTTTGGTCGACCACTACAGCTCTCCTGAAGGAGGGTCCATGACCCTAATCTACTGAGTAGGCCTGAGCTGCCGCAGGGTAAATTGTTCACCCCCAAATTGTGGAACATTGACAGTTCTTTTTTTTGTGTGTTCTTTTAAACTTTAATTTTTGCCGTTAATGGCCATGTGCCCATGCATGGTTTGAGTTTAGGGTTTGAGCCCACTCTTTGTTCCAGGAGTTGGGCAGGGGCGTTGCTGCCCTTACTAGGTAGTATTTGTTTTTCTGTATATAGTTTTGTTAATGTATGTGTGCTGTGTGTGTGGTTGGATGTCTGTGCGCCACTGTCTCCCCGTCCTAGCACTGTAGCTGTGCCCAGATTCAAGGGTACCTTTACTGGACCGTCATCCCCTCCTTTTTGTCTTGCCCTATGGGTCTTCCTGGTTTCATGTGTCTGCATTGAATATATGTTCGTTGAATGTACGCGGACTGAACTCAAAATTTAAAAGGGTCTCTGTTTTTGAACTGCTCAAACAGCATAAGCCACATGTTTTGTGTCTTCAGGAAACCAATTTAATGGGTTCCAAGATCCTAGCTTTAAAAGAACAATGGGTTTCTCATAATTATCACTCCTCATACTCTAACTATGCTTGTGGGGTGTCAGTCCTAATCAGTAAAGGGTTTACCTTTTTATTGCCAGCAGTTTATTTCTGACCCCAAGGGACAATATCTCATTTTACATGTTGTCATACATGGGGTTCTCTTTTGCTGGTCATGGTTTACCTTCCCCCTCCGGTCACGGCTACAGTGTTTACTGAATTGAGTGTGCGTTTTTCCTCTCAGCCAATATGTCCTATGATCATTGTCGGGGATTTTAACTCAGTGATGCAGCCTTCTTTAGACTTAAGACTAATCCAGCTGTATAAAGAGGATAATATTAAAACATTTCAAGAAATGAGAGAAGAGTATAGCTTAACCAATAAATCATTCTACACGTACCTGCAGTTAAGACACGCTCTAGAGAGGCAGTTCAATAACGAGATCCCAAAATGGTGCGAACTAAATAAAATGGTAAAACTAATAAACGAAAATCAGGCAAAAGGAATTATATCGGAAATATATGGAGCGCTAAGCGAGATAGCAATGAACGGAACCAAGGAGCTAATATGCAGGGAGAAGTGGGATAGAGACGTGGGAGGAATAACTGAAGAGCAATGGACGAGAATACTAGAGCTGGGCCCGGTGGTGTCCATGTCCCCATCCCAGAGAGTCTCACACTTGATGTTAATACACAGGACATACTATACACCATTGAGGATGTTTAGATACGGGTATAGACCAGATTCAAAGTGCCCTAGATGTGGTGAGGAGAATAGCAATCTTATACACATGTTGTGGAGATGTCCAAAACTACATAGGTATTGGACAGAAATTATGGAAACAATAAATAAAATCTTTGAGATTGAGCTAGAAAAAACTCCAATGTTGTGCATAATGGGCTATATTGCAAAAGATAAGATGCCATTTAAAAAGCAAATACCAATAGTAAGGTGTCTATTTATAGCACGAAAATTAATCGTAAAGAACTGGGTGGCAGCAAATCCCCCACTGACTAAAAACTGGGTTAAAGAAGTGGACAAAACAGTAGTGAATGAGGAACACATATGTAAGAAAAGAGGAAATAGCGAACAGCACCGCGACAGGTGGAAGCCCTGGATAAATGGAATGGCAGGGGGTAGTTGAAGGGGTGGTCGGCAGTAATAATCGCAAAGTAAGAACAGAAGTATATTAAAATCAAAAGTAACAGAGGTGTGTCCCGGTTGAATGAAGGTGAATGAAGAAGTAAGAATGAGAGAGGTATTTGGAAGCTCTCTCTACCTTTTTGTTTTTAGGTTTTGTATCTGTCTAATAAAAGGTATAAGTAACGGGAAGTGAGGAAGGTAGAGGGGACAAAGAGAGATGGAAGAAGAGCGGCAGGGGATAGAAAGAAAAGGGAAAATAAATATTTTACCACAATGATGTGAAGTAGCCAGAACTGGAATGATAAAACCAGACTGAATACATATATCACTGGCGAAAGACTGATGTGGAAAAAGAAAGAAAAAAAAGACAGGCTGAAGCCTTTAGTATCTGAATTGAAACTGTTTTGTACGTGGTGTGACACTTAAGGATATATGGATCTCTGGCGCTGGAAATTTCCTACGGAAAAAATCTTCTCTTGCTAATCCAAATCTTATGGTTCTCTTTCCCGGTTGGACTATGCACTGGCCACAAATGACCTATGACCTGCTACAGCCTATCTATCTCAAACACTGTCTGATCACTCTATAGTTCATGTGGTTCTGAATTTGGGCCACAAGCCTTCGTTTCGGGTTTGGAGACTCAGTCCCCTCTGGATCTCCACACCAAAAATTAATGACGCTATCCCGACTGACATAGCCAATTATTGGTCCTCTAACTCTGACTCTGCTGCTGCAGGACCAGTATGTTACGCGCTTAAGGTGGTGGTTCGGGGTTCCTATATATAACATATTAAACATTATAGATCTGTTGGATGGGCCACGCGGGAAGCCCTAGAAAGTGCTTTGGAAAAGGCTTGCTCCCGTCACATGCAGAACCTCTGAAACCTGAGGTATTTTGACAGAGACCCATAGGGTGCTGCAATTACATAGTTATGCTTGCATACATGAACATGAGGGGAAAAAAAAATCGGAGGCTTCTCGCGTTCCTTGCCCATACAGGTTTTCAGGATTGCTCGATTTCCGAACTTCAACTCCCTGACGGGTCAATTACTTCAGAATTTCTAATTAACCAGATGTTTGCATCTTTTTATGGACAGCTATATGACGATAAGGTGGTTCCTCCTGAAACAACCTTTACAGGGTTGTTTGCCTCCCTAGACTTTCACATACTTAATGACTCCTCTTAGCACTTCTCTTAGATAAGCCTCTGATGGTGGAGGAGGTAATAGCTGCCATCCGTTCACTACCATCGAGCAAAACTCCGGGATTGGATGGCCTTCCCTCTGAGTGGTACCAGACCTATACAGAAGAATTAGCCCCTAGACTTCTCAAGACATTCTGTGAGTTTCTAGAGCAAGGGGCACTCCCTGACTCTATGAATGAAGGGCTTATTTTTGTTCTACCCAAACCTGGTAAGGACAAGTTGTTATGTGGGTCCTATTGTCCCATCTCTCTTTTAAATTATGATGCAAGAATACTTGCTAAGATTCTTGCCCTCAGACTGCAGAAAGTCATCCTATCACTTATCTCACCCGACCAATCGGGATTTATGCCTGGAAGGAGAACCTTTGATAATATTTGCAGGTTATTTCTACATATCCATAATGCACCTGTTGTGAAACATAGTGGATTTATACTTTCACTAAATGTGTTAACAGCATTTGACACTGTGCGCTGGTCGTTTCTATGGGAAACTATGGCACCGATGGGCTTTGGTCCCTATTATATCCAATAGGATTGTCTATTGTATGCTGCTCCACGGGCCAGAGTTCATACAAAGAAAGATGTTTCTTTGCCATTTTTCTTGAGGAAAGGTACCAGGCAAGGGTGCCCACCTCTCTCCACTTCTGTTCGCACTCGCTATTGAGCCTCTGGCTCTGGCGGTGCGACAGACGTCATAGATTGGGGGCATCTGCTACGGTCCGCTGGAGGAAACGATCTCACTCTATGCAGACAATGCTCTTGTCTATCTGGATGGTAAGGAGAGCTCCTTTAAAAAGCTGTTGCAGGTGATGGAAGAGTTCGGGGGTCTCTGGTCTGCGGGTGGGATGGGAAAAATCTCAGGCCTTCCCTATTGCCCCCTCTGCACCTACTGACTATGTACAGAGGTCGAAATTGCAAATTACACAGTCTTTTAAATACTTGGGAATTCAAGTCCACAATGAGCTCTCCAGGTATGAAGCACTCACTATAACTCTGATAGTTAAGCAAATGGTGGACAAATTTCATACCTGGACAACGTTGCCTCTTAACCTAATTGGTCGAATAAATATTTTTAAGATGATCTTTCCACCAAAATTCCTATATTGTTTTAGAGCTGCTCCGGTTTTTCTCTCTGAAAAATGTTTTATACATATTGAATCTACCCTATCTTCCTTCCGCTTGAATGGTAGTCAACCTTGCATAGTCAGGTCTTCCTTGCAGGCAGCTAAGTCTGCTAGAGTCCTGGCCTTTCCCAATTTACGTAATTACTTTATCGCATCACAACTTACGTATGTGTATGAATGGTTGCACTCTGACTCCTTCCACTGCTCTCCTGTCAGCCTTCTTTGTTCTCTCCACCTCTCTCAGGGATGAATTGCACAGATTGGTAGGATCTAGATGCTCAAGATCTTCACCCACAGATGTTGGTTTTCTGCCCTGGAGGGAGGGGGGGAAACTACTTGCACAGTCACCCTCAGGGATGTCGCCACAAACTCCCTTGTGGAATAACCCTAATCTACCTGAGCTCTATGGTCATCCTAATTCGACCTGGTGGTGTCGTTTTGGTATTACTCATCTTTCTCACTTAGTCAAGGATAGGCTCTTTGTGTCCTTTGACATATTAAAAAATGATTATGGCATTGAAAATAAATTCTTTTTCAAGTATCTCCTGCTTCGGCACACCATGCGGACGCAGTTTGGGACCTTGACCATAGAATCTTCCATTGAAGACTTGTTAGTTTATCCCTAAACTGGTTACAACTTTTTATAGTCGTCTTCAGTTGGTAGGGGCTGACCCCTTTCAGAATTTCCTTGGCAAGCGGCGGTTACTGCTGCCTGAGATATCTGACAAGGTATGGGAAGAAGCTACTGAGGTTTGTTTTCAGGATGTAATTAGCACTGCAGATCAGTTAATCCAATTCAAGTTTATTCACCATTTTCATTACACCCCAGCCAAACTGGATTATATGGGATTAGGTTCAGATATTGTTTGTTCTAGATGAGGATTTGCAGCTGCAGATCTTCTCCACAGGTTTTGGAAGTGTCCAGGAATACAACCCTTCTGGAAGGATTTATTTGGGTCTTTGAACAAAAGATTAATCTTCCAATACCTTTGACCCCGGAAGTTGGAATTTTAGGTGCACTAAAAGATTTTGCCCCCCAGACTCATGCAAGGACTCTGTTACGCACATTGTTATTCTATGCTCGTAAAATAATCTTATTACATTGAAAAGACGTCGCTCCTCCCACGGTTCAAACTCTGTACTGTATTGTTCCTGGAGATTTACCTAAATTTAAGTTAATCTATAAGAGTAGGGCGTGCCCTAAGAAGTTTACCAAAATCCTGGCTGGATATTCCTGATGCATTTTGGGGTGATGTCCTATCATCACAACTCAGCTAATCGGAATATATTTCCAGATAATACATGGTATGGAATGAGACGTGGGCTGTTTTGTTTTGTTTGTCTTATGTATTTTTAATAGCCAAGCTGGGTTCCTCTAGGACACACGGCGCTGGTGGTTGTGGTATGTATGTGGTGTGGGTATTAGTGTGTATGTTTGGATGTATCTGGATTCCTTGGCGCTGTAAACATAAAAAAATGCTCTCAACTCCTACTACTCAATATTTCCTTGACTGAGTGGTGGTCTGGAGGGCCTTTAATCCATATGGGTTGTGTCTTTACGCACATATGCCATTATCAGGAGTAGTGCATTTCATATACAGTAACTGTTATAATATTGATTGTCAGAGAAGTTTTCTTGTTCTTTTGACTTGTATTTATGTAAAAACTTTTATATAACTAAACACCTTTAATATATATACAGTACAGACCAAAAGTTTGGACACACCTTCTCATTCAAAGAGTGAAAATTGTAGATTCACACCGAAGGCATCAAAACTATGAATTAACACATGTGGAATTATCTACATAACAAAAAAGTGTGAAACAACTGAAAATACTGTATGTCATATTCTAGGTTCTTCAAAGTAGCCACCTTTTGCTTTGATTACTGCTTTGCACACTCTTGGCATTCTCTTGCCTTCAGTGTGAATCTACAATTTTCATAGTCATGAAAATAAAGAAAACTCTTTGAATGAGAAGGTGTGTACTGTATATATATATATATATATATATATATATACACCTGGAATTATTTTTTAATGTTGTGCATGTGACTCAAATTTCTGCTGTTTGGCATGGATGGATGAATTGGTTAGATTTATTTTGCTTAGCTAGCTGGCTGCTATTCTTGTGTCTGTGGATTTCTTCCTTAGCTCTGTTCTAACGATTCCAAATTGTAAAGAAAGCCCTTGAATAGCTATAGTAACTAAGATAACCCTGTGCAGATTGTCTGTCTTCAGTAATATTGATAGTCATAATTGAATATTATTATCTCTCAGGTTTTCTATTGTTCAATGCTATTGTCTGATAAGAGAGCAGCCCCACACTTTCTCCACATTTCCATGCACCTGACAAAATGTTTGTTCTTTGCTTCGGGGAAAAAAATTTGTTTACTCTAGAGCATTAGATATAAATGCGATGTTATCGGCATCAATAATGACACAGTAAATTAAGTGCACAAGCTTAGCATTGTGCAGAAATCACTAGGGGTATTGATTTTGTAATCCTTTTTTATTTCAGTACATATACCAGGAGGGTAACACAACGAACAACAGAGACATTACACTAAAAGGATGTCTTGCACAGACAGAAGAAAAGCTTCATTTGTACTTGTGGTCTCCTGACAGAAGAACATTTAATGGTACTGTGCCATGCAGGCTGATAACGTCAGCCCTGACTGCTGCTAATGTAAGCCTTTGTTCTACTCATGCTGTACAAAATGCTGATGAACACAGATACAACATTGACAGCCAATGTGTAAAATTAATGACAGACAAACACATTATTAGTATGGGTTCTGCGCTATAACTGTATTTCAACATCTAACAACCCATAGTGGCTGCCATATGAAGAGATATATGAATGTGATTTAAAACCCAAAAATATAATGTAATATATCACAGCTTACCAATTCTTAAATGTGGTGGCTGTATTCGTTATTTTAGGCTTTTTTCCTTTATTTTCCACTGGGGATCTGGCCAGTAACACACCTACTGTCTTAGGTTGTTTCCTCTCTGAATGGAGGAGCAATGGAAAAAAATACATTTTTTTACATAAATGAATAAAAGCTAACCATTGTAAGAAGCCCTGTCCATGGTAAATGGTTTGTCTCAACCCTGAATACTCAGTATGCGATTAAATCAGCTGCTGAAAGTGAGGGTTTAGTTCAGTGGTCTCCAAACTGCAGGCGCCAGATGCAGGCCTTTGCTTGCTTTTATCTGACTCTTGAGCCACTATTCTTCCCACTGACATCAACAATGTGGCACCATTCCTCCCACTAATACCAACAATGGTGCACTATTCCTTCCCCTGGCACCAACAATGGGGCACTATGCCTCCTACTGAAACTAATTTTGAAGCACTATTCCTTCCATTGATACCAACACTGGGGCACTATTCCTCCCTCTGACACCAAAGATGGGGCACTATGTCTTCCAGTGACACCAACAACGGGGCACTATTCCTTACACTGACTCCAACAATACGGCATAATTCCTCCCACTGGCACCAACAATGTGGCACCATTCCTCCTCCCACTAATACCAACAACGGGGCACTATTCCTTCCCCTAGCACCAACAATGGAGCACTATGTCTCCCACTGACACTAATTTTGATGCACTACTCCTTCCCTTGACACCAACAATGGGGCACTATTCCTTCCTCTGACACCAACGATGAGGCACTATGCCTCCCATTGACACAGATGATGTGGCACTATTTCTTCCACTAATGCCAATAATGGGATAATATTTATCCTTCTACTGACCACAGGCTCTTTGTAATCTTTTTACTCCCACTGACCACCAAGTCTGAGACATCGTCTACTCCCTCTGACGTTAGGGCATTTTCTAATCCCACTAAATTAAGTTTGCTTTAATATAATGTTAAGGTCACTGAAAGAACCATGCAAGTGATGTAAGCATTTTGAGGATCACTTTGAGAAAAAGAAGAAATCTTGTACAGCACACTCATTCATAAGAAAACTTGGATGGGTCTCAGAGGCGCATAACTCATTTAAGGATGAGCAGATGACCCAGCACCTGTTTTGCTGCAAGTAAACATCTATGTATTGTTACCCAGAGAAAACATCAACTCAGTATGAGCAAAGTGCTATAGGTAGTCACACCAACAGCAGTGTGGTGATGTGTGTGGTTATTATTTAGAGTGACACTAAAAAATATTCTATTTAAGTATATATTCTTAACTCAAAAAGTACATTCCATTGTTCTCAGCCTGCTCCAAATCTCCAAATTCCCTTTTTGCTGCTTTGATCTGATGTCCTGTTAGAGTTTGTTTTCCATGGCCCCACTCACTGTATGTAGGAACATACCACAGAAAAACCCCTAGATAGAAAAACTTACTAGGACTTTATAGATACCAAACCAAGAGTAGATTAAAAGTTATTCTACTTTATTAAACCATTCCATATAAAATACAGTATCTCACAAAAGTGAGTACACCCCTCACATTTTTGTAAATATTTTATGCTATAAGTTCATGTGACAGCACTGAAGAAATGACACTTTGCTACAATGTAAAGTAGTGAGTGTACAGCTTGTATAACAGTGTAAATTTGTTGTCACCTCAAAATAACTTAACACACAGCCATTAAAGTCTAAACTGCTGGCAACAAAAGTCAGTACACCCAGGGCCGTAGATCATTTTTTTTCCTGGGAGGAGTTCAGCCTTGAGTACCCAGAGAACAATAATTAGCACTCCTGCCATGCTGTGACAAATTGTGGTGTATAAATACAGTATATACAGCGCCCCCAGCAGACACATCTGTTAATGAAGCAAATAGTAAACACGGACTTAGGCTTCAACGTCTGGTTTCTAAAGAGGCCAGTCTGTAAGACTGTTTATAGGGGGGCTCTTCTTTATATTTAGGGCTGAGCTTCGGGCTAATTGGAGTGTCCTAACTGTGTACAGAGAAAGCTGGTTTGCCTCTGTGTGTGTCCGCAGGCTTTGCAATTGCTGCTGGTGGTTTTCCCTACACAACTACTCTCTCCCCTGGCTTGCACTCTTCATGCCTCACCACCTAGTTTTGTACACAGCGCTCTCTGCTTCAGTCTGCTCTCCACCCAACTATGCTGTACTGCAGGTCACTTGCTCCCCAGTCCCTGCTGGTTCTCTCTGCATGCTCCTGCTCATGGGTCCCACCAATGACTTCTACTTTCCCAAAACACCCCCGCACTGTCTCCTTGCCACTGGGTTGGGGCCAAATCAGGCTGTCAATGCAGTCAATCAAAGTTATCCTCTCCACTGTTCTATTAGCAGGCTCACTATTAGAAATCATAGGGCCCAGCAGTGGCGACCCATCTATTAAGGGCACATGGACGCCGCCCCCTCTGTCCTCGCCACCCATTTATGCTATGGATAGATTTATGCATAGCATGAATCTATCCATGGCTGCCTGTGACCACCCCCTATTCATGCAGCCGGCCCCTTTGAGGTGCTGGCCACATGAATTACCATGGCGGGGGGGTTTCTTTGAAGCAACTCATTGCCATAGGCTCTAATAGGCTTCAATATAGTGTGGCTTATGGCGCAAAGGGTGCCGCCACAAGCCTTAACACTAAACTGCTCTCTGCCAATCAGGAAGCGCCGGTATGTTACCGATTTCCAGATTGGCAGAGAAGACAGGCGATCCTATTGGAAGCCTTTCTCGTCGGAGGAGGGGGATGTACGGCCGAAGCCAAGACACTCCCCGCTCACTGAACACCGCTCACCGGACACCGCTCCCTGCTCACCGGACACCGATCACCGGGCACCGCTCCCTGCTCACCGGATACCGCTCGCTGCCTGCTTCCCGCTCCTAGATGGGGTAAGTGTGGGACTTTGATGTCCTGACTACCCTGGGGGGGATCTTATGTCATTGTCGCGAGCCCCACGACGGGGGGGCTGTATATCCCTATCTGTGATGCTGCTGTATATACCTATCTATGGTGCTGTATATACTTATCTGTGGTGCTGTATATCCCTGTCTATGGTGCTGTATACCCCTATCTATGGTGCTGTATATCCCTATCTATGGTGCTGTATACCCCTATCTATGGTGCTGTATACCCCTATCTGTGGTGCTGTATACCCCTATCTATGGTGCTGTATACCCCATATCTATGTTGCTGTATATCTCTATCTGTGGTGCTGTATGTACCCCATCTCGTGATGCTGTATACCCAATCTGGTGATGCTGGGCTGTATACTCCTGACACAATGGGTGGAATCTATAAGGGGTGGGGCTTATAAGAAGCAGGAGGGGTCAAAAAGGAAGGGGCGGGGACTACGCCCCCCCATCCTAAAATTTCACCAGCCGCCACTGGGGCCCAGTACAGACTGCAGTTAAGCCCCGGTTTACTGCCCCTTGGCCACCAAACTTAAGTCTAAAATACAGCTGGAGGAGACTACTCGCATGCCATGGCTGTGACAA
Organism: Glandirana rugosa; assembly: GCA_018402905.1. NCBI lineage: Eukaryota > Metazoa > Chordata > Amphibia > Anura > Ranidae > Glandirana > Glandirana rugosa. The sequence continues at coordinate 3,308,251 of BLSH010310864.1, forward strand.
TTTTGCTTCGCAGCCATGGAAAATTTGACATGGCACATTGAGTTGACTATCATACTTGGTCATTCAAGTCAATGGGGCCATGCCACAACTGTGAGCCAAACACTTTGCTCGTGGTTATGGTGCATTAGCATCATTATACACTGCCACTTGTCAGGAGAAACAGGGTCATCTCCTGAACACCTGACAGATGCTGCATTCTGAAAAGCAATCCACTGTGGATCACTTTTCAGAGCTTTGGATGATGTGAACTCAGCATAATAACAAAATGAATATTGCTTGTGGTTGGTTCATAACAATCTGCCACTCACATTCACTGGGTGCTGGCTCAGTTCATAAGAAAATAGAAACTTCAGACATCTGCACTCCAGTTGCCACCTTTAAATGTAAATTTAGGCAAAACTTTTCTTTTCATTTCGGATGGAGCAAGGGAGGGTTATCACCCTGTCATGTTTTTTTTTTACCATCTGTGTCTTATTGTGGAGATTTCCCTTCACTTCCTGTCCCATAGCCAAAACAGGAAGTCAGAGGAAGTTCCTGCAAATAAGGGAATTGCTTGGGGACCCTCAGGTCATCAAAACTAGTGTCCCCATTGGAAGGTTTCCCCTCTATTACTGTTCTGGGGACAACCCAAAATTTGTTTGTTTGTTTTTTTACTTTCACTTTCAATAATAACAGTAAACAGGACAAATAGAGAGGGTGAATCTCCATAATGAGGAGCACAGACCGCAATAAAAACTGACAGGGGCTCTAATCCCTCCCCACTCTATCCAAAATGAAAAAAAAAAAAGTTTTGCCTTTTAATTATACCTTAATATAAAAAAGTTCTAAAAAATACAGCAATCACCGTGAAAATAGGGTAATAGTTGATACGTCTCCTGCTGAACTATCGCTTACTCATAATGCATCCATAACACATTGCATGAAAGCATGAAATTGTATCATCAGTTTTTTCCCCTATTTTCACTGCGATTGGACTTTCTGTATATTATAGATGGTTACTGGAGTGCAGATGTCCAGCCTAGTAACCATAGCTGTGTGCAGACTATTACATTAGGGTGTGCACCCCCAAAGCTCAAACAAACACACACAGGATATATACAGTACATATAGATACACACACTCTTACGATTGCTGAGTATTTTTTTTTTGTGCTTTTTGCAGGGTTCAGGGGTACATTACGTATAGAGGGCAGCGTTCAGCAATGAGATACGTAAGGAGTGCAGGGTTGAGGAGCGTGCTACGTACAGAGTGCAGGGTTCAGAAGTAAACTATGTACAGAGTTCAGGGTGGACAACATACAGAGTGCAAAGTTTAAGGTTTACTACATACAGAGTTCAGGATGTGCTATGTATAGAATGCAAGGTCCAGGGTGTGCTATGTACAGAGTGCAGTGTCCAGGATGTGCTATGTACAGAGTGCAGAATTCAGGGTGTGCTATGTACAGAGCAGAGTTTAGGGTTCAGGGTGTGCTAAATACAGAGTGCAAGGTCCAGGGTGTGCTATGTACAGAGTGCAGGGTCCAGGGTGTGCTACCTACAGAGTGCAGGGTCCAGGGTGTGCTACCTACAGAGTGCAGGGTCCAGGGTGAGCTACCTACAGAGTGCAGGGTCCAGGGTGTGCTACATACAGATTGCAAGGTCCAGGGTATGCTACGTACAGATTGCAAGGTCTTGGGTGTGCTACATACAGAGTGCAAGGTCAAGGGTGTGCTATGTACAGAGTGCAAGGTCCAGGGTGTGCTATCTACAGAGTGCAGGGTCCAGGGTGTGCTACCTACAGAGTGCACGGTCCAGGGTGTGCTACGTACAGAGTGAAAGGTCCAGGGTGTGCTACGTAGAGATTGCAAGGTCCAGGGTGTGCTACGTACAGAGTGCAAGGTCCAGGGTGTGATACCTACAAAGTGCAGGGTCCAGTGTGTGCTATCTACAGAGTGCAGGGTCAAGGGTGTGCTACCTACAGAGTGCAGGGTCCAGGAGTGCCACATTTCAGCTGAATAAAAGCTCTGAGTAAAAGTATACAGTGCAATACTGTCTGCAGCCATGAATGATACAGCCACAGCACCTGTGATCAGCATTATAATGCTGATCACACTGTACTGCGTGTGACTGTACTGTATATAGGCAGTACAGTGTAATCAGCATGATTATGAGGATCACAGGTGCGGTGGCTGTATCATTCATGGCTGCAGACAAGGTTTGAACTGTATACTACTACTACTCTTGTCAAAAGTAGTAACAGTATAGCAAACAGTGCAGCCTGAGTCTCACTCTAGTACTATATAAGCCTGCTGGCTGAAAGAAAAGTCACCACTTCAGCCCCGGAAGGATTTCCAGCTTTAGGACCGGAGCCCTTTTTGCGATTCGGCACTGCGTCGCTTTAACTGAAAATTGCACGGTCGTGCGACGTTGTAGCCAAACGAAATTTGCGTCCTTTTTTTCCCACAAACAGAGCTTTCTTTTGGTGGTATTTGATCACCTCTGCGTCATTTCTGATCACCGCTATAAACAAAAGAAGAGCGACAATTTTGCAAAAAAAAACAAATTTCTTACTTTTTGCTAGAATACAAATCAAAAAAAAAAATATATAAAATAACATTTTTTTTCACCATTTTTGGCCGATTTATATTCTTCCTCATATTTGCGATAAAAAAAAATCGCAATCGGCGTTTATTGATTGGTTTGCGCAAAAGTGGTCGCGTTTACGGATGATGAGAATTCATTTTTGGGGTTTTTTGTTTACTAGTAATGGCGGCGATCTGCGATTTTTAGCGGTACTGCGATATTTCAGCGGACATGTCGGACTATTTTGACACTTTTTTGGGACCATTGGCATTTATACAGCGATCAGTGCTATAAAAATGCACTGATTACTGTGTAAATGCCATTGGCAGTGAAGGGGTTAACCTGCAGGGGGCGCTCTAAGGGTTAACTATGTTCCCTGGGCGTGTTCTAACTGTAGGGGGACTGTACTAGCTGGGGAAGGGAAGTGGTCACAGCCTTCGTATACAGGAAGGCTGTGATCACAGCCCTTCCCCCTTCACACAGAGCGGAGGTCCGTGTTTACATACACGGACCTCCGTTCCTCCGCTCGGGGGGGCCATCGCGGGTAGCCGGCGGCAATCGAAGCCACTGCACCCGCTCCCTGGGCCCCCCTGGACACAGTGAGTGCGCGGGCGCGCCTCCGGCGGCGCGCGCGCGCTCACTAAACTCGTTCCCGCAGCCGCCGTCGTATGACGGCGTTTTGCGAGAACGAGCCACTTTGTCGCCGTCAATTGCCGACCAGCGGTCGGCAAGCGGTTAAAGCGGAGTTCCACTCATTTCTTAATTTATTAAAAGTCAGCAGCTACAAAAAGCGTAACTGCTGAATTTTAATAAACAGTAACTTACCTGTCTCGCGGGCCAGCGATGGCTTCCCCCGAAGCCTCGCTCATCTCCCCCTCCTCCCCATGGCACCATCATTGTAAGTGTGGACACCGGCCGGCTTCATGGCCCGGCACGCACCTGCGCATGTGCGAGTCGCGCTGCGCGTTCCTATTGGCCAGGCAATCTTCTGGGACCTGTGAGGTGTCCCGCAAGATTGCCAGGAGGGAGGGGCCGTCTAGGGGGAGAGGAGGAGTCGCCTAGGCGGCCCAAAAATGAAAGGAGGAAGAGGAACAGGAAGTCCCTCTGAAAACCGGGTACACACTCCCCCCCCCTCCAAAAAATGACATGACAAACGTGGCATGTAAGGGGGCGAGAAGTACTTAAAGTGGAAGTTCCATTTTTGGGTGGAACTCCGCTTTAAAGGACTGCAAAGAATGTATGAGGCTGCAGAATATTTGGGAGTAATCTGGGACGGAAAGGGTGTCAGCAGACAGTCAGTGTGTGGACTCCTAGTGTGTAATGTCCAAATCTGAGGGCTGCAGGATTTGCAGATTTATGTGAGTGGAGAGTAGAAAGTTACAGGAGATCGTGAACTAGAAAGGGGGGCTGAGGATCGGTGTGTGAGTGTCTGATTACTGCTTAGTCTTACCAGGAACATGTGGAGCCATGTAGTACACAGAGAGAAGGGAAGGGAAGTAAAGCTGGGTGTGAAAGTTGCCGATGTAACAGGAGAAAGTGAACGTAACTGTTCTCCTCTCTCACCTCCATCACTGCAGGAAGTCCTGCAGTTTCTGTTCATGCATCTCCCTGCATCACAGTTGCTTTTTCCCACACCAAGACAGGAAGCCTGCGGGATGAATCTGAAGGGAAGGACAATGCACTTTGTGTACCCATTGGCTGAGGAGGCAGCAGCACTGCCCCCTGCTGCCTCTCAATAATAGGTAGCTAAAGCATATCATAAGTGCCTTCCTCCTTCTTGACATCATATGGCACCTCTCGAATACCGACCTGTTTTACAATGCGGGCGGGTCGGGAACAAATGTATTTTCAGCCAATATCAAGCACTGCCTGGCTCTGCCTGTCAGCAACATGGATGAGATTGGTGGTTTTCCCAGTGGCAGTCCGAATACCACAGCTGATAGGCTATACTAGCCTAGATTCTGTGAAATTGACTGATGCTATGGGGGGGGGTTGGACCCCCCTAACTCCCCCTTATCTATGCCCCTGAGTACACCCCTAAGTGAACCCAATTAGCCATTTTCCCTATCCGGTGTCATGTGACTCGTTAGTGTTACAAGGTCTCAAGTGTGAATGGGGAGCAGGTGTGTTAAATTTGGTGTTATCGCTTTCACTCTCTCATACTGGTCACTGGAAGTTCAACATGGCATTTCATGGCAAAGAACTCTCTGAGGATCTGAAAAATAGAATTGTTGCTCTGCAAAAAGATGGCCTAGGCGTTGCCATCGGCGGTGTGGGGTGGAGCGAGTTGGTCATCTGGGACGCCGATGGGCGGGCTGTGTGTGTGTGTTTCCGGCATCCGTCTGGATATATTGCACACTCCCATTGCCCACTTTCCATGGCGTCCTGCATGATGCTGGTAGGCATCCGCCTTCACTCCTGGTCGCGGCTGGCTGGCTCCTACCATCACGGCATGCGTTCGTTTCACGCTGACACACAGTAAGAATCTAGGTGTATTTCACTCCATTTCTCCTCAGCATATCACTCATATTCCTTTCCTACCTTTCTTCACCACACACTTCCCTGTCCCACACCACATCCTGGATGGATGGTTTTCACTCATGCCTCACCCCAGGTTTGCTTCCCTTCTATCTTGGTGCATGGTTCCCATCACTTCAGATCCCTAGGTTATGTGGGGTACCTCACCCATACAATCCTTCACACATTTTATTCATCATTTACTTTAGATCCACCTGAATCACCGCATTACCTCACAGACCTTGGACGGGCATGGGATTGCTGCCTGGTTCTGCACCTGCGCTCTTTCCCAGATGGGGTGGCTCTCCTGCCTCAGCCCCGGGGCAGACACCTCTGGCATGGGGTTCGACCCGTCCTGGCAGATGGGTGAGTACTGGGACCTAACGTTCTCAACAGACATCATATTTCCCTGTTTTGGGAAAATTGAGTATTATTTATTATCATTTTTATTTTTTATTTATAGATACCTTTTGACGCTGCTCCTGACGAGTGGACAAGCTCCACAAAACGCGTCAAGCTTCATTTGATGTCAAGAGCATTTGGTCTATATTTTTACAATCATTTTAATATATTTTATGTACAACCCTCAATCATATGTATAATGTAGCTGTGGTTATTTATTATTCATCATCATGTGCGTGGCTTATATGCGACAGGCTCTTTATGAAATGTACTGTACATCCACCCTTTAATTGGGCGATGAATTCCATGATCATGTCTAATTAAGTATTTTATAACCTATTCAATAAATAACTTGATTTATAATTAATGACTATAATCTTTTTTTGTGACAAGCCTCACTCAAAGTCCCATGACCGCCATATTGCTCTTTGTTGTATACAATAGGGATGGAGGCTTGATCACAGTGGTGGGGTCAGATCACATCTCTCTTATTTTACGATGTGTAATAAGGGTGGAAGATACCCACATAAAGATCCCCCAGTGATCTGACACACCACTACTTTGGTTCTTGATCTGGACTATTTAGCAGTACATTGTTATATTGCCCCAGTGTAGCTTCCATCGCACATAAAACTAATTTCCAATCAATTTTCAAATGGTCCCAGTGTTTGCCCCTTTATCCGGATGGTGGTTTGTCCCTCGGTCCTGGGTGGGGGTGGTCTGGGCCCCCCTCTGGTCTGGCTGCTATGCGTGAGAGTGCCTGCCCGCCCCTCCCCTTCCTTGGGGAGGGGACGAGCTTCCCCTCTCGCGCATCAGCATCATGCTGCCGCTCCCCGTCCTCTGTGCCATCCGCAGGGTGGGGTGGAGCGAGTTGGTCATCTGGGACGCCGATGGGCGGGCTGTGTGTGCGTGTTTCCAGCATCCGTCCGGATATATTGCACACCTCCACCACCCACTTTCCATGGCGCCCTGCATGACGCTGGCAGGCATCCGCCTTCACTCCTGGTCACGGCTGGCCGGTTTCTACCATCACGGCACACGTTCGTTCCACGCTGACACACAGTAAGAATCTAGGTGTATTTCACTCCATTTCTCCTCAGCATATCACTCATATTCCTTTCCTACCTTTCTTCACCACACACTTCCCTGTCCCACACCACATCCTGGATGGATGGTTTTCACTCATGCCTCACCCCAGGTTTGCTTCCCTTCTATCTTGGTGCATGGTTCCCATCACTTCAGATCCCTAGGTTATGTGGGGTACCTCACCCATACAATCCTTCACACATTTTATTCATCATTTACTTTAGATCCACCTGAATCATCGCATTACCTCACAGACCTTGGACGGGCATGGGATTGCTGCCTGGTTCCGCAACTGCGCGCTTTCCGGGATGGGGTGGCTCTCCTGCCTCAGCCCCGGGGCAGACATCTGGGTGTCTTCCCTCCCCGCCTCTGGCATGGGGTTCGACCCGTCCTGGTAGATGGGTGAGTACTGGGACCTAACGTTCTCTACAGACATCATATTTCCCTGTTTTGGGAAAATTGAGTATTATTTATTATCATTTTTATTTTTTATCTATAGATACCTCTTGACGCTGCTCCTGACGAGTGGACAAGCTCCACGAAACGCGTCGAGCTTCATTTGATGTCAAGAGCATTTGGTCTATATTTTTACAATAATTTTTATATATTTTATGTACAACCCTCAATCATATGTATAATGTAGTTGTGGTTATTTATTATTCATCATCATGTGCGTGGCTTATATGCGACAGGCTCTTTATGAAATGTACTGTACATCCACCCTTTAATTGGGCGATGAATTCCATGATCATGTTTAATTAAGTATTTTATAACCTATTCAATACATAACTTGATTTATAATTGATGACTATAATCTTTTTTTGTGACAAGCCTCACTCAAAGTCCCATGACCGCCATATTGCTCTTAGGCTATAAGAAGATTGCCAAGACCCTGAAACAAAGCTGCAGCACGGTGGCCAAGACCATACAGCGGTTTAACAGGACAGGTTCCACTCACAACAGGCCTCACCAAGATCGACCAAAAAGGAGTTGAGTGCATGTGCTCAGCATCATATCCAGAAGTTGTCTTTGGAAAATAGACGTATGAATGCTGCCAGCATTGCTGCAGAGGTTGAAGGGGTGGGGGGCCAGCCTATCAGTGCTTAAACTATATGCGGCACACTGCATCAAATTGGTCTGCATGGCTGTCATCCCAAAAGTAAGCCTCTTCTAAAGATGATGCACAAAAAAGCCCGCAAACAGTTTGCTGAAGACAAGCAGACTAAGGACATGGATTACTGGAACCATGTCCTGTGGTCCGATGAGACCAAGATAAACTTATTTGGTTCAGATTGTGTCGAGCGTGTGTGGTGGCAACCAGGTGAGGAGTACAAGACAAGTGTGTCTTGCCTAAAGTCAAGCACGGTGGCGGGAGTGTCATGGTCTGGGGCTGCATGAGTGCTGTCAGCACTGGTGAGCTACAGTTCATTGAGGGAACCATGAATTCCAACATGTACTGTGACATACTGAAGCAGAGCATGATCCCCTCCCTTCGGAGACTGGGCCACAGGGCAGTATTCCAACATGATAACGACCCCAAACACACCTCCAAGACAACCACTGCCTTGCTAAAGAAGCTGAGGGTGAAGGTGGTAGACTGGCCAAGCATGTCTCCAGACCTAAACCCTATTGAGCTTCTGTGGGGCATCCTCAAATGGAAGGTGGAGGAGCGCAAGGTCTCTAACATCCACCAGCTCCATGATGTCGTCATGGAGGAGTGGAAGAGGACTCCAGTGGCAACCTGTGAAGCTCTGGTTAACTCCATTAATATTATTATACACAATTTATATAGCGCCAACAGTTTACGCAGCGCTTTACAATGTAGAGGGGGGACAGTACAATTACAATACAGTTCAATACAGAAGGGACAGGAGGGCCCTACTTGTAGAGCTTACATTCTAAAGGGAGGGGGGTGATGGTACAAAAGGTAATAGCTGCAGGGGATGGGTTGATGGGGGTGGCTCAGGTACAGTTCTTAGGTGGGTGAGGGATAGGCTTCCCTGAATAAATGAGTTTTTAGGGATCTCCTAAAGGTGGACAGGGTAGGGGCTGATCGGACATACCGGGGCAGGGAGTTCCAGAGGATGGGTGAGGCTCTGGAGAAGTCCTGAAGGTGAGCATAGGAGGAGGTAAAAAGGGAGCTAGAGAGCAGAGGGGACGATTTGGGTGATATCTGCAGATGAGGTTGGTAATGTAGCTGGGGGTGATGTTGTGGATGGCTTTCTATGTTGTGGTTAGTATTTTAAATTTTACATGGTGGGATAGGGGAAGCCAGTGAAGGGATTGGCAGAGAGGGGCAGCAGTCACGGATCGGTTAGTGAGGTGTATTAGTCTAGCAGCAGCATTCATAATAGACTGAAGGGGGATAGCCTGTGTAAGGGTAGGCCGGTGAGGAGAGAGTTGCAGTAGTCAAGGAGTGAATAAGTTGTTTTGTGGTGTAGTTAGTCAGGAAGGGTCGAATTCTGGAGATGTTGCGGAGGTTAAGGTGGCAAGATTTAGCCAGTGATTGGATGTGGGTGCTGAAGGAGAGGTTAGAGTCAAGGGTTACATCCAGCACCCTGGCATGTGTAGAGGGGCCAATGGTTGTGCTGTTGATCTTAATAGTAAAGTCATGGGTGGGGGACCGGGAAGGAGGAAATATAACAAATGCCCAAGAGGGTTAAGGCAGTGCTGGAAAATAATGGTGGCCACACAAAATATTGACACTTTGGGCCCAACTTGGACATGTTCACTTAGGGGTATACTCACTTTTGTTGCCAGCGGTTTAGACATTAATGGCTGTGTGTTAAGTTATTTTGAGAGGACAGCAAATTTACACTGTTATACAAGCTGTATATTAACTACTTTACATTGTAGCAAAGTGTCATGTCTTCAGTGTTGTCACATGAAAAGATATAATAAAATATTTACAAAAATGTGAGGGGTGTACTCACTTTTGTGAGATACTGTATATAAAATAGCCGACAAAAGGAGGAGCAAAAAAAAGAATATTGCATTTTGGCATGCAACAAATTTCAGTCATGGTACATTTGGTAGGACACAGACAGATAATATTGCCCCAAATATAATATTTGATAGGGGATTCCAACAGATAGGCTTCTTCTTCATGTTTCGCAGGACAAAGCCTGCTACCTCAGGAAAAACTGCTGTTGTGTGTCTGTTGCACATGCTGAAAGTATATATGCACAAAGGTTGCTTCAGCAAATGGTACTTGTAAACAGATGTATCACTCACTGTGTCTCGTGGTTGTGGAGAGAGAGCTATACATACATAGTCAATTCTGGTCACTAATAAAAGGGAAGATGTTTACATCAGCTGTCGGGTGCTGCCGCCACCGCCATTGCTGGTAAGGGAACCTGTCAGTGAAGCATTACGGCTTCACGTCCGGGTCCCTACTGCACATGCGCGAGGCACCGCTGTACTCTTCTACTGGCCTGGCGGCGGGGGGGAGGAGGAGGAGGGGGGGGCTGGTGATGTAATTCGTCGCAGCCTCATCTCCCGGAAGTGGGCACAGGGTATCCGCTCCCCCACGAAAGGTGCCAAATGTGGCCCCAGGGGGGGGGGGGGGAATCCGATAAGCGGAAGTTCCACTTTTGGGTGGAACTCTGCTTTAAGTAGGAACATAGCCATCTTCTCTTGCTCACTCCTGAGATGTGTATGATGGACTAAGGCTCCGTTTTAACGACTCCGCTGCTCAGTGGAGATGCATCCGTTCATCCCTGCTGAGCTGAAGGATGAAAGGTCAGTCTCTGTACTCTGTACAGGGACAGACCCGTCAGAGCTCTGCTCTCCTCTATGGGGGATCGGATAAAAACGGTTTCCATCCGTCTGTATTTAGCGGAACGGAGCGGAACAGATGTCAGCGGACATGTCAGCGCTGACATCCATCACTCCATAGAGGAGAATGGAACCTCCATTCAGGTACACCTAAAAAACTGACAGGCGGACCTGAGGACCCTAAGGGCCGGTTCACACTGAGGTGATCCTAGGCGATTTGCGATCCGACTTGTGTCGCCCCAATTCGCCTCAAATCGCCTGACATCAGAAATCCTATTAGAATGAATGGAGTCGTCTTAATATGCACTACTCAAGTCCAAAGCGATTCCAAAAAAGGTTCCTGTACTATTTTCAAGCGGCTTCTAGGCGAATTGAGCCCATAGAAGTCAATGGAAGTTCACTTCCAAGTCGGATGCCCGTCTATGAAGAAGCGACTTTCCAGGAAGAAGAACATAATTTTGCCAGAAGACACACCTCTCATGTCCCAGGTACTCGTGTTGAAATCGCCTAAAATCGCCTGATATCATGCAGAAGTCACGCCGCAATCGCGCTGCTTCGCCTTTTCAAATCGCCTAGCAAAGTCTCCCCGAAGTCGGATCGCCTCAGTGTGAACCGGCCCTTAGGGATTTGTAGTGTGCGCAGAGCAGTGCACACAGCTGCAACTAATGTGCACTGATTGTTCCAAACAAATGGGAGTGATGCATATTTTAGAGCTGTTTTTATACTGATCTTTTAGTACTGTGTGAGTCACAGACCTGGAAAAACAATGGGGGACACTTATCAACGATGTTGCATTCACTGTGTCCCTAATTCAATTTCATTGTAGAAATTGGTCACAATTTGGGACATTTTTACAATTTGAGAGCTTGACGCATTCAACCATTGTATACATATGCAACACCATATGTGACAGTGCTATTTCTGTGCAGATGAGCAAGCTCAAGAAGCCCAGCAAGTATATAGTGTGGGAGCCTGGCCAGGAGACAGTTGAGGAGCCCAGCAAGGAGATAATGTGAAAGCCTGGACAGGGGACAGTTTAAGAGCCCAGCCAGGAGATAGTTTAGGAACCCTGCCAGGGGACAGTGAAGAAGCCTGGCCAGGAGACAGTTCAAGACACCAGAAAGGACACAGTTCAGGTGCCTGGTCAGGGGCATTTTAGGAGCCCTGCCAGGGGACAGTTATTTAGTCAGGTTGAAAAAAGACACGGGACAGTGTAGGAGCCCAGCCAGGAGACAGTTTAGGAATCCCGCCAGGGGACATTGCAGAAGCCAGGCCAGGAGACAGTTCAGGAGCCCAGAAAGGAGACAATTCGGGAGCCCAGCCAGGCAACAGTTTAGGAACCCTGCCTGGGGACAGTGTAGAAGTCTGGCCAGGAAACAGTTCAAGACACCAGACAGAAGACAGTTCAGGAACCACAAGCCCAGCCAGAGGACATTTTAGGAGCCCTGCCAGGGAACAGTTACATAGTTAGTCTAGTTTAAAAAAAGACACAGGGGACAGTGTAGAAGCCGAGTCAGGAGACATTTTTGGAACCCTGCCAGGGGACAGTGTAGAAGCCTGGCCAGGAGACAGTTCAAGACACCAGATAGGAGACAATTTAGGAGCCCAGACAGGAGAGAGTTTGGGAGCCCCGCCAAGGGACATTGTAGAAGCCAGGCCTGGAGACAGTTCAGGAGCCCAGAAAGCAGAGAGTTCAGGAGCCTAGCCAGGAGACAGTTTAGGAATCTTGCCAGGGGACAGTGTAGAAGCCCAGCCAGGTGACAGTTCAGGAGCTCAGAAAGGAGACAGTTTAGGAGCCCTGCCAGAGGACAGTGTAGAAGCCTGGCCAGGAGACAGTTCAAGAGCTCTGCTAGAGAACAGTGTAGGAGCCTGGATAGGATATTCATCCAGGAGCCTAGCCAGAACACATGTCAGGAGCCTGGCCAGGAGACAGTCCAGGAGCCCATCCAGCAAGCCTGATAGGCGCCTGACCACAAACTCTGACTCTAGACTTGACAGAAATCCCACCAGGAGTACTGTCAGTTGCCCCGACGGTAACTCAACCCACAAAAAAGAAACTTGTATAACAGAATTTTAAAAATCTATTTATTGTTGCTTTATAACTATACAAAAAACAGTTTGAAAAAAATTATTTTAGAGTCCATGCTGCTTATACAGGAGTTTGGTTTTTTTTCTTCAGCCTGTAGAATTTTACAGGCATATTTTCAGAGGAGCATTTAGAAACAGAAAAAAACCCTTCAGAATCAAGTTTTTTTAGGAGGAGATTTTGGGCAGAAAAAAATGCTTAACGATCATTAATTTTATTTATATTTATTTTATTTATTTCAGGTACTTATATAAACACACCTAAACGCACATAGACGCGGGAATGTTTTGGAACAAACCGCTAATAAAAGCAAATGCCCATAAACTCTTGTGCAATGTGAGCCGCTATGAGAATTTTTTCTGCCGCTTTTTCTGCCAGAGGTTCTGCCATTTTTTCTGCCCCTAGTGTGCATGGACCCTTAAATATATTAGGATGAGTATAATAACAACTTGAAACATGCACCTTCAAAAATAAGTAATGACTATCAGTGTCTATATTTCTGTCCTGACAGGTGCCCAATAACCTGCTTATAAATCTGCAGATCAGGCCACCTGAGACGTCTCCTTTTTGTCAGTAGAAAGATATGGGTGGTACAGGTACACGCAAACCACTTCTATTATGCAGGAGATTACACCAGGAGATTACACCAATGGTTGCCTGAGTACTGTGGACATCTTGTAATATATATATATACACACACACACATATATATATATATATATATATATATATATGTCGATACATATACATATATCCTAACAATAATCTCAGATTTAAAGAGAAAGCTAGGGCTTGTCTACACAGAGTGCCAGGGGGGGTGGTAAAATCAGGTTGTTAAGCCGCTGTCCACCTAGGGAAGTGCATGTAGCCCCTGAGGGCTGTACACATGCCATGGCCGTAATGACTGGCAGCAAAATTTAAACAGCATGTCACATTTACAAACTGACATAGTGTTTGGGCAGCTGATGTCTAAATTCCATCTCACGCCTAGCTTCTAGCATCAATGTCATTCACGTCACAAAATTAAAAAGATAAAAAATAAATGCATTTATTATTTTAATTGAATTTTTTTGTTAGGGGGGCCACTTTTGGCTGGAGGTACAGGCACTAATAGTCACCCATTTAGGTTTATGGGGCCCTGCCACAATCATCTTGCAGCCATGTGCCATTGTTGTAGTGCAGTGGAACAGCATTTACAGAGTTAAAACAGGTGGTGAGGAGGTGATATATTGCCTAATCAATGCTTGTCAAATGCATCTGAAGAGCAATCCACAGAAGATCACTTTTCAGTGGGGCAGCAAGGGCTGCTGCATGTATGAATGATCCATTTATTGGGGGAGAAGGTATTAGGCCCCTTTCACATGGGCTTTCCGATCAAGTCCATCTGTCAGTTTTTACAGGCGGACCTGATCGGACCCTCCATTCACTCCTATGGAGCAGTTGATGTAGGGTTGCCACATCATCCCTTTAATCCAGGACACATATGAATAACACAGGTTTTGAGGCTAATTTAATGCCGATAAGGCGCCAATTGAGTTTAATTACCACCTTAATCTGCCACAGAACCTGTGTAATTAATATGTGTCCTGGATTAAAGGGATGATGTTGCAACCCTAGGGGGATGTCAGCAGTGACATGTTTGCTGACCTCCGCTGCTATCCAATCTGATCCTGTCCATGAAATCCAGACGGATGGTGACCCTATTTTCCATCCCTCTGGTGGATCGGATCGGATGAAAACGGACATGTGAATCTCCCCATAGAGGAGAGCGTGGCTCTGACAGGTCAATCTCTGCACAGTAAGCGGAGATGGACCTGTCATCCGCCTGCTCAGCGGGGATCAGAGGAGCGATCCCCCACTGAGCAAAGCAGAGTGTGCTGGGCGGATCGCCCATGTGAAAGGACCCTAACACAATTGTTTTCTACACGCAAACTCATTTAAATAAACCTGTTTATAAATGCCCCAAACACTTAAACTCGCCACACATGTTACAATCTGACTTTACAATCTTCTTTATGGTGGTCATATATTCTTTGATTTTTTGTATCTTATCGATGTGTGATTGGATCAAATCGATCAAATATGCAAATAATTACATAAGCATAACCACCCTTCAGACCAAACTTTGACTCAGTTTAGATCAGATTTCATCAAACGGTGTTGATCGCCGAGGATTATTGATTGGAAGCACTGAGATACTTTTCATGAACTGAATCATGTTCTGATTGATCAGATTATGAGACTGCATAGGGAAAACAGGGATGTGATCAATAACCTTGTATCCTTAAATCATCATTTAAAATCCGCTTTCCTGTGTGTGCCATAGTGACTGAATGGGTTGTTAACTATAGGACAATTATTTCTATCAGGAGTGATAGGCCGGAAAAGAAACTGATCATTTATTGAAAAGTGTATGGCCATCATTCCAGATTCACACTTGAGCGGGAGCATCTCCATATATTTTTTAAGTGGTTCTCATGTATGCGTTTTTCAGGCTTGAGTGTTTTTGTTTTAGCCAATGGAAGTGTGCGTTACGCATGTCTTACAGGCCATTTTCAGGCATTTCCATTGAAGTCTATAGGGTCCAAAACACACAACTTTGCCCAAAAGAAGCTGATGTGCTTTTCTTAGCTTTCAGCAATACACTTCAAATGGTATGATGCTCAGGTGTGAACAGGAACCATAGGACACAATAGGAATCCTCATGTCGAGCTTCTAGAAAAGTGATTAGGAACTGAGCCTTGGGGCTATGAACAGACTTGCAGTCCAATCACCTTCCCAAATGGATGCCAATTGCTTGGACACTTTAAGTAGGTCATCATATTACATAGTTTTTGTTGATCTACAGTTGAGTGTACAGAAATTGACAGACTTTGAAAAGGGTTCCTGCAATACTTTTCTGTTAAACGAAGTAGCAAGCTGCAATGAAATAGCACATCAAAATTGCACTGATTGGCAGCTCTGAAATTGTGCTGAAGTAGCAAGAACCGGGGCTAAGGGTTATCCTTATTCTCCAAAAATAATCCATACACATCCACTACTTATTGGCCCCGTAATCTATATTTCTTGCTTATTTTTCTGCCTCATGGAAACATCTTCTGTGAGCTTCTGCACCTCTCTTGTTCCCCTCATTTCCATCTGCTTGTAACAAGCAGTACACGTTATTTGCAGTCATGCATTGCTCTATGAACACTACAAATCCCATAGTCCCTAATCCATTTCAGGAGTGAGCAAGAGGGATGACTGAGTTCCTACATACAGTGGGACCATGGAGAAAAACATAGCCATCCTCTAACAGGACATCAGGTAGCAAAAAAGGGTTTGGAGATTTGCAGGAGGCTGAGAGCAATAAAGAAGCATTTCTAAAGCCTCGTACACACGCGCCGATTAACGTACAACCGCACGTCCAACTTCTGTCCAAATCGTCTGTCCGTGGTTTTGTCTAGCATACTGACGGTAGTCAAGTAATCATCTGACAAAGCCTAACCTAGTGACGTGTTAGGAGCGTATAAAGAGGAAGTTCAGGTGAATATGAATTGCGAATCACGGACGCAGGTTTACACGACCGAACACTTCCTGGATTCCGAGCATGCGTGTTTGTATTTACAACTTTTGTTTGGCCAACTTCTGTACACATGAGCCAAAAATTGGACAATGCCTTGTCGGCAGACAAAAGTTTTCTAGTCTTCACAGACAACTTCTGTTGGACGATAATTGAAAATTGGCTGTCGAATGTTGCGTACTAACGGTCGGATTATTGGACAACAGGCTGTCGTACGACCGTTGTTTGCCGATAATTGTACCGTGTGTACGGGCCCTAAGGCCCCATTCAAACTGAGGCGCTTTCCTAGCGTTTTTGTGCTAAAAATAGCACTTCCAAAACGCTTCTAAAACGCTGCCCATTAATTTCAATGTACCTATTCACACTGGAGCGTCACACTGGTGCCGCGTTTAAAAAAGTCCTGCAAGCATGATTTTTTGTGCTTAAGCTAAAAATAGCGCATTAAAAAAAACACCCATATACATTGAAATGAATGTAAAGCGCGTTAAAAGCGCCAGCAAAACGCCCAGAGGCTGTGGAAAGGTCAAAATACCAGGAAGTAAACAGGATGTAATGTAGGAGAATGTGCTATTTATTTAATGCTAGGGCTTCAAAAGCGCTTGTAGAAAAACGCCTGGGCGTTAGCGCTCATTATAGCGCTAACGCGGGAAAAATGCGTCAAAAACGCGGTAATAACGATTGATGTTTTCAACGCGTTTTTCAAACGCCTCAGTGTGAAAGTAGCCTAAGAATACATACATGAAGAGAATTTTAGTTATTTTTAAACCAGAGTTTAGTATCACTTTAAACACACATCACTACAACCTAATTCACAGAGAACCCATGTAACTTATAAAAACTATTTTCATATTTATCTTAATCACATATGATTATTACTATTCTTATTAGTTCTTAATATAAATATAAAAAAAAAATATAAAAATAATCTGTAGTATTAATAGGAGTAATAATAATAATAATAATAATAATAATAATAACAAGCAGTAGTAGCTGCAATAATAATAATAATGGTATATAAAATAAATAGTTTGAGAACATAACATCCTAGTGCTGTGTCAATTTAAAGATCAATCACATATGATTATTTCTATTATTATTATTATTACTAAATATAAGTCAAATAAAATATAAAAAACTATAATATAAAAATAATATGTATTAATAGGTGTAATAATATTAATCAGTAGTAGTAGACGCAATAATAATAATGGTACATGAAATAAATAGTTTGAGAACTTAACATCCTAGTGCTGTGTCAATATGCAGCTCAATCAGATATGATTATTATTATTATTATTATTACTAAATATAAATAAGAGAAATAAAATATAAAAAAACTATAATATAAAAATAATATGTAATAAAAGATGTAATAATATCAATAATCAGTAGTAGTAGAAGCAATAATAATAATGAAATTGAAATTGAAAGTATGATATGTTCCGCGCAAACGGATATAAATATGCTCTGAGAACTGCTGCCTCCACCGAACTCACCCGAGGGTGGGTAGTAGGAATAATATGGTAATATTAAGGTGGTTGTGGCGCTGTTCTCTTTAGTATTGAAAATAATGTCTAAAATCAACTAATTTCCAGCGTGCTGGTAGGGAAATATAATAAATAATAAATAAATGGACGGAAGGTGTAGTAGAAACCGATCTTGTGCAATATTGTTACTTTATTTTAAAAAATTTGACAAAAAATAGCAATACAGGGATAAAAGCACGAATGAATAAAAACGGCTGCAATTTCCATAAAAGGGAGACGCCGTGTCTCCTGCGTAATCCTGGCCACAGTTATACCTTTATTTTATTGGATGCACCCACAGGAATATACACAAGCGTGAACTTTTTTATTACTCATTATAAATATCACCCACACACACATTAATCTTTTATTCACCAGATCTATCTAACCAACATAAATATATACATATTATTTATTCCAGCCTACACTACTTCACCTCAATCGGGGGTTTATGAGAATATTCTCCCTCGGTTTCTACTACACCTTCCGTCCATTTATTTATTATTTATTATATTTCCCTACCAGCACGCTGGAAATTAGTTGATTTTAGACATTATTTTCAATACTAAAGAGAACAGCGCCACAACCACCTTAATATTACCAATAATAATAATGGTACATGAAATAAACAGTTTGAGAACATAACATCCTAGTGCTGTGTCAATATGCAGCTCAATCAGATATTATTTCTATTATTATTACTAAATATAAATAAGAGAAATAAAATCTAAAAAAAAACTATAATATAAAAATAATATGTAATAAAAGGCGTAATAATATTAATAATCAGCAGTAGTAGAAGCAATAATAATAATGGTACATGAAATAAACAGTTTGAGAACATAACATCCTAGTGCTGTTTCAGTTTGCAGCTCACAAAAAATGATGATTATTATTATTTCTAAATATTAATAAGAGAAATAAAATATAATAAACTAGAATATATAATAATCTGTAGTAATAATAGGAGTAATAATAATAATCAATAGAAGTAGGAACAAACATAGTAATAATGGTACATGAAATAAATAGTTTGAGAAGATAACATTCCAGTGCTGTGTGAGTTTGCAGCTCTGTCACATATGTTTATTATTTTTAGTAGCATTATTATTACTAAATATAAATAAAAAATATATATAATATAAAAATAATCAGTTGTAGTAATAGGAGTAGTAGTAGTAATAATAATCAGTAGTAGTAGGAGCAATTATGATACTAATACCGGTACATGAAATAAATAGTTTGAGAACATAAGATCTATGGTGGGTGACCGGGGTGGGAAGTACTTACCGGGCAGGGTGAGTATGTCAGCCAGGGGTTTGCAGTGGTAGAGCCCAATGGCGATGACACAGTCAGCCCAGAGCCCCCTGGAGCCCAGCTCATCCAGCTTCCTGCAGGTATTGATGCTGTAGTCACAGGTCAGCACCCAGTCATTGGTGGCAGTGGCGATCAGCACCCCAATCCAGCCGACAAAACTTGTGATGAAGCCAAAAAACTGCAGACAAGTGCCGGCCATGTCCTGTGCGGTTCCTCTAGGCTCGCAGACCGGAGTGGAGAGGAGGCTCGGAGTGATGAGGAGCTCCGGTCGGTCACTGCTACTGGATGATCCCCACTCTACACTCAGCGCATTCCATTCCTCTGACCCCGCCCACTGTCACCCAAAATACACTCCTAGCCAATCACAGGACAGCAGGGGCAGCAACCAAGTGTCAGTGCTACTGGAGAGGGGTCATTGAACATGGAATACACCACACTCTGCTCTATAGGAAGCATCCGATTTATTCCATTATACTTCTGCTCATCATAAATAAAAAATCAGGTCTTATAGTTTGTCCCGAGTGTCCCTTCCCAGAAGCATACATGAGTATTCGGACCATTGTATCTTCCCTCTTTATAGAAAACATTGCTGAACTCAAAGATGAGACGGTCCTGTGGGCTAAATGAATGTCTATGCACAGCCATGGACAAACTACGTGCAAGTGGAGACAACTAGTGGTCATTTTTTGTAATGCACAAGAAGTCAGTAACTTAGATGTGTTAGTTTAATCAATTGGGGTCAATTTTACTGAGATAAAAATTCAGAAATATTCAGTAACAATTTCAATTGATTGATAAATGCTGCATTCAGTTTTTGTTAAAATAACAAATGCGGTATTTCTCTCAAAAGTAGTCAATTCACCTTATTTACCAAGTGCATTAAATATTTATGTTTTACGATATTAATCACTTAAATTTAGCGTTATTTTTGTCATTTTTTGCTATTATTTTTTTTACATGCAACACTGCACCAGAGGAAGATAGTTCTGTAAATGAATGCACACAAAAATATTATGAATCTGTGAAAACATTCTAGCCTGCTTTCATTTATAGACTGATCATCCTCTGGTGAAATGTTACAACTTATTTTCTTTCCTGAGCTCATGGCAGTACATTTTCATTGATACATTGTATACTTTTTAAGTACTAGTAAAGTCCTTAGGCTTACCTGTAGGTAGAATGAATATCTCCTAAACGTGCACCATTTATTTAGGAGGTATTCACCCTGGTTACAGCTGGTGACGTCACTGGTGCATGTGCTCTGAAGGTCCAGTATATCGCGCCGGAACTGAGGGCTCCATGTGCCAAACCAAGGGCTCCACGTGCTGGAACTGAGGGCTCCCCATGCCGGGACCGAGGGCTCCATGTGCTGGAAACCGAGGGCTCCACGTGTCGGAACCAAGGGCTCCATGTGCCAAAACTGAGGCCTCCCCGTGCCGGGACTGAGGGCTCCATGTGCCAGAACCAAAGGCTCCAGGTGCCGGAACTGAGGGCTCCACATGCCGGAACTGAAGGCTCCACGTGCCAGAACCAAGGGTTCCATGCGCTGGAACTAAGGGTTCCATATGCCAGAACCGAGGGCTCCACATGCCGGAACCGAAGGCTCCACATGCTGGAACCGAGGGCTCCCTGTGTCCAGGGACCGACGGCTCCATGTGCCGGAACTGAGGGCTCCACGTGCCAGAACTGAGGGCTTCCTGTGCTGGGACCGAGGGCTTAATGTGCCAGAACTGAGGGCTGCACGTGCCAGAACTGAGGGCTGCACATGCAGGGACAGAAGGCTGCACATGGCGGGATCAAGGGCTCCCCATGCCAGGACCAAGTGCTCCATGTGCCAAAACTGAGGCCTCCCCGTGCCGGGACTGAGGGCTCCATGTGCCGGAACTGAGGGCTCCTGTGCCAGGACCGAGGGCACCATGTGCCAGAACCGAAGGCTCCATGTGCTAGAACCGGGGGCTCCACATGCCGGAACTGAAGGCTCCACGTGCCAGAACCAAGGGTTCCCCATGCTGGGACTGAGGGCTTCATGTGCCAGAAACCGAGGGCTCCACGTACCGCAAACAAGGGCTTTACATGCCAGAACTGAGGGCTCCACGTGCCAGAACCAAGGGCTCCATGCGCTGGAACTAAGGGTTCCAAATGCCGGAACCGAGGGCTCCACGTGCCAGAACTGAGGGCTTCCTGTGCTGGGACCGAGGGGTTCATGCGCCAGGACTGAGGGCTCCACGTGCCGGGACCGAGGGCTCCACGTGCCGGGACCGAGGGCTCCACGTGCCGGGACCGAAGGCTCCATATGGCGGGATTGAGGGCTCCCCATGCCAGGACCGAGGGCTCCATGTGCCGGAACCGTGGGCGCCACGTGCTGGAACCGAGGGCTCCCCATGCCGGAACCGATGGCTCCATGTGCCGGAACCGAGGGCTGTACGTGCTGGGACCGAGGGCTCCACATGCCGGGACCGAGGGCTCCCCATGCCAGAACCGAGGGCTCCATGTGCTGGAACTGAGGGCTCTACATGCTGGAACCGAGGGCTCCCCATGGCAGGACCGGAGGCTCCATGTGCCGGAAACTGAGGGCTCCACATGCCGCAACTGAGAGCTCCACATGCCGGAACCGAGGGCTCCACTTGCCGGAACCGAGGGCTCCGCATGCCAGAGCTGAGGGCTCCGCATGCCGGGACCAAGGGCTCCATGCGCCAGAACTGAGGGCTCCACGAGCCGGGATCAAGGGCTCCCCATGCCAGGACTGAGGGCTCCATGTGCTGGTACCGAGGGTTCCACGTGCCAGAACCGAGGGCTCCATGTACCGGAACCAAGGGCTCCCCGTGCCAGGACCAAGGGTTTCATGTGCCAGAAACCGAGGGCTCCACGTTTCAGAACCGAGGGCTCCACGTGCAAGAAACGAGGGCTCCACATGCCGGAACCGAGGGCTCCACGTGCCAAAACTGAGGGCTCCCTGTGCCGTGACCGAGGGCTCCACGTGCTGGGACCGAGGGTTCCCTGTGCCGGGACCAAGGGCTCAATGCGCTGGAACTAAGGGTTCCACATGCCGGAACCGAGGGCTCCACGTGCCAGAACTGAGGGCTTTCTGTGCTGGGACCGAAGGGTTCATGTGCCAGAACTGAGGGCTCCACGTGCCGGGACCGAGGGCTCCCCGTGCTGGGAGTGAAGGCTCCACATGGCGGGATCGAGGGCTCCCCATGCCAGGACCGAGGGCTCCATGTGCCGGAACCGTGGGCGCCACGTTCTGGAACCGAGGGCTCCCCATGCCGGAACCGATGGCTCTATGTGCTGGAACCGAGGGCTGTACATGCTGGGACCGAGGGCTCCACATCCCGGGACCGAAGGCTCCACATGGCGGGATCGAGGGCTCCCCATGCCAGGACCAAGGGCTCCATGTGCCAAAACTGAGGCCTCCCCGTGCCGCGACTGAGGGCTCCATGTGCCAGAACCGAGGGCTCCACATGCCGGAACTGAAGGCTCCACGTGCCAGAACCAAGGGTTCCCCATGCTGGGACTGAGGGCTTCATGTGTCAGAAACCGAGGGCTCCACGTGCCGCGACCGAGGGCTTTACATGCCAGAACCGAGGGCTCCATGTGCCAGAACCAAGGGCTCCATGCGCTGGAACTAAGGGTTCTACATGCCGGAACTGAGGGCTCCACGTGCCAGAACTGAGGGCTTTCTGTGCTGGGACCGAGGGCTTTATGTGCCAGAACTGAGGGCTCCACGTGCCAGAACCGAGGGCTCCACGTGCCGGGACCGAAGGCTCCTTATGGCGGGATCGAGGGCTTCCCATGCCAGGACCAAGGGCTCCATGTGCCAAAACTGAGGCCTCCCCGTGCCGGGACTGAGGGCTCCATGTGCCAGAACCGAGGGCTCCACGTGCCAGAACTGAGGGCTCCCTGTGCCGGGACCGAGGGCTCCACGTGCCGGGAGCGAGGGCTTCCCATGCTGGGACCAAGGGCTCCACATGCCGGGACCGAGGGCTCCCCGTGCCGGAACCAAGGGCTCCATGTGCCGGAAACCGGGGATCCCACGTGCCGGGACCGAGGGCTCCATGTGCCAGAACTGAGGGCTCCCCGTCCCAGGACCGAGGGCTCCCCGTGCCGGGGCGGAGGGCTCCATGTGCCAGAACTGAGGGCTCCCCATGCTGGATCCGAGGGCTCCATGTTCCGGGACCGAGGGCTCCCCATGCCGGGACCAAGGGCTCCATGTGCCGGAACTGAGGGCTCCCCATGCTGGAACCCAGGGCTCCAGATGCAGGAACTGAGGGCTCCATATGCCGGAACTGAGGACTCCCCATGCAGGAACGTCATCGCAGCTCCAGTCACTCACACAGCCGGAATCCGCAAACCTGGAAGTAAGACCGGAGGAAGAGGGAAGCCCTGTCAGCAGTGAGGGCTTAGTCCTAAAGTAAGTATTTCATAATGTGCTAGTATGTGATGCAATTGTCTTACAGGGGGAAGTTGTTTTTTTTTTTTCTGCAGCGGTTTACACCCAGTTTAACTTACTGGCCAGTGCAGACTTCCCCTCTTTGTTATTCTGTACATTGCTAAAATACTGACTGCCTACTGACAGGTGATAAATAACGAACGTGTGTTTTCTTTAGTGATTCGACTTTAATGACTTATCTCATTTTGTTTTGCAATATTTACCTCACATTCAATATTAAACTTTAATGAATTGACCCTCTTTTTAACTCATATGTCTGAAAAATGAGTCACGTGACCTTCATCTCAGTGCATTTCATAGTACAATGTAGAGAAACAGAGCTTCCTTTAGGCTTCATTCATATCTGTGCATTGCATTAATGCACTTTTTTGTGCTTTTTTTGTGTGTTTTTCACACTACAGTCTAGGGCAGCCCCTTCACCTGAAAGGGCTGCCCTACACACAACAAAGACGCCAAAGAAGCTCTTGCTCATGCACAGTAGAGCAGTGGATGGTGTCAGTAAAGCAGTGGACAGTGTCAGTAGGGCAGAGGTTAATGTCAGTAGGGCAGAGGTTGGTGTCAGTGGGGCAGAGGTTGGTGTCAGTAGAGTGTTGGACAGTGTCAGCAGGGCAGAGGTTAATGTCAGTAGGGCAGAGGTTGGTGTCAGTGGGGCAGAGGTTGGTGTCAGTAGAGTGTTGGACAGTGTCAGTAGGGCAGAGGTTAATGTTAGTAGGGCAGGGATTGGTGTCAGTAGAGCAGTGGACAGTTGTCAGTAGGACAGAAGTTGGTGCCAGTAGGGCAGTGGATAGCGTCAGTCAACAAAGCAGTAGATGGTGTCAGTAGGGCAGTGAACTTTGTCAGTAGGGAAGAGGACGGTATCAGTAGTGGATGGTGTTGGCAGTTTTCAATTTTTATTATTTTTTACAATTTTATTAGGAGCCCCCCTATTTGGTGGAAGATTAGGGGTCTAAACAGACCCCTGATGTCTCACTTTTTAGACTGAGGACAGAGATTCCCCAGTCCATTTCTCTGTAGCCTCAGCTGCACTGGACAGTGAATGAAAGGAAAGTGCTCTATGCTGAGTGGCTTCCTGTTCATTCACAAACTAAAGCATAGTTAACTTCAGTTATGAATGAACGCAGCGAGTGATCGGTATCAATCATTCACTGTGTTCATTCAAAAAAGGAAGGGAGTCAGTAAATATATTTACCAGCCCCTTTCCACCTCTCTCTATCCAGAAAGATAGAGAGGGGAGAAGGGAAGCGCTGCTGGGGAGCAGAAAGAACTCATGACAGGAGGGGTGGCAGGGGGGCATTTATTAGATCTGATCCCCTGGATTTACCTCCTGCAGCCACTCAAGGCAGGAAGAGGAGAAGAAACTGGCATTCAGTGGCTGCAGGATAAAAATAAAGCTGATCACTTTTTGTAAATGCTGAATGTTCAGATATGACAGGGAGGCCACATTGGCCCCCGGAGGATGGGGGGGCCACAGTCCGGTCTGAATAATGTGTTCAGGTTTCAGGCAAACTGCAACCCGGACATATGATTCAAAACCTGGACTGAATCCTGGACAGGTGGCAACCCCACCCCATCTCACTAGCAGAGTGCCACTGTAACAGAGGGAGGAAGAGCTCACAGCAGCTCCACACTTGTTCCTGTGATGATAGGGGTGCACTCAACGTACCATCCATCCTAGCTTGGATGCAAGATATGCCAATCACTCATAATGATACTTTTGTGCATATGATTTGTGGAAGCCGTGGGTGGCCTACAGCTATGCAATTTAGGCTTCATTTATGCTTGCAAATGGGAGGCGATAATGAAACACACGGTTGAGTCACATTTTTACTACCCCCTCAACTGCTCCCCCTTAAAGTGGTTGTCAACCCGTGACAACCACTTTAACCTACAGGTAAGCCTATAATAAGGCTTACCGGTAGGTTCCCTGCATATCTCCTTAACCTGCACGGTTTAAGAGATATACAGTGCACTTGCATTGCCAACGTCATTTGGCACATGCGCAGTGAAGAAACAGCCCGCTGTGCCGTATGGTCACTTCGTTTGTTCCATGACTGACGGCTTCCGCGCGCATGTCACAGAGCCGGAGTCGCGGCCCCGGAAGGAAGAGGTGCTGAAGATGGACGCTGCCTGCACAGGGGACATAGCAGCCTTTGTTTGCAGGTAAGTGACACATAATGGGCTACTATGTGATGCATAGTAGCCCATTATACTTTTACTTTGCAGGGGAATATAGAGGAAGTAAACCCCATCAGGGTTTACTTCCTCTTTAACCACTACAGATCGACACTATAGCCGAAATACGGCTACAGCATGGACCTGAATTGCCGGGAGGGCGTACCGGACGTCCTCCACTTTGTGAGCTCCCCGCGCACACTCGCAGCCACCGGCGGTGCGCCCTTGCGCCCGCCGCATGCTGTGTGGGCATGCCCGCAGCTTGGGCGGACTTGATTTGGGTGACCCACGATCACATAATACAGAGGCAGAGCGGGGAACTGCCAATGTAAACACGGCGGTTCTCTGTTCTGTGAGGGGGGACATGACAGATCTACTGATCCCTGTCATTGGGATCAGAGAGATCTGTTATGCCCCTGCCAGCCCAGCCCCCAAAACACAATGAGGGAACGCAGTTAACACCTTGATCGCCCCCTTAGTGTTAACCCCTTCCCTGCCAGTGACATTTATACAGTAATCAGTGGCTAGTTTTAGCTCTGATCGCTGTATAAATGTTAATGGTCCCAAAAAAGTATCAGAAGTGTCCAATCTGTCCGCTGCAATATCGCAGTCCCGATAAAAATCGCAGATCGCTGCCATTACTAGTAAAAATAATAAAAATGCCATAAATCAATTCCCATAGTTTGTAGATGCGATAACTTTTGTGCAAACCAATCAATATACGCCGATTGCAAATTTTTTTACCAAAAATATATATAATCGGCCTAAACTGATGAAGAATTTTTTTTATATATTTTTTTTCGGATATTTATTATAGCAAAAAGTAAAAAATATAGTTTTTTTTTCAAAATCGTTGATCTTTTTTTATAGCGCAAAAAATAAAAACCACAGAGGTAATCAAATACCATCAAATGAAAGCTCTATTTGTGGGAAAAAAGGACATCAATTTTGTTTGGGTACGTCGCACACCCGCACAGTTGTCAGTTAAAGCGACGCAATGCCGAAGTGCTCTCGTCAGGAAGGGGGTAAATCCTCCCGGGGCTGAAGTGGTTAAGCTGCAAAGGCAGCAGACAGGGGTGTACATATGCTGTGGCCACAATGCGGCATGGCAAAAATGAGTCCCTCATGTCACGCTCACTGGGCGATACTGAATGGAGCAGCATTGTAAGAAGAAAGACTAAGAAAGGGAACAAATGCTGCTATCACATCTAAGAATTGGTAAACTGCAGTATAATAAATGTTGGCTTTTGGGTTTGATATCATTACGTTAAATATCGCAGTATCTTTTACTTGTTCCCTTACAGTACATCCACCTGTCATTGAAGGCATTCACATTTCAGGTTGCATTAAAGTAGAGTTATTTCATTTTTAATAGAGTAGGGAATGGTTCAAACCCTGACATATTTTTCTTTTTGCTCTGAGTGTCCTATTTAGGAGAGAGGGGGGAAAAAATTGAGAGCTCTTATTTCTGATGCTTCTATATTATATTTTAAGAATTACAGTAAAAATATCAATTGATCCTTTTAAAATGAATACCGTTCCTACACTGCTTACAACATTGTAAACTATGGTGGTTATAAAGTGTACTCCACATTTAAATGTAAAAGCCAATACCACAAGATGTCTATTACCTTTATTATCTAGAAAAAGGCAACTTTTGTGCTCATTTTTGATGTTTACGTTGTTACAGACTTTCCCGACTTTATGTTTAAGACCCACCAACTGCCAATCAGCTGTTCAAAAAGCTGGCTGCCCCAATGGACAGCAAGGGACTGCTCACCAAAGCCCCCACTTACATCAGAGTTCTCAGCATCCCCCCTTAAATCAGGGTTCCCAAAGCCCCCCTTTCCTTAGTGTTCTCACTTGGAGGCAGGAGAGAGGGAGGGGGGAGACTTCACTCACAGACAGTAGATGGTGAGCTCACTCAAGATGGAGGCCCAGGCATCAGCATCTTTCATCCACTGATGGCTGCTGGGCTTCAAATTTCCTGCCCACACATGCCTTTTCTGAGGCAAAGCATGCCAGGGATCGGAATGTGGGCGAGCAGACACAGAGTGGTAGGGGCGAGAGAAGGAGCAGATTAATCCCTCTCTCCTCTTCCATCCGTACGGAGGGGGGTGACTTTGCTGGCTCTGGGCAGTGTGAAAGTGTCACGGACACTCAGCTTAGACAACTGCAGCCAGCCATCCGGGCGGTTCCTGACCCTGGTGATTAGGGTGTGCCTATGCATTCAGTGGCTATGGTTGTAAAGGTGTGCACCCCAAAGCTCAAACACATGCGTGTTTTTATTTTATTGTATTATTTTCTTTACAGTTTTTTAGGATCCCCCATTGGGGGGTCTCTAAAAAGACCCCTGATGTCCCACTTTTGAGTGAAAGGCCTAGGCAGCAGGGGGAATCTGCACTGCATGTGGTAATTAGGGTGCGCTCAGGCATACCCTGTGCACATGCCTATGCTTGGGGACCTACAGTCCGTTCTGAATAATGTGTCTGGGTTTCAGGCAGTCTGAAAAACAGATACATGATTCAAAACCCGGAGTGTCTGAGTGAATCCCGGATAGGTGGCAACCCTAATCTGGATCACAGCTGCAGGACTGACCATTCCCTATTATACAGGCATCTACTAGCAAACAGCAAGGCCTATTTCACACAGGCTTCCGGTTGTATAAGAGCAGTGTGAACAGCAAGTGTTTACAAAACCTTTGCAGAGCTTTCAGCAAGCTTTGTGGAAACCTTAAGGCTTGATTCACACCACTGCGGTGCGAATTCCAGCCTGTTTGCTGCTGAGAAGAGGCGGTGCCGCCGATCGACGGCTTCTGTCCGTTCTTACAGCGCAGCAGCTGTCCGGGGAGGGAGGGGAAAGGTGCTGTGAGCAGGGGGAAAGATCCCTGTTCAGTGCAGAACACATCTACATGTCAGATGCGTTCCCATTGAACTTAATAGGCTGGGAATTCGCACCACATTGCACAAAAAACGCACACGAATGCACCGCACCTATGTGAACCTGACACATTGAAAACAATGTGTTTTCAAGTGTCATGCGAATTGGATGCGGTGTAAGCCATATCCAATTCGCATAGGTGTGAACCCAGCCTTAAAGTGCCCTTCAGCTCCAGTTTGTAAATATTGAACACAGATCTCAATAGAAGTGCTGATTGCCATTATAAGCAAGCTGTTAGCAGGCTTCAATACTACTTGAAGCTTCTTGAAAGCCTGCTATGGTCTTCTTTAAACTGGTAATCAATGCTCCTATTAAGATCTGTGTATAACATTTCTAAACAGAAGCTGACGGGTATTTTAAAAGGCTTAGAGAAAGCTGCTTGAAGCTTGCCAAAACTTTCACAAAAGCTTGCAGTTTACACTGCTCTTATACAAGCTGAAGCCCATGTGAAACAGGCCGTAATATTATAGGTCTGCTTCAGTCTAGTGCTTGCACTGCAGAATGCACTAGACATTCCTCACAGAGTGGTTGCAGTGTGATCTGGATATCTGACAGCTTCCAGCACATAGTTTAAAGGACAACACAACCTTTTGCCCCATGTCACACCTGTACTTGGAGTGAACACCCAACCCTCTTTCCCCAACAACACCACCCCCCCCCCCCCCCAACCACGTCCGTTTCTCTGCCACAACAGCACTTTTGAAATTGGCATGCCTGTGCAGGCTAGCTCCCAGAGATCTGTGAATGGACTATAAGTCCCACCTTTCACCGCAGCAGACAGACCTGTAGTTTGCAATGGAAAACGAGTGTGGTAATTACCACGCTCTTAATCCATTGACACTTCCTCCAGCTTGCTAACTGAAAGCCCATATCTCTGACTGGCAAGAGAGCTGAAGAAGAGTCTGCAGGAGCTTGGCATTGCACCTACTATCCACTGCAAATACACATGCCTTTATTATTTTTCTGTTATAGGTGGACTTAATCTTTAAGAAACCATAGATTATTTTGCCTGTAGCACCCCATGGGAGTTAAGCAGCCTACAGATGGCAGTGCATGCTTGACCCAGTTGCTGAACCATTTTCTTTTTTTGTACAAAAATTCTTAAGACAATATGCTTGTTTGTACCTACGGATGGGAACCCCAAGCACCTGACTGAGGAGAAACTAGAAGCAACAAGCTGGAGAATATTTGGTTGATTAACTGTATATAGAGAGCTATGTATAACCTGCTGCCAGTGGACACTGCAGAAAGTAAATTCTGCTCATTCTAAAGATACTTGTGCTACCTGGTGGTGTTTTCCAAAGAGTACAG
This sequence comes from Glandirana rugosa, assembly GCA_018402905.1. Classification (NCBI taxonomy): domain Eukaryota; kingdom Metazoa; phylum Chordata; class Amphibia; order Anura; family Ranidae; genus Glandirana; species Glandirana rugosa. The sequence continues at coordinate 3,337,958 of BLSH010310864.1, forward strand.
ATTGCTTGTTTCAGCGTAGAGGCCTTTATCTCTTTATGGACTATTACCAGAGGGTTAACATTTCCGTTTTCAGTATCCTATGCCCTAATCCTCCTTGAGTTTATTGTGCCTCAAAAAACACTCTTAACATTTCTAAGGTGACTGGTGCCCAATATCTTCCTCCTTATAAAGAGTCCAGGATTCTGTCCTAGGGTTTGAAATGCTGGCTCATTGAGCTACAAGGGGGTCCTATTAAGCACTCAGGAGTGAAGGGCTGCTACAAAAAGGTACATTTGTTCTAAAGCTTCTTAAGCGCACATAGTGCAAAGATTCTTTTTAGAAACAAATGTTTAGGAGGCAATCATAAAGATGAAGGGGGGAAAGGAATGTATTTTGAAAACTTTGAGTGTTGGGTTTTGTCTGGTAGTTTTAATACTCTCCAGGCATTGTGATCACTTTGTGTCCTCCACCCTAGCACACCTACTGCAGAGTTTCCTGTGTGCCATCATCTTTTTTGCACAGTCGTGGAATCAAACTTTCTCATCCTGGATCCTTTAGTCATCCTTCTAATTACCAGAGTTCTGGACCATCCTAGTTAAAATCTTGCCATTGTTTTGGCAACATGAGCATCAACATTTTTGTTAGATTCTGTACACACTGGAAACTGTCAAGTCAAAATCAGTCTTTCATAAGTAATTTCATTTTTTTTTTAGATTTTATTTACAATAATATATATCCAGCAAACGACTTTGCAAGGAGGGGAGAGAGTTAGAAGCTAAGGGAAAGTATGTGTTTGGTTAAAGTCTAGAGCAGTGGTGTCCGGCATGCTGCCCAGGAGACCTCAGCATATGGCCCGGGCATGTCTGGAGGAAGCCGTGCAAAAGCACAATGTGATTTCCTGGCCGCTGCTGTTCAAAAATGGTGTAGGAACCTATTTCCTACATGAAATGCAGACACAATAGCCCATTTAAATGAAAGGGCTACTGTGCCCGAGCAAATGTGGCCCAAGACAATTCCTCTTCTTCCAATGTGGCCCAGGAAGGTCGAAAGGTTGGACACCCGTGTCTAGAGCCTGATGGATGTTCAGGAGATCCAATTACAACCTTCATGCTCCTGCAATAAACCAGTGGGAATAGCACCACTGGTCAAAGCTCTGCACCCTATCACAATGGAGGATGCACTTGTAGTTTGCTAGTATGTGATGGGGTGGGCCATGCTAATACAGACAATGCAGATGTGGTGACTTCTCTGTGCCCAATTCAACTCTTAGGCCTGTTTCACACAGGCTTTAACTTGTATAAGAGCAGTGGGAACAGCATGGTTTGCTTTTGGCAAGCTTTGAAACATTTAATGTACCGTTTAGCTCCAGTTTGTAAGTATTGAACATGGACCCCAATAGGAGTGCTGATTCCGACTTTAAACAAACTGCTAGCAGGCTTCAGCACTTCTTGAAGCTTGTTGAAAGCCTGCTAACAGCTTAATTAAAGTGACATTTTCTACTCTTATACAAGCTGAAGCCTGAAACAGGCCTTATAAATGTTATTTGAAGGGATAGGGAGATCAAAGCAGCTACCTTGCCCAGGGCCCCATTCTGCCTTAATCTATCTCTGGGTCTGAGTTTGCAGCTGCTGGACCTAACTGAACTAAAGGGTCAAACTTGCGAAAAAAATTACCACCCCACACCTCGGTGCACACACAATGGTAATAGGACTTTACAGCGACTATAATGGCAGGACACTGAGGTGCCTACGGAACTGCCATTATAGTTTATAGGTAGCTTGCCCTTTATTGCTAGGCATTAGCCAGATGCAATGTCTTTGAGCAAGAAGTAAAAGCTGTAGCAGCTGTGGTTGCTATTTTATACCACAATAAGTTAATGTGATCTTGAAGTGGGGACTAGTCTGATTTTGTGGGATAAACTTCAGGTATACTTTCAAGAAATTTTCTCTCATCTGCTCTTCCATAACAAGGGAACAGGAAGTGAGGGAATGTTCCTCCAACAGGGGAAACAGTTTCGTCTAGAGCTGAGCTGGTGCATTTTCAGTTCTGTGGACTATATTAAAGCTTACAATAAATACAACAACAGAGTCACCACATCATGTTTTATTAAGATTTTAATCCAACATTGGTCTTTATTATGTACAGGAATGACAATGGAAAACAACACAAAAATACATTTTGAGGTATAAGCAGAAAGCACAGTATGTAATGTTGCAATATATATATATATATATATTATTTTTTTTCCCACATTTTGTAAACTGATTGACCAGATAAATGCATTTTGTCATTTCAAACCATATAAAACACCTGTTAGTTTCTTGTGAGGTAGAGGACAGTTCTGAGTCATGTAATTCACAATCACAGTTACTTAAAGCATGATATCTATTTACATCATTGGCAAATATTCTAAACCGCAGAATTCCGCCGCCAGCGAGCAGCATTCTTCGTTTTAGACATTTTGCAGTCATCACAAAGTCTGCAATTTTTTTTATACATGCTCTTTATTCAGTAGTTCACATTTTACATTATGTTATCATGCAACATAAATAACTTTGAGGAGTATGCATGAGAACTTAATATAGGCTTACGGAAAAATAACATCTTTCTTTATCTTCACTCTGGAATAGGTCTCTTTTGCTAAAAGGCATACACATTGAAATCATTTATGATGAGCTACTGAGTAATTCTACGTGTGCATTATTTAATGCAGGAGTGCCAAGTACTTGTGCAAATGTGCGTTAATCTGCAGGTTTAATGGGATTTTTAGGCTGCATACAAAAAAAGGTCTGTCATTGTTCATGGAACACAAAGTATGATAAGTTTTGTTCAGCAAGTAGCTATATAGAGCACATGCTGCAAATGATATGCGCTCTCCCTGGCAAGCAATATAGAACTACTTTTCCTATGATCAACGTAAATAGGAAGGTGAGAACTGGAATCTGGCTGCATGGAATACACAGACGCTACTGCTATTTTCATTGATTTATCTTATAAACCAACACACCATCTTTATGGTAATCACAGAATGATCTCTATACAGCCAGCTGCTGAACAAAGATCAGGTTGAGCACATCACAAATGCCAACCAGCTACTGTGCATGCACAATATAAAAGCAAGAAAGCAGCAAAAGTATCCATATCTGAAGTCTAACAATAGCAAGGAAAATCAGGGTGTGAACTATGTGGTCATATTGCACATCCATATTTATACACAAAATCCTGTAACTACCCTAATATAAATCAAATAATATCTTCAAATCAGAAAAATATACATCAAATTAAAATAATATGCCTTTGTTTCTCAAAAGGCAAAATATCAAACCACATTAAGATAAAATAAATAAACTCAATACACATTCAATATATTCTTTAATAAAATACACAAGAAAAAAAAAAAAAACAACATACAACCTCCTCTAATTTGAATTATGGCTTTAAATTTAGGTGTGCTACTCCATGTCTCGTCATTTTTCTCAAATAGAGCAGCGTTGTGAACATGTATGTCTGTTGTCTTCAGTTCATATGAATAGCCTAGCTGTCCTAAATCATATTTGCAGATATTCTGGGAAGCTGGCATATGTTTAAAAGTGAAATCTGTTGAAGTCAGTGTATCTATATATACCTATTCGATAGCTAGCTATCTGAGAAGTAGCAGAAGGTCAGCAGAAAAGGTACAGCCTGATTCAATAAGGCAACTCAAAGAAAATTATGTTTTGCACGGTGCAGTAATCCAGGACAACCGGCTTCCATTATGCTGTGCACATATCTGATTCTTTCTGGCTGGCTGCTATGGGACACATTGCATTGTGCTATATGCTGTTATGATAGCGTTTGTGAAAACCCACTAGTGGTCCTAGCTGGCACGCTGCTAGATTTTTACCACTGGCTTTCATACGGTAGTTGCCAGTTCCAAATAGCACCATGTTGTGTACACAGCCAAAAGCAATTCTATTATTTGTTTTGTGTCATTTGCTGATGAACAAGAAAGAAACAGCACCATATTTGGGTGGAAAGGTTCAAAGAGGGTTACTCATTAAGGCAGGGCAAAAAGCAATGACTGCACGCTAAGTGCAGTTGGCCATAGCAACCAATCAGAAATCATCTTTTATCAGATAGAGAAGGCTTTCTGAACTTTCATTGTTAGTCCTAGCACACCTAATGAAACAATGTTATCCAAACACTCAACAATGCAAATGAAATTATAGTAGCTTGAACTGAATAATGCACTTCAACTGTATACATTAGGAAGTCATGCAATTTTGTTGATGTTAAATCTAGAAAGCACAAGCAGACAATATAGCGTATTTAAGGGGGGGTTTGTTTTTATATTGAATCATCCTATATTTTAGAAATAGTGACCATTTAAGCTCAGCTATGTGGTACAAACGACTTGAATATAATTAAATTGCTACAGCTGTGTTCCTGTTTCACAGTCCTACCCTGTGGGCCTCACCAACAAGCCTACAAGGCCACTGTCGTGTAGAAAGTCTGAATGACCACTGTATCTTGAATCACACTAACTGAGGTATGAGACAAGCATATGTCTGGGTGTCATTGAATAGCGGAAAAACATTCTAGCAACAAACGTAATGGCTAAACACAGGCAAGCAAATGCACAAAACTCATTTGTGATCACACTGCTTTTAAAAATGGAAGCACAGCATAAAAAGGGAGTAAATGTAAAGTAAAAAAGATGTTTCATCTCTTAGCAGCACATACAGTATCTATATATTTAATAGCAGTGTCCGTCTCCAGTATAGTCCTGTACTTCCTATTTTCATTCATATTTGAATAAAATACCACTGTGCAAGAACATGTACTATCAAGCGTCTGCTATTTGTACGATGCCCCACAGTGGCAGTCTATGGTATAACGGTGAAATAACAGAGTAAGTATAAGATATAATTCTTCATATACCAGTTTTCAGAAAAATGAAAAAAAAATATATAGTTATAATCTGGCTTTCTTGTGTTTAATAACCAACAGGGGGTTAATACATTCTCCACTTTAGGAATCTTTGTCTTTTAACAAAACGACATAAAATAAGTATTAAGAATAAAATGCATAGACTTGCATATTGTGAAACCTTAGTATCTTTACTAGAAAATCTGTATGAATTGTGAATACTGGAGCAAACATGGTGCCAATACCTATAGCAACTAAATTCCACGTTCCACTTGACAAATGATACCTTGCTGCATGCTATAAGTAATAGCTCCACTCTACACATTTGCTCCATGGAATTTAATCATATATGCTAATACTAGTATTTTCACAGGCCAACACCAGTACAGCTTAAAAGCAACATATTTTTTCACAAGAAAAAAACAACATATTTAAATAAAAATAAGAAAGCTACCTTGCTTGCTTTTCAGGGTGAAGGAGACAATCATTGCAAATCATTTGCATCTCTCACCTAGAACAATCTGTATATATCAGTTGTCCCAATGCTTCACTGGATGCATGCTGGTTCAAAATGAGTGACTTACTATGTAAAGAAATAAGGATAACAATGACAGCCCTGCAGTTTGCACTTCCAAAAACAGCAGCTATTAACACCCCTATTTTAAAAGAGTGACTAAAAAAAGTACAAAATATATATTAAAAAAGGGGTTAATAAGTCATGTCAACTTATATCAGATTTTGCTTTAATTTTTTTTTTCGTAGTTTTTTCAACGTTATCTGCTGAAGGCTTGTAATTATCTGTTCTATCTATGCCTTTGTAACCAGCGCATTGATAACTTTGCAAATTCTGAAGTCTTTAATAAAATATTTGAACAAAAAATAATATCAAATAAGTAAAAGAATATGTGGCCTGAGCTGCTGTGTAATCTATGTTGTAGTTTAGTGAAACAAAATGTACATACTTTACAAAACTAAGGCCTCATACACACAACATGTCTTCTAAGCTCGGCTGCAAATGTGATGTTATAGTTCCATTTAGCACAACATACTGTAAATCAGCCTTTCTCAACCAGAGTTCCCTGGAATCCTAGGGTTCCTCCTTCGGTTGCTTGGGGTTTCTAGCGCAAAAGGGGCAATTTCCCACTGACCACCAAACTGCATGGACCACCAGTGTTAGAGGACACAATTTTTGCTATCTGCATTTCTTTTCTGTTTTGTTATTATTAATTTAACTTGTTATAACATGAATGTATATAGCATGTGTGTTTAAAAAGTTATCTGTTCTGGGTGTCAAAAACTCAAGCTTATAACTTTTATTTAAAACTTGCTATCTTCCTAACTAATGCCAATTTACTACAAGCAGTAAGTACATTTTTAGCAGCAGTTCCCAGAGACCCCAAAATTACATTTTAGGGGTTTTTACAGGGTAAAAAGGTTGAGAAAGGCTTACATAAAGCAAGCTTGTGCAGTGTGGAGTTGACCACAAGTAGAGGGACTAGTGCTACTAAGAGCTCCAAACTCTATAGTAAGATGTACAAGACACCAATTTTGGTGTACAAGGCCAACCAGTTCTTGAAATAATCCAATTATTCTAGAAGTCTACGACTACTACAGATAAAATAGTAACGACATATCAAAAGACAAACATTGCTTTGTGTACAGACCTCAAATATATCCATTGTCTCCTATAAATTATGTATCTGCCTAAAGCAGGAGCTTTTATTTGAGTTTACGCTACAGAATTTATGCTATAGGGAAAAGCATAATCATACAAAAATAAGTACATTTCATTTGCCCCCATTCTTCTTAGCGTGCATAGTTGTATTTCTAAAATATTGGCTAGGAAAATTATAGTCTGGGGGTAGCAGCCATTTCACTTAATTGGAGATATCAGCTCAGGCAGTGTCATTTGTAGAAGTAGAACTAGTTAGCACTACATATGTAACATATGCATTTATATCATACTATTTGGCCAAAAAAGCTGAAAGACTGGCTTATTCAATCCGTTGCTCCCAAGATTTGTAATTTTACTGGTCCTAGTGTGGCCTATGGCAAGAGGAAAAGCTCAGATGTAAACCGTTACATGCGGCACAAAACAGGAGATGGTAAGAGAGACAACAGCTCTGCTACGAGTGAGCCTGAGGTTGATCAGTGGCTAGGCCCCAATTGTAACACACAGCCTACAACTGTCCAAATTGGTGAAAAGTCACTAAAATCTTTCCTTCAGTGTACAGAACAGTAGGCCTAAGCAGGAGCTAGCTGTAGGTTAGCGGCCCTGTCTACGCTACAAGAGGGTGCTGCTGAGAGCACAGACCCTATAAAAAAAAGTATGCAGCTTACATCTCAAGTGAAAAAGGATACTACTTGCACTCATTCTACAAGATTACATAAAACGCTGAATAAAAATTCTGTTTTGGTATTAATGTAAAAACTACTGAAAACTACAAACAACCAAGTATTAGCAGCAAGGGCCTGTTCATACAGCCCCATTATACTAAATCAGTTTCAAACGCTTGCACAACTATCTATTCTTCAGGTCTCTAGAGAGGCACCTTACAAAAAGGAATCCTTCGAGAAGAATTTCAAAAGCAGGAAGGACAAGGGCTGACTGGCCATGGGAAGCTCTGACGTTACATTGGTGCTAACCACTAATTAGCAAATTGTCAAGTGATTTTAGTGGGCATCAGTCACGGGGCAGTTTTGATGCCATCGCAGCCCAAGATTCATAATTTTATTATAACATTACAACATCCAATATGGTTTTCCTTTTAATAGAATATTAATATGGCTAATCTAGATCCAAATAATTTTCACATTAATAAAAATTTTTATATAGAAGTATATTTTGAGGACACAAAACGCCTCATTGAATTATAGAAAAATAACTGACTTTACAACATAGCAGACAACAGATCTGTCCTATATTATTATCTGAAGCCTTCAAAGGCCAGTATTTAGGATGTTGGAACACCTGAAAGTGCTTATTTCCTGCTTCCCTGAGTAAATAAGTCAGTCTGCTCACTGCACAGCCTCTGATTAACCCATATTGCAGTGCTTTATTGCCATTGCCGCCAATGGTGACGTCATTTTTTTTAAAGATTTTTTTATTTTTTATTGCCTAAGTGAACTCTCGTCCATTAGGGCAGTTTAGATTTCCCTTCTAATCTAAATGTCTGGCCAGAAAATGATTAGAATACCCAACTTTTAATGGGCAAAAATCACATTTCGCAAACAAGCAAGCTTATTCATACATTTCATATAAACTCATGAAACTAAAATATGTATATAAGCATACTGCCAGAAAAGTATATGAGGTGGTCTTTAATACCCAGCAATATTAAATCTCATCAGTTATATAAAAAAACACAAAATGGCCCATTTAGCTGAAAGTATATAGTATGTCATTTGATTTTTTATAAAATCAGTGGCTAAATATGAAGTTCTGGGGTGTAATAATAGCCACAGTGAACCCTCACAACACTGTTAAGGGTCCCAATTACACAGAGTACATACAAAATTCCCAATGGGGTAACTTCTTCAATGTGGTAAGGGATGTGAAAGGCACTAAAGCCTTATGATCACATGTTGCCCATATCAATCAGGTTCTCATTTTCAATCCGTTACTTCAATAGAGTAGACAGAGGAAGAATTTGGTTGCTACAGACAACAAAAACAGCAAGGTCTCCAAAAGGCCCACTGTAATATGTGGACAAAAGGATGAGAAGGTTGGGATTTCATTTATTTCAAGCATGATTATAAAATTGAAAATGGTTGTGTATCCTTCTTCCTACCTAGTCACCTACAAAGACGACAAAATGATCATAACATTTCAAGCCCCTTCCTAATTCGGGCTCATCAAACAAAACCAATTTTATAAAACGAAACAAAAGCACTGACAGAACTTTGCATCGCTCTCAAAAATACTGAATAAAACCATTATCACTTTACACAAACATACAAAAAGAAGCATGCTATAACAAATACACCACATAACGATATAGCAGATATTGTCTTTACAGCTGGCATATAAATGTGCCTGAGGCGAATAAACACATAAGCAGTCATCGTATGGTCAGACGCTTTGAAGCCATCTCAATCCAGATAAAACTTTATAATATATACAATTTTACAAAAGCAAATAAAATGTTAATCAACAAGGAAATTAAAACAATGGCACCTACATAAGTCCAAAAGGATCATTTGTAAAAAATAAAATAATGACAATAATTCACATTATTATGCTACAATAAATCATTGTGTATATACAGAACTTATTGTAATAAATAGTACAAAAAATATTATTCATATTTGAAAAAGGAAACAATGCACTGTGTAATATTGTAAATAGACTCATAATATTAAATCAAAGCAGTAAATAAAGAAAAGAAAGTAAAACTGGACTGGGTATAACAAAACTTATGCGAAGAGCAACAATGGCAAATATTGATTAGTATTTTTTTTAGCAGCAAACACTGCATAGCAATATTTCAGCTGTCAAATCAGGTTTGGTTCATATAATTCTGGACTTGGGTAATGGAAGCAAAACAAATTGGCTGGTACTGGCTACCATTTTTTTTGTATCACTTATAATATAAAGGGCAATATCAGATAAGTTCTTTACGCTGGTCTAAACAATTATCTTAAAGGGAATAAATATACATTTTTTTGTAATTGTATTCAATGTTAAAATTAAAATGTTAAAAGAAAATACTTTTTGATGGATAAATATGTAATATTTCATATTAGTTTATATTTACCACTTTACAAACAGCAGCTACTTTCTCCAGTTCATTATATAGCTCTGCTGTGAAACAGCCAGCAGATGAGAACAAATCTCAAAGTTACTGGCATCAAGGACACACCCCCTCTCTGTACCAGCAGGAGGAGGCTGTTTGGCCTGGTCAATTTATGCAAATTGTTTCTTATTACACAGCATGCTTTGCTAAATATGTATCATAGGATATATTACTGATACCCTGATAATTTGTAAAATACAGTTTTAGTAACCAAAGTGCCACCAAAGGCAAAACCTTTTTTTTAAAAAAAAATAGCACAAAGTGGAGAGGGATTGGGACCCCTGTCAGTTTTTTTTGCAGCCCGTGTCCCCATTAGGGAGATTCACCCCCTATCCATTTGTCCTGTTTACCATTATCATCAAAAGTGAAGTAAAAGAAAATCCAAAATTTTGGTTTGACAACAAAACCCCTGTTTTTAATGTGAACGGTTAGACAGGGCAATTCGGTTTGTTGCAGGCTAGTTAGTAAATTGAGCTGGGAATTTTTGTTTGCTGTTTAACATGCGTGGCCCTTCCATGTGCTCCTTGCTGGTAAGGCCAGTTATAGGTTGGGACAGTTGCCCTTCGTCTGTACTGTTTGGCACCAAAACAGTAATAGGGGAAATGTTCCAATGGGGAAACTAGTTCTGGTGACACCCTGGGATTCCCTCACTTTAGAGGAATTTCCTCATCCTTCCTGCTTTGCTATGGGACAGAAGGGATGAGAAATCTCCCCAATGTGACACAGATGGCAAAAAAACTGACGGGTTATAACTCTCCTTTCCTCTATCCAAAATGTAAAAAATACCTTTAGTTCTACTACCGTACTTAAAAACATGTTACATTGGGTTACTAAAAAAATAACTAAGAATCAAATAAATGGCAAAGGCTGTGTTTTATCACATCCTTCCTCATTGTGCTAATAGAACAAAAAACATGGCCAGTCTAACCTTAGTGACTGCAGATCAAATTAAACAAACCTGACTGTGTGTAACCAGCTTAATGCCCCTCTGATATCACCCTGGAGTTTAAACCTAGTTGTACGCAGACCTGTTTGGAAAGAGCTTTCCAGAGACAGTATTGCAAGGTGTAGGATAACGGCCCATAACCGGGTACTAAAGAGTTGATGCTTGGTAATGTAGAATATTAAGGGACTTCAAATTCAGCATAGACATACACTGGAGTTAGGAAATTTAGCATAGGTCTACACTGGAGGCAGGAAATTTAGGTATATTTTATCTAAATCTAACTACTAGTTGATTACACCCCAAACCTCATCAGAGCATCTGTCTTTTATGATACCCACAGACACAAGACAACAATCTTCTGATCTGGTTGTCTGTTGCCAGACTGGGTGACTTGTATTTTGTCTATGACCAGCTGCTCACTGCTGGAGTAAAACAGCTGATCTAGCAGGTTAGAAAACCCACCCTATTCCCTACAGTTCCATTGCTAATAACCTGGACTCAGCTCTCACTCCCCTACTCCCTACTCTAAAGAGGATAATTCATTGAGTTTCATTGAGCTGAACCTGCAAGCAAGGAAAGCAATTGACAGCTTTAGCTAAATTTGATTGGATCATGCCTGCACGATCAAACACCTAAAGGCTATTAACAGCTTTACAGATAACAGAAGAGCCATTTTGTGACTTGAAATATTATTCAAAATATTAATTCAACTAAAAAGGCAAAACTTTTTTTTTCGTTTTGGATAGGGTAGAGAGGAGTGTCCGTTTTATTGCGGTCTGTGCCCCGTTGAGGAGATTTACAATTTGTCCTGTTCACCATTATCATTGAAAGTGAAATGAAAGAAAACCCCAATTTTTGGGTTGTCTCCAGAAAAGTAATAGAGCGGAAATCCCTCCAATGGGGACACAAGTTCTGAGGGGTCCCCAAGGGATTCCCTTAATTTGCAGGCATTTCCTCTGACTTCCTGTTTGACTACGGGACACGAAGTGAAGGGGGATTTCCATAATGGGACACAGATGAAAAAAATATAAATATAATTCCAACAAAATGACCTCATGGTGCATCTAGAAGACAGGTGCTCCTTAAGGTGTCACTTCCTAAAGCTAAGAAACTGGTAATTGCTATCTGGTTACAGTGATGGCCAGATGATAACATGTAGTAGCAATGCAACTCATCCTTTAACAAGAAGGCAGTTAGGTTCCTTTCACACTGGGTCCGTCCGATCATCAGCGGTAAACCGCCGCTAATTTAGCGGCGATCTACCGCTGCAATAGCAGCGCTATGGCGCTGCTATTCGGGCTGCAGCATGGCACTTTTAACCCCCCAAGGGGTTAAACAGGGGTTAAAAGTGCTGGCGCTCCCGGAGCGGCATACGGCCGCTTCGGGAGCGCTGCCCATTCAATCCAATAGCAGGGGCGGTGGAGGAGCGGTGTATACACCGCTCCCCACATTCCTGAAAAATCATGCTTGCAGGAGTCTAATTTTACTCCCGCAAGCGCAGCTCCCTGAGCCGCCCCAGTGTGAAAGGACACACTGGGTTGAATGGCGAGACACTTTACAGGCGCTATTTTTAGCACAATAGCACCTGTAAAGCGCCCCAGTGTGAAAGGGGTCTTAAAGAAGGCTGTTAAAAATCTCTAAATATGTGCCTGTTTTTGGTTTCTTGGCTCTGGGAGAACAGGTGTCCAATTTAACATCTCTTTAGCACCAAACACCCTTACAAATGAAGTGTCTGTGCCACCACAGCCGTGTATCCGGATGACTGTCAGCAAATCAGCGAAGCACAAAAATAAGGCAAGGAAGACCTAATTTTGTGAATTTAACATGTCCAGCATTTCCCATAACATGGTTATAATTATATGATGGAGCTGGAGGTGTCATTTGAAGAGACACTGTCACTTTGCTTTGCATGAACAAGATGAAAATGTCTCTTTAAACATAACCTGTAAAGGCCTGCACTAAAGCATAATCAATATAGAATACTTCAAATATTAAGTAAATAATGGAAAAAAAAATAAAATTATAGCTATAGCTATAGCTATACTATATATTGTCTAAAAACTGCAAAGATTGGTCATAAATTACAGATGCATTTTTTGTTGCTATAACGTAATTCAAGGGAGAAGACCTGGGTGGCACACTATCATAAATGCACTTTTATATATTTTATGTTCCCTTTATTTTTATAGGGTTACTTGTCACTCTCTTATTTATTGCCAACTTCAGTGCAGCAGTGTTAATGAACTGGTTCTGCAGACAGTCTTCCCATACACAGCACTTCAGTGATATTACTCCATGTGTGTATTCAGCACATCAGGCAAAAGGCAGTGATTTTCTTTGTAAATCAGAGTAATCCTAGGGCTATGTATCTATATGGCCAATCTTCTAGTGCAAAAAAAAATACTCTTTTGTGCTACTACAGAAGATGTTGGGTGATAAATCTCATGAGATTGATCTTGTTGTATGCACTTAAGTGGCAAAAATCGCCCCAAGAATCTCCTAAACAAGTGATTGATGAGCAATCTGTGCAATCGTGAGAGACTGATTACTCAGTCGTGATACTAAAAATCTCCTATGTAGCAGCCCTCGTTAAATTGATTGTGATATAAGCAGAGATCAATCTAATCAGATTTTAATTGTGTGACTGAGCTAATAAAAGATCATTCGTGTAGCCCTAGGCTAATTCTTCAAGAAGTTCTCAATTTAAAGAGCGAATCCTTGCTCCCATGTCCTCCATATGAAGGGGTCCCTACCTGCCACATGTTTCATAATTCAAGAGTGCCACCATTTTCTGAAAAAAACATTTGAACCCAGTTAACTCTCCATTGAAACACAGCTATAGCGTGTCATTAATATATAGGAGTAGTCAAGTTTTCATACAGGAGATGATGATGCTGGCACACACGAGTGCTGCTCTAGCAGCCCCCTGCATATTGCTACAGGAAGAGTTTTTTTTTTTTTGTTTTTTGTTTTTTGTTTTTTGCAGGAGTACATATTTTAAAGCCAAACTCCAAACAGCGATAAAAATAAAACACCAGATTACTGTGTTTTTTTCTCATTATAGCACGCAAATTGGAATATAGAGGGGCAGCACTAGGAGCCAGTCAAGCTCTGCTGCGGAGCTCAAGTGCCGACAACGAACATGTGGACAGTAGGAGAAAGCAAATAGATGATGTCTTTAATTTGTTTCTGATCTTTCATTATCCAATTAGCAGGGTTATTTTTCGAAACTAAGCCATGCTGTTGCTGCTGTAGTGGACAAGCGCCTGGCTGGGCCGTGTGGCACAGGTGCCTGGATTACAAGACAGGCTGAATGGAATTGCAAATCTTTTGGCAGGTAAACAGTTTGCATATAAATGCATTTTAATTGTGTATTTCACCTCTCCAACGTGAAATTTCGACTTGAGGTCCTGTCTCCACTTTATGTGTTAATTTTACGTAAATATACGTTTGACAAATGGACGGTTTTCTAAACGTTAAGGTAAGTCGGACAGAACATTAGGTCCGTGGACACGGTGTGCCGGGTCGGTCCGCGAACAGGTGATGTCGTCGTTGTCGTACCGAATCAAAGCTTTTTATTGGGACGATTAACCTATTACTTTCTAGTCTTTGTTTAATTTCTGTAGTAGATAAACGAAAGAGGATGACAGGTGTACAAGCAACAGCCGTGAACTCGAGGCGTCGTCTCGAACTGACCGAGGATCACGACGGGGAGATATAAGGTTAAACGCACGATATTACTCTTTTTTTGTGTCATTAGACCACAAAATAAAAATAGCGACAAACCTCAAACCGAAATTTTATACATGAGGACGTTTTTTGTTTTTTGTTTTTTG
>BLSH010310864.1:3367799-3379915 GCA_018402905.1 Glandirana rugosa
GAGTTAGGATGGGCTCCGGCTTGTTCAGAACCGAACGTGCCCGAGTCCACCAGGAAGTGAACCCTGCTCTGTGCTAATCACAGACAGTGAGACATTTCCGGATCGCTGCAGCCGCGCATCGGGAAATGTCTCACTGCCTGTGATTAGCGCAGTGCAGGGTTCACTTCCTCATGGGCTCGGGCACGTTCGGTTCCGAACAAGCCTGAGCCCATCCTTATAGCTGAGGAGCAGCCACAACCTCAGTACACGTGTCAATACACAGACATGCGTGGCCCATTCACACCAGGTCAGCTGCAATGTATTAAATAGGAAGTAAACCTTCCTGTACTCTTTGTACCTATAGGTAAGCCTAGAATATAGGCTTACCTATATGTACTGCAAATATCTCCTAAACGTGTGCCGTTTAGGCGATATTTACTGTATACTGCGCCGATTATGTCGGCGCATGTGTGCTGAAGGAATGGCCATCCATGCCGTTTCTTCAGGAAGCCTGTGCTGTGACCGGTGGCTCCTGCGCACATGCGTGGGAGTGACATCATGCGGCTCCAGCCTGTCACACAGCCGGAGTCCCCAGGCCCGGAAGGTAGATGGGCGAAGATGGATGTGGCCTCCAGCAGGGACAACGCGGGCTTCGTTTGCAGGTAACTGCCACATATTGTGCTAGTATGTGATGCATACTAGCACGTTATGCCTTTATTTTCCAGGTCAGCAAAAAGGACAAAAAAAAAGGTTTACTTCCTCTTTAAATGTATGCATGTCAACACTCGTTTCATTGGGGTAACCCATTAATTTTTATCGGCACCACACTAGTGTGCTTCTACGCATTGCGCAGGAACGCAAGTGCGGCAAGAAGGTGTGTTGAGACGTTATCCAGAAAAAAATTACGCGTTTCCATAGTGCGATGGTGTGAACTGACCTGTACTGCAGAGGAAAAAGGGGGCCCGTCTGACAAGTTATGTTAGATCAGAGAATGCACAAGTCAATGCAGTCATTCTGGTGCCTATTGGAATGCACAATAACTTTCAACATACAAAGCAAATGTTATAACGGACATGGAGGTACAACTATAAAAATGAAGGCCAATGGTAAAATGTATTCCTGTGACTTAAATGAATTATAATTACAACTAAGACACTGACAGAAAGATTATTAACATCTGATCTCTTAGGAATGCATGCATATCTTAAAATAAATAAACAAACACTGAAAATACCATACGTTCTTTCCTTTTTGCTCACAAATGTGTAACTGGAGGCATACTAACAATGTGATTGTACTTGGTGCACTGTATAGACATTGTACACATTCTGCTGACAAAAACATTACAGATATTTCATGGGATGAGTACTTATAGAGGAACCTTTACAAGTCCTATATCACATGAATGGCCAGGGGAGGGCTGGGCCAGGGTGGCAATTGCCCCCCAGGCCACCCCAACTTACATTTGAAATGGCTGGAGGCCGATGCCCACTGACAATATTTTCTTTTCGTGGAGGAAGTAGGGGCCAGGGGCATGGCCGCCAACTAACTGCAAGCAGAGGGGGTCGCCCAGGGCAAACCCTACCATGGATGAAGTCTATTATAGGAGCCGGTCCAGGAGGCGGGACTTCGCATGACAGCGTCCACGCCAGGTAAGCAGGTGATCCCCACTCTTTGTAATCCGGCGGCTCTCCTCTTTCTGCATTGCAGGGTGCATTGGATGGGCACTGGTGAGGCAACACTGATGAGGCTGTGGGGCACTGATGAGGCTGCATTGATGGGCACTGATCAGGCTGCATTGATGGGCACTGATCAGGCTGCACCTCCTTTGTTGCTATTAACATTAAATTATGTTACCACATTGTATCCTATTTGTCTTTCTTCATAACATCAACATCTATTATAAAACCAGGTGGGCATGGACAGTGAGCTGATTCGGTAGTTCAATGAGCCACTTTACTGGACTTGACCCCCAGGCCTAAGACTGCCGGCCCTCCCCTGTGAATGGCTGTCCAGTGCAAGCATTAAACCTTCACCTAAAGATGAACTCCAAATAAACAGATTTTTTTTTTTTTTCAAAAAGATGAATTCCAGATAAGATCCTTATTGCACACTTACATTGGTACAGCCTGGATCAATGTTTCCCAACTGAAGGACTGCTGTGAAGATTGACAATTACTGTAGTAGTCAGCAATAATACAGTGATTGCCCCATTCTTCCAAATCTCATGTCAAGTGGCTGCCCCATTACATAGTGACTACAGGGGCTTCACAAAATGTATTTTTTTCCAGTGAATACAAGGCATTTCCTGATGTGATGAGGTGGAAATCATGACATCACCCCCCCTCCTCTACATCTCATCCAGAGAATGCATTGTATTTATTAAAAAAAACAGGAAGCTGTGAATGGAGGCAGTGCCACAGGAGAGGCACAGGACCTGGAAAGATAGAAGAGATCACTGGAGTACTTACTACAGTGATTGTCTACTTCCACAGTGGCCCATCAGATAAGAGAAATTAATACTTTCAGTGTGCCATTCTAACTGAACCCAAAAAAAAAAAAGAAGATTGAAATCTTTTTTAAGTGTATTTCTACTTTTGCAGTCAAATTTGAGAAAATCCCATTGTTTTCCCAATCATGTGCACATTTTTTTTCATTTCTTACCTTTGAGATGTTTCTAAAAAAAAAAAAAAAGAAAAAAAAAAAAAAAGGTGCCATGGCTGACTACAAGGTTTCTTGAACAATGTCAGAGTGAGTCTATTCCAGGTTGGTCCTCATTAAAGGATACGTTCACGTTACATGTTCCACCTCTATTTACGTAACATGTTCCAGCAGCCGCAGCCTCTAACCCCTCAAACCCCCCTCCAGTGACAGCAAGTGGGAACCTTCTGCAGGCGCCCACTGTCACTATTTAAAAATAACGTGGCCATGCAGGGCTCTGCCCGTCTGGCCATGTCATTAATTCACAATGCTCTGTGAATGGGAAACTACAGCTACCGACAGCCTTTGCAGCTGTCGTTTGGAGTTTCAATTAACTACCATGGCGCAGTTTAACTCTTTTGTAGTTAATTCTCTCTTCTTGTCAGTGTGTACCTGCCTGTACGAGGTACGAGCAGACAGATACACAGACATGCCTGCGGGAGTCCTCCATGGCACCAGCGATCTGCTGATTGTGGGTTCAATGAATTACAGGCTCAGAGTAAAAAAATAAATGCATATTTTTTTTTTCCTGCAAAAAGATGTGCATTTATAATTTTTAAAAAAGGTGAACTTATCCTTTAATATACAATGCAGGAAGCCTTGCCCCTAAACTTTGAACAGTTTGTTAGGACAGACTGTGTTCAAATCTAATTACAAGTACTAATGAAGATCTGCCTGCACCGTGCAGACAGGATTAATTATGACAAACACAGATGCCCAGTCCCCTCATAAACAGAGAAAACTACCTAGGATTTTTCCTTGCGTGAGGGTCCAGAAAAGGACATCTAAAAAAGGTAAGCTGCAATTTTTAAATATTTTTTTTAGTAATGCTATGTGATTGGGGACATTTAACAAATATAATGTAGGTGGAAACCCAATTGGGCTGCAAAAGTGAAAATACACTTCAACCACTTGCCACTCATATAACCTACTTATATGACGGCAAGGTGGCACTGCTGCGACGAATCACGTACCTAGTACGTGATCCAACACTTCAAGGTCAGGGACACGCATGCGTGGCACCGGCGACCCGCTTCCTCTGTGATTATACACAGTGGGAGCTGATTTTCAGGTACCGCGGACTTGATGGCCGCTGGCACCCGTCGATCATTCAGCACAGAGGCAGAATGGTGATCTGCCTATGTAAACAAGGCAGATCGCCATTCTGTCAAGTAGGGAAGGCATGGAACCTGTGTTGCTGCAAAGCAGGGACAAGGCTCCATGTCTCCCCCTAGTAAAATCACCTCCTACAATACAGAAACGCACTGGCTAGGCCCCCAGTTAACCCTTTGATCGCCTCTGATGTTTAGCCCCTTCTCAGCCAGTATCATTAGTACAATGACAGTGCATATTTTTAGCACTTATCACTGTATTAGTGTCACTGGTCCCCAAAAAGTGTCAAAAGTGTTTGTTTGTGTCCAACTGTCCACCGCAATATCGCAGTCCCGCTACAAGTCGCTGATCGCCACCATTACTAGTAATAAATAAATAAATTAATTAAAACATCCCATAGTTTGTAGACACTGTGGGGTTGATTTACTAAAACTGGAGACTGCAAAATCTGGTGCAGCTCTGCATAGAAACCAATCAGATTCCAGGCTTTTTGATCAAAGCCTAATTGAACAAGCTGAAGTTAGAAGCTCATTGGCTACCATGCACAGCTGCATCCGATTTTGCACCTCCAGTTTTAGTAAATGAACCCTTATAACCAAATTACCAAAAATATGTAGCAGACTACATATTGGCCTAAATGTATGAAGAAATTCGATTTTTTCAATTTATTTTATTGGATAGGTTTTTTTTAGCAGAAAGTAAAAAATATTGTGTATTTTTTTCAAAATTGTCTGTCTTTTTTTGTTTATAACGCAAAAAATAAAAACCGCAGAGGTCAAATACTATCAAAAGAAAGCTCTATTTGAGGGGAAAAGGGGAAATACATTTTATTTGGGTACAGTGTCGTACCACTGCGCAATTGTCAGTTAATGTAACGTAGTGTCGTGTCCCAAAAAAATGGGGGTAAATCTTCTGGAAGTCACGTGGGTAAAGCACTCATTTATGTATGGCTTCTAGGGGAACTATATCCACAGACATTTACCATGATAACCGGGTCAGGTTATTTTTTTGCATTCAGAATTTATTCCAAAAAAGGTAATACTCTGTAAGGAATATAAAACATTAATTTGAAAAAGGACTGCAGATATCCTTTAGTTGTGTTACAGTGTCTCTGGGACAGCTGTACAGCAGGTTTAATGTCTTATCATAGCGTTTTATCACATCCCCGGGGACAACAACGCAATTAGGAAGATAATTCCACATATCAACAGAAAACTAAGCAGTTTATCAGGACATCTTGCCTTAGTCCTGGCAGGAGGAAAGGTTCACATGCTTTACTTACGCTGTCTATTACTGCTTTCTGTATCGTATTTGTGATCTACTCTCTCCTGTTCCTCTATGGAGAGGTCAGGGTGTGAGGTAACAGATTTATGTTTGGTGCTTCGGGCCTGAATCTCCGACTCTGCCACAGATTGCTTACTTGTCTCAGTCTCTCTTCTTACAGGCTTGGAGTCCTTGTTTTGTGATAATGCAGCAGAAAGAGACACATTTGGCGCCACCACTTTGTCGTACATGTAGAGATAGTAACTGCATAAACAGAGAAATAAAAAAATATATATATTTAACAGCTTGCATTTGTTACTATATGAGAAATCAGTAGCAAGAACAGAATCAAAGGCCAGCTTAAGAGGCCACACATACAAGTAGCTGAATGTTCTTTATCATACAGTTTGCAGTAATAGAGATTTCGGTCTAAACTCAGCTGGGTGACAGCTGAAAAGTGTATGCACATGCTCAGTATGACATGCTTTCAATGCAAGCTTAGTCAGCTGTGTGCCATTTTGCTGGGTATCAATAGCTGAATTTCCACCTAAATATAATACTAATCGACATAAAAAGGTACTTCTAGCAAATCTAGAGTAGCTGCTTTCACACCCCTTTCCTTATTCCCTTTGCTTTGTAAAAGCCAGCTTAGCACCCGAAAATGTAGTAATAGGGTAGCCAAGCACAGTGGTTTTATTTCCCTAGGACAGTGATGGTGAACCTTGGCACCCCAGATGTTTTGGAACTACATTTCCCCTGATGCTCAAATACACTGCCGACTGCATGAGCATCATGGGAAATGTGGTTCCAAAACATCTGGGGTGCCAAGGTTCGCCATCATACCCTAGGAGGAGTGAATGTTCACCAATCTTAGTAAATAAGGCTAACCATGTATGTGTAGATTTCTATTTTTCAGCACCACTGAACAAGAGAAATCAAATTCTCCATATACAATAAACAGCATGGATAGAGGAAACTCCCTTTCCAGCTATTTTATTTAGACAGTTGCAGCACCCCTGTCTGCCTGAACACCCAAACAGTGACTGCATCTCATAGGATGCAGACACTGTTCAGCTGATACTTTTCCACCTGGCTCGTATGATTTTTAGATCAACTTTTGTCAAGCCGACAGGACCACCGACAGCTAGACTTTCTGCCAATTCAGCAGGAAATTGGAGTCCCGTATGGTTAATCTAAAAAGGAACTTCTTTCCTCCCTCTGCCACCATTTTCTTCTCTGATGTCATCGGAAATCGGCTGTCTCGCAGTTTCAGACCCTGGATGGTGGGTCACTAGCTCTGCCCACTGGCTGTTGTGTGTCCCTGCTCCTGTAGCCTTCTGGGGTATGTGTGGCGATATCCCAGGAGGCTGTGGGAAGCACGGATACAGCATTCTTCCAGGAAGAAAGGGGGTGAGAAATGTAAAACCCTATCCTTTTTTCTTGTATACGACTGGATAATTGGCGTGAACACAACTTCACCTTAAAGCGGACCGCCACTCCGGAAATGTTTTTTACCTCTCTGCAAACATCCACCCTCAGCAAGTTTAAAGGGCAATATTTTTTACATTTAAGGCCCCTTTCGCATGAGCAGGATTCAGTTTTGCTCAGCAGGGGATCCGTCTGCTGATCCCAGCAGAGCGGCCGGATGACACAGCCTGTTCTGCTCTATGGACAGCTGGATGTAGGCGGACCTAGCTTCCATCCGATCCAGCCAGCAGGAAGAGAACGTATCCCCTTCTGTTTTTTTTCCGTTTACATCTGGAGCTCCATAGAGGAGAATAGATGGTCTGATCAGGTTTGGTTGAAAAACCAACAGCCAGACCCGATCGGACTTCTAGTGTGAAAGGGGCCCTAATGGGCTTCACCATTTTCACAGAGCTCAGTGAATGCTTGCTTTGATAAGTGAGCAGGCTCTCCTCCCTTAGTGAATTAACCCCATTTGCAATTTACAGAAACACATGTGAATAGCCCATGCAAATCGTGTATACTATAGGCATGCATGGTGTTTACAATAACCATGCAATTTCTCTTGCCCTCTATGTGCCTATGAGAAGAAAATACGTGCAAAATCTTTACAAGCAAAATGTTTTTGGGAAACAAAATGAAAACCTTCACCTTATAATTGCCAAAACAAATCAGTGGCCAGCAGCATGCATTAAACTGTATTTTGTGAGTACTGTTTTACTCTGCAGGAGGGGATGTAGCTTTGACATTGATGGTTATTCAGCCTCCCTGTTGTTTGAAAAGCTTTCACTGTGATGAGGCAGCTTTTAGAAAGCAGAGATGAGAACCTTGGTGGCAATGGTTAATGATTTCACAGGTGGGGGTGTTATACTACAACTCTATCCTGGGTACAAGAGAATCAAAGGTCATCCCAGAAAACCACAAATATATCAACTCTTGCAAATACTATACACGTAAAATGAAAAACTATAGAGTAAAAATAGAAAAAAATAATTTGAATAGCAAAAAAAAGCATTTTATAGCTGCTCGCAATAATCCCTGTGTGTGTAAAGCCGTCCCCGCCAGCAGAACACAATGGCTTCACGGGAGGGATTCCCCTGTCAACATGGTGGTCACACCTGTGCTTGCAGGAAAGAAATTCCCTCCGTCCATGGCCAGCCATACACGGTTCGAATCTCGACTAGCCGAGATTTGAACTGTTAATGGGCAAGCTGAATGTATCAAGTTCATCGATCAATCAACCTGGGTATAACCAATCTCTTGCAATTATCACTAGTGGCTGCTATAGCTGCTTGCGATAATTCTAGTCTTCTCCAGGTGACTATGGCTTTCCCCACCCGCCCCTGCCGGGAGTAGACAATTTCTCAGCAGAAGAGATTCCCCTGTCTGTACGGTCTGTGTTGATGGGGGAATCGTGCAAATTTCTTTCCGGCAACACCTGTGCTTGCAGGAAAGAAATTCCCTCCGTCCATGGCCAGCCATACACGGTTCGAATCTCGACTAGCTGAGATTTGAACCGTTAATGGGCAAGCTGAATGTATCAAGTTCATCGATCAATCAACCTGGGTACAACCAATCTCTTGCAATTATCACTAGCGGCTGCTATAGCTGCTTGCGATAATTCTAGTCTTCTCCAGGCCACTATGGCTTTCCCAGCCCACACCTGCCGGGAGTAGACAATTTCTCAGCAGAAGGGATTCCCCTGTCTGTACAGTCTGTGTTGATGGGGGAATCATGCACATTTCTTTCCGGCAACACCTGTGCTTGCAGGAAAGAAATTCCCTCCGAACCGTTAATGGGCAAGCTGAATGTATCAAGTTCATCGATCAATCAACCTGGGTACAACCAATCTCTTGCAATTATCACTAGCGGCTGCTATAGCAACCCGTAGTTGCTGGAAAGAAATTTGCACCGTCCATGGGCAGCCTAACAGGCGGTCCCTATGAAACTGCTCTCTTTGTAGCCGAGGCAGCAAGATGTCACTCCTGTCACTAGTGATCGAGATTCAGCAGTGTTCGGACCAGCGACACAGCAACATCTCCCTGCATCTGGCTATAGAGGAAGCAACTCCATAGGGTCACACAGTCAGCCTCTTTAGTACTCCTGGTGCTGGTGAATTGTCTCTAGTGGCAGAATCACCCTTCTGACATCAGCCTAACTGATTAGAGTTTGTCGTCTTCTGTATCTTTATTGTATGCCCTGATGCACAGTTACCTAAAATGTAGCAAATATAAAGTGAATCAGAAAATAAATCGATTTTAAAATATTGGCAAAACCATTTGCGTCCACTTTCACAGACACAGCAGACAGGTGAATATAGAATATCAATCACAGCTGTCTGAAATCTGACAGCCCTGTTTCCGTAACAAACATCCCTAAGATATACAATAGCACTTCAAACATGCAGCCACGTTGGTTAAATACAGGTAAACAGCAATTTTCTTCCCCAGACATCTCCAAAAAACATGATTCATAATTGTGTTATGTTCAAATGGAGAAGGAAGTATTTATATGCCTTTTAAACATGTAATCATATTTAAATATTCATTCAGCCCATTATAGGTACAAGAAGACATTTCTTCCAAAGCGTTTGTATCACTTCAGGTGGTCAGATGTAGAAGCTTACGCATCATTTACCAAGGGAAACAAAGGGAGGGAGGAGAGGGAGAGAAAGCAGACGTGGACTGAAATAAGAAAGAACAAGGTTTAGGATAGAGGATGATATGGAATATGGACGACGGGAAGAGGGGCAGAAAGCGGTACCACCAGTCTTTTTATCACCAACATCAAAATGGATATTTAATGTAGACTGTGCATAGTGGGGTTTTATTATCTTTTTTTCACCTTTCATACATCAATTTCTGGGGGGAAAAAAAAGTAAAAAATGACTTACCTACTATTCAAAGGGGGTGGATAAGAGAGGACACCAAAAAGCTTGTTTCAAAGTGCAAAGCAAGGTTTCAGGACTATGCAGGGACCCTTCGTCAGGAATGTGATCATATTTATTACAGGTATTAAATAGCGCTGACAATTTGGTCCATGCCCTCAAGGAGCTTACAATCTAAGGTCCCTAACTCACATTCATAAATACACATAATAGAGCCAATTTAGACAGAAGCCAATTAACCTACCAGCATGTCTTTGGAGTTTGGGAGGAACCTGGAGTACCCAGAGGAAACCCACACAGGCACAGGGGGAACATGCAAACTCCAGGCAGTTAATGCAGTGGTTGGGAGTGGAACCAACGACCATAGTGCTGTTAGGCGAAAGTGCTAACCACTCCCTGCACAGTTCTGAAAGGTTTCTTCTCTATGTGATCATGTGATAAAAAGCGTTTTGCAGTTTGAAACAAGTTTGTTGTGCTGGTGAACTCTCTTATCCATGTTCTGCAGTCAAAAGTTGTTGTAGCACCCTTTACCATATGGTCAATTCCAGTATGGTGTGTGATAGGAAAATACTACATCTTCTATTCAATGGGCACCCTAAGCTCAGCCATAATCACAGCGCTCTGTTAAAGCCGAATTACAGGCAATCAGTTAAATACACAGATAAAATACATATATGAAAGCGGTTTTACTTGCCAAAGGATTTATATTTTCAGCCATCCATTCCTGAGATGTACACAAACCTTGCCCACAGCACAGCCCTGTCTAGCAAAAGAGGGGACCTTTCTGTGATATAGTTACATAGTAGGTAAGGTTGAAGAAAGACAATAGTTCATCCAGTTCAACCTGTGTAGGTGCACACATGTCAGTGTCTACAATTATTTCCCATATCCCTGTATGTTGTGTTCTTTAAAATGCACATTCAAGAGTCTCTTAAAAATATCAATACTCCCCGCAGCCACCACCAATTGTGGAAGAGAGTTCCACATCCTTATTGCCCTGACAGTGAAAACCCCCCTGCGCACATTAAGGTTAAACCGCTTCTCCAATCTCATTGTGTGGCCCCCGTGTCCTCTTACACTCCCCGAGACTGAACAGTTTTTTTCCTATGCTGGGATCATCGTTGATAAATTTGTAAATCACTATCATATCTAATCTGAAGTGTCGCTTCTCCAGCGAGAACAAATCCAGTGACTGCAGCCGTTCCTCATAATTGAGGTCATCCAGGCACCTTATTAATTTTGTTGCCCTTCTTTGGACTCTCTCCAGTTCCAGTATATCCCTGCTGAGGACCGGTGACCAGAACTGGACAGAATACTCCAGATGTGGCCTAACCAGAGTTTTATAAAGTGTCAAGACTATTGCTTTAACCCTGGAGTATATCCCTTTTTTTATGCATGCTAATATTCTGCCAGCCTTGGAAGCTGCTGCTTGACATTGCATGCTATTGCTCAGTCTGTCATCTATTAGAACCCCCCCCCCCCCCATCTTTCTCCAACCTTGATTCCCCCAGAGGTTCTCCCCCTAGTGAGTAGATTGCATTTATGTTTTTTGCCTCCAAGTGCATTACTTTACATTTCTCCACATTAAACCTCATTTGCCATGTAGTTGCCCACTCCATTATTTTGTTCAGATCTTTCTGTAAAATTTCTATATCCTGCTGTGAAGTTATTGCCCTGCTTATTTTTGTGTCGTCCGCAAAAACTGAGATTGAGCTATTTATCCCATACTCTATATCATTTATAAATAAATTGAACAGAATTGGTCCCAAGACAGAACCTTGGGGTGCCCCACTTACTACTCCAGACCAGTCTGAGTACATGTTATTTATCAAGAAAGTTGCACTTTCACTTAGAGGTCTCCTCCCCACCACAACCTTGTGACTAAATTGTGAAGGAGAAGCAGCAGACTGATGAGTTCTTCTCTGTGTCACTTTGCTGTCACCTCGTGTCAGCATGCTCCTTACAAAGCAGCACACCTAACTAGCTCCTTGAGCTGCTCTTCCCTCATTCTATATACTGTACAATAGACTGCAAGAGGCTATACTTAAAGGAGAAGTATAGCCAAAGCTCGTTTGGCTGTACTTCTGTGGATCACATGAGTGCAGTTCTTTCTGCACTCCTGTGGCCCTGTTTCAGCCAACAGTGTGCTGAAGATGGCTGTTGGCTGATGTCACAGAGCTGGTCCAGGCTGGGGAAAGATCTAGACCCAGGGGCGTAACGATAGGGGTTGCAGGGGTTGCAATTGCAACCGGGCCCCATGGTCCAGGGGGCCCATCTGCCTCCCTTGTACACCTGAATAGGAGGGATGGCGGGTGTGGTGTGGGCGGTAGGGAGGATAAGTCCACATGTTCCCTCCGTCTACCCGGGGGACCTGGTACCCCGGGCCAACGTTAACGTTGGGGACGTTGGGGATAGCAATGCGGGGACCCAGATCTAGAAAGGGGTCGGACCTGGTCGAGACACTGTAGTCGGTTGTCGGTAGAAGTCGTGTGACAACCGACTTTGTCCCGGTGTCCTCACGTCTTTCTTGACGTGAGTACACTAGGTGTCTTCATGTCGGTTTGCTCGAAACCGATATGAAGAGGAAATTCATATCGGAGAACGTCAGATAACATGTCATATATCTTACTCCCTTCTCGTCGAGTTCCTCGATCAATCCACACGACGAAACATTCCTCGTACGACTGTGCTCCACTGTCGTTTCACTGTG
>BLSH010310864.1:3381510-3399448 GCA_018402905.1 Glandirana rugosa
CGTCGGAGTGGTGGTCACGGTTACTGCACTGGTGGTGAGGCTGCATTCATTGGCACTGGTGGTGAGGCTGCATTCATTGGCACTGGTGGTGAGGCTGCATTCATTGGCACTGGTGGTGAGGCTGCATTCATTGGCACTGGTGGTGAGGCTGCATTCATTGGCACTGGTGGTGAGGCTGCATTCATGGGCATTGGTGGTGAGGCTGCATTCATGGGCACTGGTGGGGAGGCTGCATTCATGGGCACTGGTGAGGATGCTGCATTCATGGACACTGGTGAGGAGGCTGCATTATGGGCACTGGTAAGGCTGCATTGAGGGGCACTGATGAGGCTGCATTGGTGGGCAATAATGAGGCTGCATTGATGGGCAATAATGAGGCTGCATTGATGGGCACTGGTGATGCTGCATTGATGGGCACTGGTGAGGCTGCATTGATGGGCATTGGTGAGGCGCTGCATTGATGGGCACTGGTGAAGCTGCATTGATGGGCACTGATGGCGGCTTTTTCCAGCATAGACTCTCAAATGGACACAGAGAGGACCCGCACACACACACACACACGTGATGTCATTATGTGTTGCGGTGCGTGCCTCTGCACACTGGACCTGCTGCAAACCTTCTAGTTCTACCGTCCTCAATAGGGCAAAGGCCGCCACCCACCTCCAAGTCCCTCCCTCACCTCAGCAAGCAGTGCCCGGAATGGCGGAAGAGGAGAGGACACGCCAGCCAGCCACAGTAGGGCCAGGGTGCGAGCCAGACAACCACATACGCCGGTGACCCACCCACAGCAGGGCCAGCGATGTGCCCGGCTGAATCTCTTCTCTCTCCCTCTACTCACATGGACTAATGCAGCAGCGGGAGCCATTGGCTCCTACTTCTGTCAATTAAATGCTGAGAGGAGAGGCAAAGCCGAGATGTGCTGTGTGTCTATAGACGCACACAGCCCGG
Organism: Glandirana rugosa; assembly: GCA_018402905.1. NCBI lineage: Eukaryota > Metazoa > Chordata > Amphibia > Anura > Ranidae > Glandirana > Glandirana rugosa. Next base: position 3,382,459 of record BLSH010310864.1, read on the forward strand.
CTCAGGATCAAGCCCACACATCTGCCCTCATAGTAAGCAGCTTGCTTCAGTGGCAGACACAGAAGAGGAGAAACCAAGTTTGCTGGCAGGGGACACAAGAAGAAGAGGTTTGGGGCCACTCTGCGCAATACCATTGCACAGAGCAGGTGAGTATAACATGTTTATTCTTTTAATTAAAAAATGTGCCTTTAGAAATGCTTTAAGGCCATTGCTACATGATAGCTGATAGAAATTCACCAAGAAATCTGAACACTGGTATATGTTGACACTGCCTGCCTGTACACTCCGTGCTGAGATGCAAGCAGCAAAAAGAAGAAAACAGGCATTAGGCTAACTCGTGCAATAATCAGCAGCCACATCTTATTAACCTCACCCACTTGACAGGGAATTGTTCAGTCCAGTGACAGGACTGCAGTGATCATGGGAGGTGCAGCTGTATCTGGGCCCCTGAGGCTGGAGTTGGACCAATCTGATGTCTCCACTGTGACACAAGGACAGTCTCGGAGCACAATGATAGTAAAGCAACTATACTGGGGCCCATCAGGCAGACTGAACACTACGGATTTTCATACATCAGTGAGCTATACTAATCCTGACAACTAGAAATGTGTCAATGCAATTATTTGCATATATAAATGACTCCCACTATTCCTAAATTGAAGGGCTTGTATCATGTAACAGAATTATAGGTACTCCACTCTCAGAGAAAGTCACATGTGAAGACTCTGAGACATGCCATGCTCCAAAGTCAGTTTAATAAGGCAATCCATGCAGAAGACCGAGATGGAGACATTGATGGACTAGCAACTTCTCTATCAGTTTTGACAGGTATTGCTCATTTTCCCTAATGCATTTTAATGCATGATCTAAATATATGACAATGTGTGCGTAGAGGAGAGATTAAATTATAGCAAGCACAGCAGTTACAAAATGAGAGGTGTTATCCCACATATCATACCAGAGCTCAAGACATTTGACGCATACCTTACAAATTAAAAAATGTGTGCTTTGTAACTACTGAGTTCAAAATTTTGAGAAAACAAATGCAGGTTTGCCGACCCCCATGAAACAAAGAGCATAGGAAAAAACATTATTAAGATACTCCCCAGGCATATTATGCAAATATGGTAGTCCTGATCTAGAGAACAGGCTTCTGGGTAATGCCATTTACCTACGGCTTCCCACAAGCACAAAACATTTTGTGCAAAAATGTCGGTGTTCCCCATCATTGCAGTATCGCTGTATGTAGCCTGCAGAGTGCAATGCTACAGTAAAAGATAGCAAGATATTGGGGTGCCAGGGGGCATGGGCTGTACTGATACATAAAAAAAGACTCAAAAATGTAAATGCAACTGTTTTTTATTGTTTTTACACTGTTATCTGCCTTGGATTTATCAAACCCTGCTGCAATCATATTATAGCTAATTTATCAGGACCCCCCCCCCCACCTTACATACACGCTTCTGGAAGTAGAATAAAAATGGCTACAGACATTTTAGTATGCTAGTAAAAATTCAATGGTCTGTCTATCGAAAAGGGATTATTCAATTTTTAGCAGATACTGGTCAATCAAATCAACCACAATTGTTATCTAACTTGTTATCTGCCTTAATTGTAAACCCTCACAAAGAATTCAGTTTAAAATAGAGATGAAAGGCAAACCATTTGTGTATAAATATAAACACATAATAAATACCCCCCCCTTTTTTTTTTTTTTTTTAGAAGTGATCATATAATCTCAATTCTCAGTTGCATAAGAGCTGGGGGAGGATAAACAGCAATACACTGATCCTCCCAGCGAAAGGCTGTACTGGGGGTGGGTTGGTGTCAGGAAAAGTCTGATCATTGGAGGAGAGCAAACTGAGTTCCCAGCATAGCTAGAGAACTGACCACCGTGTGTTCCCCTGCTAAGTGTGGTTAGTTTTTAATAGGAAAGCAGAGGGACTGGCAGGAACGCCAGGGATTTCACACAAAGAAAGCAATACAAGGAGGATACCTTTTCATACAAGTATATAGTACAGTAGGCAGATATCAGGAATATGAAAATGTTGGGTTTACATACGCTTTAAGGACTCCTTCACACCATGTCCGTTGAGCTGCATTCACACCATACAGGTCTGCAATTTTACGCAGCACAACTCACCACACTATGCTGCAGTGCATACAGTTGAAGTGTCATTAGATTAAAAAAGTAAACAGTGCAATGCGTTCTAACAAATATACACCAGAACAGATGCGTCTTAGAGTGCAGGCTGGTGTGGACATACAGTTGTGATGCATCCAAAACATGTTGCATTTTTTCTGTATCTGGAACATGGCAAAATGTATCAAAACACACAGGAACGCACCGATAAACTGTCCTTAATTGAGTTGAAGAAAAAAAAAAAAGGAGGGGAAAATCAAAAATGTGCATGCAGAAAAGCATCCGGAATGCAGAAATTGTGGTGTGAACAGGCCCTTCGTACGGAATGTAAATCTTTAATACAATATAATCAGGTAGAGTAGGAAGAGTTACATTACAACTGGAGCTCATATTTACAAGAAATCTGTGACGGAAATACATAATATACCATCCCTGATCTTATACTTGATGGCCATAATGTTAGACTGCCATACTGAACCTCTGCCACCCAATACCTCCAGAGAGTCAAAGCATTGTAGCCAGAGATACCATGCAGAATTTTCAGGCGGCGTTCAGAAATGGCAGTTTGACATATTTCTGTCGAGCCAGGTTTTCCTTTACTGCAACCTTTCTTTGTTCACAGAAGAGACAAAGCTCAAAGGTAGCATCTCCTATGACATGGTGCCTAGAGCTCTGCAAGGCTTCCTAGCAGCTGATGTGAGGCTCCCTAGAGTAAAGTCACCACAGCTCGTCTAGCCAATGGGCTACTTGCCGATATTCTTAGCTTGACAAAAGGTAATGAGTTGGGGGATCTTGGGAGGTAAGCAGAGACAAAAAAAAAAATCTTTCATAATCTACTCCTATCAAAGAAAGCAGCAACTTCATGAATGAAATACACTCAATATAAATGAAAACACTCAAAAAACACATTTTTTTTTTACCTGGGATGCAGCACTTGTGGTCGACTGGTGCCATCATCTTCCTGTTTGATTAACGGGTACCAAGCAGGCAGCTCCAGGGCCTGTATATGTTCTGTCTGAAAATGAACAAATGAAACAACTGAATGATCTCCAAAGAATTGAAAGACAGAAAGAAATCAAAAAAGGAGTTGCCATACACTACCCAGTGCTTGAATTTGCCGCATCGGCAGCAAGTTATGTGTGGACTGAGACAAAACATAATTCAGTGGTTTTACTTTGAGGTCACAAAGAAATAAACGTGTGGAATTAGCAGCTTGAGTTTATTTAAAAAACAGGCCAGCGTATAGGTTGGAAAATAGTTATGTTCGTATAGAACGTATAGTCTTAAAAAAAAAAAAAAAAAAAATTATATATATATATATATATATACACATACACTCACATATATATATATATATAAAAACACTTTATTTAATGTAAGCATCCTCACCAAAGTTTAGAATAAAAAAATAAAAAAATCAGTTTCTATGTATAATTTGAAGCTTATATATTCATGGTCGCAGTCATATTTAATTATTAGATAAAGACTCTGCTCCCTGCTAGTCAGTGCACTGATTGTGCCTTGTTCTCATTGTGAAAGTCTGCTGACTTTCAGAAAGCTATGCACACTCCATGTGGCTGAATCCCAAAGTCAATAAAAAACAACGAGGCTACATTTACGAAGACAGTTAGAGCCACATCTGTATGCAGCACCACTCTGCTACGGCTGCATACAAACTGAACAAGTAGCTGTGTCCAGTTTGTGTGCAGCCAGAAATGCTGACCCTGGGCACAAACCAATGGGCAGGTACTTGCATACAGTTGCGAGAGCAGCCACTGATATATACCAAGTATAAATCTGTCCGTGTGGCTGCAACTGACCACACACGGCTTGTGCATTTGGCAAAGCTTCTCTGCCTGCCAGCAAATATTCCTGGCATCGCAGGTGTGAATGTAGCCTAATCATATAAAATATTTGTTTTACACATACACATTTAATACATGACATTAGATTCAGAAATTATGGGACTTCAAGAGAGCAGCAAAAAAGTGATGTTGATTATTCACTGCTCGCATCCAATTTTCTGGGTCATTTTTATATTATGCTACTGAACTTTGTAAACAATCCATTTTTTTTTTTTTTTTTAACAACCTGGTGGGTGAGGGTATCCATGTGAGAAAATTAGCATGCCACATGCTGGAGTGACACGAAAATACAAAATATTCATATGCAAGATTTCATATTTGCCTAACACAAAACAGCAATACACCAGTGCTACTTTTCTGGAACAGACTGGAAAATAAAAGCAATATATTTCACTGGTTTCTAAGGGAAACATCACTTCTGCTCTCTACATGAGCCCAGCAAGGCTGATGAACTGCAGTGATGTATGTGCAATCTGAAAGGAGAATTCAAGCTTAAAGAAACCCTGTCACCAACATAAAACATTGCACAGACAAATGTAAGAAAATTAAATGCTTACTTGCACCATTTCTCCTCTTCATAAACAATTTGTTAATCACTTCACCTGTGAACTAGCAAATCTGACTACTTCAGAAAGAAGCTGCAAAGATTGTTGATAAACTTTTGTCTATCAATACTAGTTGGAGCGGGAAGAAGGTATCGTTCTGAAAGCGGTCCTGAAAATGTAGGGGTCCTTTCACACAGGCATTCCATTTGTTTTGTCAGTTCAGTCACTCTTTTCAAAGAAAAAATGGATTCAGTTTACATCACATTTTACATCCACTACCAATGCAAAAACGGACCGTTTGTGGGTTTACATCCGTTTTTCGTCCGTTTCGATTTTTTAACGAAACAAAAAAAAAGGGCTTTGATTAGCTTCAAAAACGGATGTTGACAGATGCAGATGTAAACAGATTTAAAAGGTGATCATCCAATTACATCTGCTTTTCCATACTGTTTTTCCATAGAGATGCATTGATGTCCGATTTTCATCCATCAAGGGATAAAAAACGGAACACCCATGTGAAAGGGCACTAAGGGTTTGGTTCAGGCCTGTGGCCGGGTAAAAAAAAAAAAAAAATAGGTGGTTAAGCTGCAGTTTTATCAGCCCATAAAGCCCCAGCCCCGTTTATTATTACACTCTAAATATGGATGTAACACAATACTTACCTCCTCTGTGCAAGGGTTTTGTACAGAGTGGCCCCGATCCTCTTCTTCTGGGGTCCCCCGGTGGCTCCTCCTCTTCTTGGGTGCCCCCATGGAGAAGCGCTTACCTGGGGGCACCCATGCAGGCATGCTCCCGAGTCCTGCTGCTGCATCCATTGACACAGACAGCAGGACTCAGCCCTGCCCCCCCCCCCCCCCCCTGTCACAGGATTTGATTGACAGCAGTGGGAGCCAATGGCGGCTGCTGCTATCAATCTATGCAATGAGGACCCGAGCCATCGGCTGGAGCTGCTGGGCTCGTCCCCGTCGTTGGAACGATCCGGCTCAGGTAAGTAAAAGGGGGGCTCTGGGGGGCTGGTACACTACAGGAGGGTTTTCTCCTTAATGCATAGAATGCATTAAGGTGAAAAACCTTGAGGGTTTGCAATCCCTTTAATGCATGTGAGCTACATAATCCTGGCCTGGCCAATCAAGACATTCAAAGACTCTAAAACCCGAAACTGGGCAAAGTTTGAAACACCAGTGATGCAGCAATGAGGGAGACACATTGCCAGAGTACAACAACTTTTGCAAGATAAGTCTGCCATAATGTGAAATATTATATACTAAGCATATTATTGCAAAAGCCCCCCTGGAATTTCTAAGTAATTTAGTTCCAACTACAACAGCTTGGACAGTGAGCCTTGCAACACTCCTGACCAAAAAAAATAAAAATCCTTTCTGGACTTGTAGCTGCAGATGATTCGTTTTGCAATGGACGCTGGTTGGGGTGATGGTATCAGCGTGATTACAACCCCAGGACACAGAAGGTGAGCTTACGAATAACCAGCCACACATCCAAACCGGGGGGGGGGTTCCCAGTACACCACATTACCCAAAATGTGGAATTTTTGGAAGCCATAGGGCCCAATACATAGCAGCAAAACTGAAAGCCCGGGACTTCCACAGAATGCATTAAAAGTCGTGGAATGCAGAAGTCCCAAAATCGAAGTGGCGTTCCACCCCTGATGGTCATAATGAACCTACTTGAAGGTCACTTTTCCCATATTCACCAGGCCTGGTCATCTACAAGCTATGTTTGTTTAATAAATGGTTTTATGTAAACCAGTATTATATTCTAGGTCAATATGACCTAATTATGGAAATTACCTGCATCAGACATCATCTACACAGTGTGACTTTGTGCCGCAGATGAAGGTAAATGCTGAAGAACCATATGGAGGTTTATTGTGCCTATTATTCTCATCAAGGTTTAGAATGTGCAGCTCTTAACAGAGGAAAGATATGCTTATATAAAAGGAGAAAGTCACTAAAGTAACACAATGTGACACTAGTTAAATCGCTTCAAAGTCAAAATGACCTTTTCAGGCGCCTCTAGATCTTTCGCAGCCCTCAGTGAGCACAGCAGTCCTATGGGAGGAGAGAAAGGGGGCTGCAGCTCTATGACTCTGAATCACACGCTTTCAGCTACTGACAGCGAACATATGCTCACAAAACCAATTCTCTCCCTATACTGTACAACTGCCATAGCACAGTCAGAATTAGAATATCCTTGCCTAAGGATTCGGGACAATAGCACAAACAGAGTTTGCCAGAATAATTCCTGTATTTAGGAAACTCTTCTTTCTCTTCTTAAAGTTGAGGAATAAAACGGATATACAGTAGACATGCACACATGAGCAGATACTTGGCGTGTGTTAATATATATACACATTTATGCTGTGGGAAATTAGCGCAACTTCTTGTACTTCTAAACACGCAGACCAATTATCAAATCTTAATTTTTGGGATGTTTTGCACACTTTTAAAAAAGAACAATTCACTGAAACACAAAGGGTTACCCACACAAGTGTCATCCTCTTCCAATCGGCCACATATATGTGCAACCTCTCAGTGGGTGGGGTTTATTGCTGAGAGGCCGCATATATGCGGCTTTGTGTAAACACACAACTGTGCTGCATGGGTGCGTCCCCAGCACAGTCACTAGCGGGGACTAGAAAGCTCCCGATGCACATTTGCGTTTGGGAGCTTTCCGATCATGTGACCGTCATGACAGCCAATCACAGCGGTCACATGACCTGAATGCCTGTCTCCTGGCATCTAGAAGTTCTTAAATGGTTGTGAGGCGGTGGCAGGAAGGGGTTAAGCATCTCTCTGCCATAAGCAATTATTTCAGCCTTCTGGCTTTTGGTTTGCAGCAGTACTGCTCTGGCCCTCAGGCTTAGACCCTTGTCTCTATCCTCCAGAGAGAATTCAATCTGGTGCCCACATGCATCAGCTCTAGCTGCATTAGCTCCCCCATGACTCCTGGGTGGAGACCTTCTTTTACTTCAGTTCAGCCCTGAACTGTTGTTAATATTTATAGTAAAAGGGCCGTGCACACCTATACAATCCACGTGCTGTTCGAACACAAAACATAGACCCAAGAATCCTCTCAAGTCTTTACGAAGTCTCCAAGCTCTAGGAACCATACCAGGATTTGCCAAGTCCCAGAGGACACTGAACAACCAGTTTCCTCTGCACCAAAACATACAAGGGTTGGACAAAAATATGGAAACACTACATGATTTGCAGATGTGAAAGTGACAAAATGTTTTGTGTTGAAAACTGAAGTGATGTAACATTTTTTTGCTTCTGTTGCGTGATGAGACACCTAGCTAACAGGTGGGAAGCCTCACTTTCATCATACACTGCGTGCGCTGCTAGCGATTTGGAGTCATGTCAGAGTTTACTGGGTTTCAAAGAAGGCAAATTGTTGTTGACCGCTTAGCTGGTGCCTCTGGGACTGAGGTTGCCATTTTATCTGCAGTGTCATGAGGTACAGTATCAAAGGTCATGATGGCGTATACAGTTTCCGTCATCTGAAAAGTGCGTTCGTCGTGGTCAACTGAACGAAAGACACAAAAAGGACATTGAGCAAGATTGTGACCTGAATTTTTGCATGAAGAGAGGTAACAGATTCCATTATCCACCATCCAAGACTTATTTGGGCCTAAGGAGATCAACACCCTATATCAAGGTGTGCATAATTATTAGGCAGCTTCTTTTCCTCAGGCAAAATGGACCAAAAGAGATTTAACTGACTCTGAAAAGTCAAAAATTGTAAAAAGTTTTTCAGAGGGATGTAGCACTCTTGAAATTACTAAGATATTGGGGCGTGATCACAGAACCATTAAACGTTTTGTTGCAAACAGTTAACAGGGTTGCAAAAAATGTGATGAAAAAAAAAAAAAAGACGCAAATTAACTGCCAAAGATTTGAGAAAAATCAAACCTAAAGCTACCAGGAACCCATTATCCTCCAGTGCTGTCATATTCCAGAACTGCAACTTACCTGGAGTGTGCAGAAGTACAAGGTGTTCAGTGCTCAGAGACATGGCCAAGGAAAGGGAGGCTGAAACCCAACCACCACTTAACAAGACACATAAGTTGAAACATCAAGACTGAGATGAGAGTGACTCTTCACGAACCAGATGGATGGGCCTGTGGCTGGATCAGTAACAGGCAACAGAGCTCCACTTCGGCTCAGACGCCAGCAAGGTGGAGGTGGGGTACTGGTATGGGCTGGTATTAAAGATGAGCTAGTTGGACCTTTTTGGGTTGAAAATTAACTCAAAATCAACCCCCAAACCTACTGCCAGTTTTTAGAAGACACGTTCTTCAAGCAGCAGTACAGGAAAAATTCTGCAGCTTTCTAAAAGATCAAGATATTTGTCCACTACAATGCTCCAATCGCATGCATCAAAGTACTCCACTCCGTGGCTAGCCAGTAAAGGCCTTCAGGTTTAAAGAATAAATGACATGGCCCCCTTCCTCACCTGACCTAAGAACTTGTGGGCCCTTCTTAAACAGGAGATTTACGGTGAAGGAAAACAGTACACCTCTCTGAACAGTGCCTGGGAGGCTGTGGTTGCTGCTGCACAAAAAGTTGATCATCAACAGATCAAGAAAACAGACAGACTCCATGAATGGAAGGCTTATGACTGTTATTATTTTTAAGAAGGGTGGCTATATTGGTCACTGATTTTTTTTTGTCAGGAATGTTTATTTGTAAATTTTGAGTAATTATTCTCACTTTACAAGGTTAAAAAAATAAACAAGAGAGATGGGAAAATGTTTGTTTTTCATTTAGGGCCAGTTCACACCATAGAAACGCAGTCCGGATGCGTTCCGGATGCTTTTCTGCATGCGAGTTTTTGACGCGTTTCTGGTCCGTTCCGGTGCGTTTTTGATGCAGTCCAGTGCAGTTTTTTCCCCCTTTTTTTCTTAGGACATGTGCATTCCAGTGCATTTTTGGTGCATGTAGGTGCATTCCAGTACAGTTCAGTGCATGAAAAATGCAGCATGTTCTACTTTTTTTTCTGGAGCTGGAACTGACTGCACTGGTGTGAACTATGCCATTGGAAACCATATAACCTACTTTCCATGCATTTTTGATGCAGAATAAAAACGTACTGGACTGCATGTGGTGTGAACTGGCCCTTAGTTGCACAATTCTGCTGCTCACACAGATATTCTCCTAAGCATGCCAAACCCTCACTTTTAATCTCCTAAATATTCAGGTTTGAAGTTTATTAACATTTTGGATTGGCCAAGAGAACTGTAGTTGTTCAATAATGAAAAGAATCCTTAAAAATACAACTTGCCTAATAATTGTGCACACGTTGTACACTGTAAAGTTCAGGGAGTCGAGGATCACCAGCACAGCCGTATAACAACAGAAACAGAAAATTCCCAAAAAGGCAAACAATGCTTCCAGCAGCAAACAGAAATGGCGTTCTTCAGCACAACAACAAAAGGTCTACTTGTTCTTCAACATAATACCATAAAACAGTGTCCCACCTACTCAAGGTTTTTACCCACAGGAGGGATATCACAGTCCCAGAACTTTCAGATGTTTCCCTGCTGAGACACACACCTTGGCACTATTCAATAATTCAGCAGCTCAAACAGGTTTTTCCCATACACCTGTCTCATTCTCATCTCCTACAATGCTGTTCTGTAGAGTTTCCTATATTTAAAAATCCCCCATACAGGTCCATTAGCCACCTACTGCCCCTTAAAGGAGCCATAAAAAAAATAATAGAGCGATATGTTGCCCACCCAGGACCCATCCCTGGCATCCTGTACAGTTTTAGGCACTTGCAAAAAAAAAATGCATTCACAGAAAAACCTAAACCAAATTAAGTTTTGGGGTGTCCACCTGTGGCCTGTAAAACTACATTAAGAGAGCAGCCTAGAAAGAAACAATGGCTCACGCCAGAGAAAAAGTGGACAAGTGACATAACCATCCAAGGATAGAAATTGTATGTTATTTATAGAGTTACCAGGTGAAAATAAAGCAAAAGAACCTTAAAGTGGTTGTAAACCATATTCATGAAATTTGACCTAAACACATATCTGTAGTGTTTACTTATCTCCCTCCAAAGCTATAAGTGTGGTGTCTTTCTGCTGCTCTGTTCCTCTGTTATCAGCAGAGCTACTTCTGACAAGCTCTCCGACACACAAGATAACAGCAGCTGAAAAGGGAGGTTGGAGGGAGATTAGCAGAGAGCTTGTCTATTCAGTGTACAGCTCTGAATGTTCCTTTATGCCTATGTGGGGTGAGGGCGTGTCCCTTCCCTCCAATCAGCTCTCACACGGTGTAAGCCCAGACTCCTCACCCACTCCTGAATGAGGAAACAAGATTTGTAACAGAGTGCACTTTCTAAAGCCTCGTATACACGGGACGATGATCGTACTTACGATCGTCTCAAATCGTATGTTGGATAATGTAACTTGCATACTGACTGCACTACACGATCGCGCGACCACAGAAAGAACGTTCAGGTGCATGTAATTAGCATCCGGCCGTTCTTGACTTCTGAGCATGCGTGTTTTGCACAATACAACTTGTTGTACCAACTGCTCTGTACACACGATACAACAGTCTTATGACCGCTTGTTGGTACAACCAAGTTTTCTAGTCTGCTCATACAACTCCCCTTGTACGACCGTCGTATGTCGGCTGTTCTAATCGCGCATACGAACGATCGATTTCGCATACAACGGTCGTTCATATGACCTGTTGTATACGATCGTCGCCCCGTGTGTACGAGGCTTAAAGAATGTAGAAAGGGAAAGACAGCAGATATACAAGTAAAACGTAAGTAGGTAGATATGTGTAATCTCTGTGTATCACCGGAGGGTGTTCACTTCACTGGGTATAGGAGAGGGTTCACATCCACTTTAACCACTTCAATACTGGGCACTTTCCCCCCCTTCCTGCCCAGGCCAATTTTCAACTTTCAGTGTTGTCGCACTTTGAATGACAATTGCACGGTCATGCAACACTGTACCCAAATACATTTTTAATCATTTTATTTCATTAAATCAAATATAGCTTTCTTTTGGTGGTGTTTAATCACTGCCGGGTTTTTATTTTTTACTAAGAAAAAAGATTGAAAATTTTGTCAGTTAATTTTGTAAATAAGTAATTTTTCTCCCTCACTGATGTGTGCTGATGAGGCGGCACTGATAGGCTGCACTGATGGGCATTGATTAGGTGGCACTAATATACTGCACTGATAGGTGGCACTGATGAGCACCGATAGGCAGCACTGATGAGCGGCACTGATAGGTGGCATGGATAGGCGGAACTGATGAGCAGGCATTGATGGGCACTGAAAGGCAGCACTGACTGGCATCACTAATGGGTACTGATTGGTGTCACTGATGGGCAATATTTGATGTCACCAGGTGGCTTTACTGTAATCAGGGAACTGATCATCAGTTCCCTGATTACCTGTCTGGGTGTCTCCTGTTAGGAGATGTCACTAATCGGCTCTCCTTGCCACACACACTGTCAGTGTCAGGCAATAAGAGCTGATTACCGGCACTTACGCATTTACATGTGACTGGCTGTGATTGGACACAGCCGATCACATGGTTAAAGAGCCGCATCATTGGCTCTTTACAGAGATCGGGGTCATGCCGTGTCCTAGGAACACGATGCACCCGCAATCTCCTTGCTGCGTGCCCCCGCACAAGAGTGGCGGTTCTTGGGCGCCGCTGTATGATGTCCACCCAGAACAAGAGCCACAACAAAAAAGTCTATAGGGATTTTCCAAAACCAGATACATTAGAAAAAATACTCACAAATAAAAACAACATTCCATTCACTAAGCTATGATGATTGATAATCGCCATACCAGCCATTGTCTTCAGCAAAGAGAGCTGAAAATAACAATTGTTATGGCAAATACCCCATGTGTTATAGCTTAGTGAATTAAGCCTAATGTGAAGTTCTGTGCAGAGTAACTTGTTAAATAGAACAAAGTACCGGCGTAGGCTGGGGAATTCAGCAAGATCTCTCTTTACTGACAGCATGATTTCACACAGACAGGTAAGTGTGAAAATTCTTTCCAAAGCTAGCCTGTGCTGCAAATGAGCAATTAATAGTCAACTACAATTTTAAATATAGAGCCAACATAATGAACACTGCTCATTAATTAGCATGGGAATATAAATCACCTACATGCTACAGGCAAATCAACAGGAATTGCCAGGTAAGGAACAAACCAGCAGCTCACCTGTAGTTAAAAGACAGATAAGAGAATGGCCTGTAATCACGGCACAGCCTTGAAAATAGAGTATTTCAGCAGCTATTACAGGACTCAGACCTTTAATCTAGGTACATGGTAGCAGCATTACACATCTGATCACACCTAAAAAATCAGCTCTTGGTACATTCATTAGCTCAGCATCTTAGGATGAGCTGAAGAAGCTTTATTTTAGAAGTGCATAATGTGTGTCTAACTGCAATCGTTTCTGCAGACTTTGAGGAATATCTTCCCTAGGTGAAGCATGCACAGTCAAAGGCTCTTTATATATACAATCGCCACAGCTTGCTCTCCGCATCAATTTTACAAATCACAGATAATCAAACAAATGTTCAGGTGCGATTCCACAAAAGTGTTTTGTGCTAGGATTAATGTTCCCCATTTGTGAATTGTAAATACGTAATGATACATTTATTGGCAGCCAGAATCTCTCAGCTTTATTATTTTTGATATTTAATAAGAGAATATCTGAACTTTACACTTCTATGAATGATGTTATACCTTTTATATTGCTGCTCTAACTCATTAGGTTTTATTAAAGGATGTTTCATCTAAAGATTTTTAATCTATTTTAGCGTTTTTTACTTTGATTGAATGGCAAAAAAAAGCCTAACACAAAGTATAATCAAAGATAAGGGCTTCTGTGGGCTGAATGACCTTGGGAGGATGAAACATGTAGTATATTTTGGTAAAACAAGTTATTAACCACTTAAGGACCGGAAGGATTTCCCCCTTAATGACCAGGCCATTTTTTTCAATACGGCACTGAGCCGCTTTAAATAAAAATTGCACAGTCGTGCAGCATTGTACCCAAAACAAAATTGTTGTTTTTCCCACAAATAGAGCTTTCTTTTGGTGGTATTTCATCAACTCTGCAGTTTTTATCTTTTGCACTATAAACAAAAAAAGACTGACAACTTTGAAAAAAAACCCTACAATTTTTCACTTTCTGCTATAAAACATTTAAAAAAAAATATTCATCAATTTAGGCCGGTATATATTCTGCTAAAAAAAATAAAATATTGCAATAAATGTATATTGATTGGTTTGCACAAAAGTTATTGCGTCTACAAAAGGGGATCGATTTATGGCATTTTTATTTTTTTTTACTAGTAATGGCAGTGATCAGTGAGTTTTAGCGGAACTGTGACATTGCAGTGGACAGATCGGACACCTAACTGACATTTTTTACACTATTTTGGGAACCAGTGGCATTATTACAGTAATCTGCGCTAATAATATGCACGGTTATTGTACTAATGACACTGGCAGGGAAGGGGTTAACATCAGGGGTGATCAAGGGGTTAAATGTGTTCCCTGGGTGGTGTTTCTAACTGTATGGGGAACGGTGTGTCTGGGGAAACACACAGATCCGACTTTGTGCATAGCAGGAAGACAGGATCTGTGTCATCTTCCATGACAGAACAGAGATCTGCCTGGTTTACACAGGCAGATCCCCACTCTGTCACTGCGGGGAACGTTCGCAGGTGGCTGGTGGACATCAAGTCTGCACCAACCGCTGAGTGGCTTCCCACCGGCCAATGGGAACGCATGCGGGTTCCCGCACCGCCGTACAACTACGGCAATTTGCAGGAAACAGCCACCTTGCCGCAGTATAATGACGGCGGTTGGGGCTAAAGTGGTTAAACTGGTATTTAGCCCAACAGCAAACATTTTTAAATTGCGGCTTGCCAATTCTTTGAAGTGATGGCTATATTTGTCTTCTTTCATTGTTACCTGGTGATCTAGCCAGTAAAACTGTTGTTGTTCTGCAGTTAAAGGGTTTAGATAAACCATTTAACTCTGACAGGGGTGCTTACAATGATCAATTTTTATCCATTTTAAAGTATGTAAAATCTTTATCCCAAAAAGGAAAAAAAAAAAACTGTTGCTGTAACTAGATGCACCGAAATTTCGGCGGGCGAAACATATCGGCCGAAAATTGTGTTTTCTGAATTTTTCCAAAAACGAGAAAAAGGTACCGATAATGGCACCGAAAATGCACCATGATTTTACTGTGCTTATAGTGTGTTTTTCATAGGTCATGTAACTCAAAAAAATGCATTAAAAAAAATAACACGGGTGCGTTATCGATGCTTCCTTGCTGCATTTTCAATGCATTTCAACGGTGAGGTGCATTTTTGATGTGATTTTCTTTTAACGAACCAAAAATGCAGCAAGATTTTTAACACCACAATGGAAGCACAACAAGCCAGTGTGAAGACATGCATTGAATTTAAAGGAATGCATTTTTCTTGAGCTTTTTTTGTACTAAAAGGTGCTGATAATGGCAGACAATAAATCCATATTCATTTAAATAATTAAAAGTGTGAATAGAATACAATTCTATATAAAAAAAAAAAGTTTAAATGTAATTTTTGGTTTCAGCCAAATGCATCATGAACTTTCAGTTTTGGTACCAAAATTTCCATTTGGTGCACCACTAGCTGTAACTGCTTATAAAGTCTTAGCTGGAGTTTGGCTTTAATTTGTTGGTTTATCTAAATTTGTTGGTACATCTAACACTCCCTTCCCCCTAGCCGGACAATGCTGCTTTCCAAAAGGCATCTCTGTGCTCCTTCATCCAGAGTGGTGGCACTCTAACAGGGGAGTGTTACTGGCCAGATCACCAGGTGAGGGGAAAAAGGCCTAAAAAAGGGAAGCCATCACATCTATGGATTGGCAAACTGCAATATATTACATTTTTGGTTTTGAGATGGAGTCCTGGTTCACACCAAAATTGGCAATTGCTGGCAATGGCACCGTCCTAATCGGTGTGACGCCGCATTTGCGGTGCTGCACCGATTTCTGAAAGTAGTTTGTGTACTAATCTTTGCGATTTCAGCTGAACTCCACCATTTTATTCCAGCACTCAGTGTGAACCCAGGCTAATACTGCTTTAAAGAGGAAGTAAGCCCTGATGGGGTTTACTTCCTCTATATTCCCCTGCAAAGTAGAAGCATAATGGGCTACTATGCATCTCATAGTAGCCCATTATGTGTCACTTACCTGCAAACAAAGCCAGCGACATCCAGCACTGTCCCCAAGTCACTTGGCATGGAGGTTGCTTTGAGTCGTGTTGTAAGTCGCGCTGAAGTCGCCTTCAAATCACCTACAAAGTCACTCGTGAAGTCGGATCGCCCCTGGGTTAACCGACTCTAAAACTGCGTCTCCGATTCAGCAAAAGCCGTTCTCTGCTTAATCTAACAGCTGTTAAACTTGGCAGGCTGCCTGGATATTTGTTTTTCATTTTTTCTTTCTAAGTAGAAACAAGGTATCTCTTTGGATGAACTCCGGCCTGTATGAGGGAAGTTTAACCATTTAAAGACTATACCTTTTCTGACATTTGTGGCTTACAAGTAAAAATCCAGTATTTTCTGCTAGAAAATGACTTAGAACCCCCAAACATTATATATATATATATATATATATATATATATATATATATATATATTTTAGCACGCACGACTAACAATCACCATGTGTCTCGAAATAGTGTTAAAACAACGAATCTTAGTACTAAGAACGTCACATTGTAGTAGAAAGTGTAATATGTTGCTTTTTTTTTTTACCCGATTATAATGACAAATCAAAAAAAAAAAATAATAAGTAATTGCACATAAAAAAGGTTCTTTAACGTATACTTTCTGGTGACGCGTTTATGATACACTGTTTTATAACGTTGTTGGTGGTATATAAGAGATACCAGAGACGATTTTATATATATATATATATATATATATATATATATATATATATATATTACAGCAGAGACCATAGAGAATATATGGTGGTTGTTGCAATATTTTGTCACATAGTATTTGCGCAGTGGTCTTTCATATGCAATTTCTTGGAAAAAATACACGTTAATGAATAATAAAAAAAAAAAACTAAACAGTAATATTAGCCCATTTTTTTTTTTCGTTGTATAATGTGAAAGATGATGTTACACTGCAAGAATCATGATTCTAAGCAACAAAATTGTGATAAAGCTCTGTGTACCACTAACAATCAGCACGCTTTATGTGCAGCTGGTCTCCGGTATTTCATGGTGACCGGAAACCCACCAGAGCAATGAAAAGTCACCGTGGGGGACACACATGAAGGCAGGAAGCAGCACTGGAATATTTCTCTTCTTTCACCTATTTTTTGTTATTTTATTTAAAGTGTCACTAAGG